>KV908497.1:70000-97500 GCA_002005505.1 Botryococcus braunii
TTCATCAGATGTCAATCCTCAACACTTACTTAGGGTTCTTTCGGGTGGGTCTGTTCAGTCTCTTGTTTCCAATTCCACATCCACTCATTGGGACCTCATAATTGTACTACATAGGGACTCCGCCTGTGCATATTGGAAACTCCTTGGTCAATTTTGGGAACCTCATCAGGGTTCGAACAGTCTAACATATGTACAACCTGTCAGCGGCATTGAGTGGGGCTAACTGCTCTGCTTGTGACACGTGTGGTCATGGTGCCAACTCATTCGCCCCCCACCCGTCTGTGCCGGCACTGAACACGCTTACAGCCATTCAAAGGAAATACATTTGTCCAGCCCACAGGGGACCTTCAGCAAAGGTTATAGCAGTTGGGTCGCCTTGTTGTGTTGCAGTAAAGACCATGCCCCTTCACAGCAACTTAGGGACTACAGCTCATGGCATCAACTGATAGGCATTCCACTCATTTTACAGACCAACTCATACTTCACACGCGGCACGCTTGCAAACTGTAGCGCCCCATGGCACCAGTCTTAATTCCAGACACAATTGTTATTGTTACGGCGGGCCATGCAGATCCCATCAACTCAACTTCATGCTTCTAGACAAGGCAAACGCTGCTTTTACCCACAAAGGGCTGCATTGCCAACCCCCATTTCTCGGGGTGCACGTGTGATATTCAGGCAATTCTAAACAAAAACCAATTTAGAGGGAAAAAATCAATGTAGAGGAAAGAAACCAAGATCCTTCACAAAGTTGTTAAAAGATTTTGGACAGCGCATGAAAGAGCGCACTTGTGGGAATGTGTAAGCGCGCGCGCGCACGCACACACACACACACACACACACACACACACACACACACACACACACACACACACACACACACACACACACACACACACACACACACACACACGCGCGCGCACTGCAGCAAATCTGACACCACTGACCCCACCCCCACACACACACACACACACACACACACACACACACACACACACACACACACACACACACACACACACACCACACACACACACACACACACACACACACACACACACACACACACACACACACACACACACACACAGACTGCAGCAAATCCGACACCACTGACCACGCAACTCCTCCACATGACAGTCATGACACCCACTGGCAAAGCCTGGAGCCTGGATGACAATCATCGAATCCAAGCTACCAAAGCCTCTCCTTTCCCATCCATCGACAAAAAATGTACCAGCTATGACACCACTGTCAAAGCCTGGAGCATCCAGATGCTTAAGTTTTATACGTCTGCGGCATCCTTGATAGTGCCAAACTCGTAGCCTGCAAAGCTACCCAACGAAGTCAAGATTCTCAGCAGGAGTTCCAAGCAAAAATGGAAGGAAAATAACAACATGATGTTTGAATGGGTAACAAAACGTAACCATGACAGTGAAAGTTTCCATTTCTACCAGAAACTGGTAATCCCCCATTGATACCCGCTATGGCGTATGAACCTGCTATCTAAAGAGAAGGCAGTTTGCTGAGACCTTGTTAGACCTGTGGAGGGGGGCAAACCAAGCAAAACACTACATCCGTCTGTAAGAAAACAGCCAAAGCAGTCTGCATGCACCTTTGGGTATCTCAGAGATCTGAGATCAAGCCTTTAAGGATCTCGGAGGTCTGAAATCATATTCAACAACTGCAACGGAGGGCCTGAAATCGCGGAACTTTTAGAAGGTTCCAGAGATATTCAGGAGAAAAACAGTGGGGCACTGATAGGGTAAAAAGGTCCGGACGAGACTTTGGAGGAACATTTTTCATTATCTGAGGTCATTCCTTGAAATCCATTCAAGAACATCCTAACCCAAAAGCCAGGCTTTTAGAGCATCTACGTCAGAAGATGCAACCACGAAACTGGTACACCACAAGAAGGCAACTAAGGCACAGAAAAAGAGAGACAATGGAGGCAAGGGAAACCAAATGGCCATCTGCAAGGCGATTTCAAGTGCTTTTGGAACCACAATACAATTCGTTGGAATGGATTGCAATACGACTTAGTTGCAGGTAATTGGGTTCCATGCTCGATATGGGACACAACATGATGTAAGCAGGGTTAAGGCTTTGAAATTGGAGCCCGGAGCTTGATGCGCTCCACATGTTAAGAAATAGCTACTGAGGGTTGCTGTGATTCAGTCCATTCCGCCGCCATTATGTGTACCTAAAGCTGGTTGCAGGCCCAAGACAATACGAGAGTGGGTCCCTGCCAAGACTACTGTAGCGTTTCATGAAGGACTTGTCCGTAAGGCAGATATGCTCACCGGTCTCAAGTTGTTATGCTGGATGTTGGCTTCTTTTCCCTTTCCCTCTTTCATCCAAGATGTATGGAGGTTGTTTCAAGCTGAGGCCGTACTGGACCCGCACAAACCAGGATTGATGGCCTGTTTCAGACCCAACTTAGAGAGCAAGCTGACCAGCCTTGGGGCACAGTAATTTTGTCCCTGTGTGCATCTTCTGGGAAGGACATCACAGGGGCTTCAAGCTCTAAGTGCACACAGCAGCCTCCACACCGCGAACTGCCCTAACGTCCGCACTTGAAAAGATGGCAAGTGAGCCCTGGCTGCGGCATAGTTCACTTCCATCAATCAATTATTATACATGCGCATCTGTTTTCTTAATATAAGAGAAAACAGTCCACAATCGAGCTGCCTCTGTACCTCTTCCAGCGCTTCGCCAAGCACCTCCGATGTAAGGACTACATCGTCATCCTTTGAGCCCGCTTCTTTTCCAGGCTTAACTTTACGTGCCACTCTGCGTTTCTGTATCTCATAAGCATCAGCTGCCACGGATGCAACGAGACGCTGTGCTGCTAGAGAAACAAGGCGAACACTGCAGTGCACACTTTTCAGCTAAGTGAAAGCATGATTTGTAAACCCAGGGTGAACTCCGTGAACTCAGACAACAAATATGTAGCATTTGAAGATCCACTAGCCACCTACAAAAGTTGCAGAGTTTGTTCGAGCCGTACACTGGTACTTCTTTGCAGTCCATTCCGCTCAGTCTCAAGCAGTGCTGGGTTACTTCGTCAGGAACCTACCAAAACCATTAATTTGTCAAGAATCAGGCCATCAGAAAGTTTTGAATAACGTATATAAGGGATTCGCACTGTTGGAGCGTAACCTTCGAGATCAACCAGAAACCTCTCCAGATTTTCCGTCCGGCTCGATCTGATACCTCCAGAGGCCATCGAAAGCAACCACTGCCTCTTGTCTTCAGATCAAGGAATATTATAAGAGATTTTTAATGGTTAACATGCAGCTTTAAATGCAGAGGGACTCCTAGCGTGAACAAGCCCGTAAAAGGCGGTGTGCGCAACCCGCGAATTGAAACAGATAACCAAATTGGATTGATCTGGAGTTTCGACTGCTAAAGCCTATCTTCTTTCCAAGCCAAACATGACAAGAAGGTATATCAAGTTGGATCGCCTGACTTGATTTAAACAAAACCCCTTCTAGCGAGTAGATGGTACGTATTGCTCGTACATTATAAGGTACAATGTACGGACAACTAAAGGAGACATCGGGCTAGGTCTTCTTGTGGCCATGGGCTTCACATATGCAAACTTCCTTTCTTCACAAGAGAGCGTGACAAAATAGATCAGCCCAATGTGTACGACCCATACCCAAATGTTTCAAGCTACTGTCACACCCAGCGAGCAGCCAGCTGGCGACCCACAGCGGCAGCAATAATGAACTGACCGGACATGACAAAATATTCCTCCACATTTCCTTGCGCGTCGACGGCCTGGTCAAAAGCCCCTGGAGTCCCTTCAACACGACCAGCGCATCAGCATGCAACCCCCAAAATGTTTCGAATGGCGTCACATGACTATATGGGAATCGGGGGCCTGAGACTGATGTACTTCACTTTTACCTTCAAATGAAAGGGCTTGGAAGGCCACGTGCGGTTGTCGACGCGCTAGCAAGACAGCGTACTGGGTCTGCTTGTCTTGGTCAGCACGTGTGGCGGCCCCCACCCGGCAGGGAATGCTTTCCTTCCTTCCAGGGCATGATGCAATGTGCACGGTTGCACATCACATGCGATGTGCATGGCTGCACAGGGTAGCCTACCCGACATGCTGGAAAGGAAGGATCCTGAATACGACCAGTCTTTTCTTCCCTCATCCGCACTGCTCCGAAGTTCGGGCGGAGGTTCCCAAGGTTTCGGCCGACTTTTGTAGTGCCTGATCCAAAAGGTATTCTCACTCACACGTATCTGAAGAGGTTTTGGCCCCGAGAAATCTGAAGAGATGGAGGACCCATTAAAGCTGGTCATTACACAAACTACCCATTTGTTGAGCATTTGTAACGTTACAACCTGTTTATAAATTTAATTACAAACATGTACCCTCCACACCCCTTCCCCCCCTCCTCCCCACCACGTTCTACACCCGTCTACCCATAATAATATCAATTCATAATTTTACTAATATACCAAATGTGTAATCTTACTGATATACCAAGTTTGTGACAGGGTCCCAGTACTAGTCGTGTCAAAGCACTGGCCATGGGCACCGTCCCGCAGGTGCCACCCCACTGTTATGGATGGCAGTGCAACCGGGATAGGGGACTTTGGGGGCACCCCTCCCCGACTCAGCGGCTCCGACCACTGGAGTGTCGTGCTGCTGGAGTGTGGACACGAAAGCCGTGCATGCCCACCACGTCCCAAGCTTCCAAGGCCATAAGCAGTTGACTCTTGCGTGTTGCTTCGAAGCGGAAGGAATGCATCTGCTGAGACCGGAGGTGCGGATGAACATCTCAAGTTGGCTGACGTCTTGTTGACAAGCACATCAAGTCATCATCCTGACGGGTAAAATGTGTACTCTGAAAACCTTCCGGCTGCGCATCTATAGCCATCCTGTAATTTATGCAGCTACATAGCCATCCTTTCCATGGTCTTGCAACCAAGTGAATTGTTGCAATGTTATGTCATTATTGAACCCGAGAAGTGTTGGTTACTTCATTTTTGAGGAAGTGTTCATGAACTTCAGGATCAAAGTAGTATCATTTTAGGGCAAGTGTTCATGAACTTCATGATGAAGTACATATGTAACGGCAGGAGATGCATGCAGGGATCAAACCAGACAATGCATTAGCGTCAATCACGAAAAGAACTAAGTCTTCCCATTACATGATTGAGCCCTTGGATCCGAGTCTGGACATCCCAAACGGTAGACAAACAGAGAAAACACAGGCGCAGATTCAAAACCTTCTCGAACCCATCTCGAACTACCCCCCACCTCGAACCTTCTCAAAACCTTCTCGAACCGATTAAAAACGGTCAACGCTTAATCAGGGAAGGGTTATTTGCGCTGCACCCATTAAATAGAGAGCATTATTTTAGACGACCACGTCCACTAGCAACGATGGACGTCATCTTATTCTCCTCCCGACTCAGTTGGCCGGGTTCGCTAGCACGAAGTACTAGCACGTGACTGGCGAGGTGGTGTTCACAATCAGGTTGCAAACGAAAACCCATTTGACCGCGAACCACACCTACTCCAGTCCTTGAAGATCTCCCTCCCCAGAATAAAGACGCTAGTGCGCTCCACAAGTGCGCAGTGGTACGACGTCAACCGCATCGGACATGTTTCATTTTTTTTTAAAAAATCTAATGCAACGACCGCATTTCCAGCACCTGGAACCACGAGTGCCAATCTTGAGAGGCCCCGCCATGTTGACCCTCATATGACTGTCATGTTGACCGTCATGGAGATCTCTAGAGGGCCCCCCATGTTGACCGCGTCACGCCAACGATGCTCAGCTCAGACTCCAAACAAACACGTCGCTCAGCAACGAATCATATGGTACACAGCCCCAGGCTCCCAATGAAATATGCGGGATCACGCCGATAAGGACTGCATAGCCCGCAAAAACATGCCCCATGAAATAGCAATAGGGGAGCCGGTCCTCCTCTAAAAGGACATCCTCAGCTGCTTTCGCCAGCAGTTCTGCTCTCACGTTTGGATCCGGTCTCCTCCTGAGAGCTTCTTTTCCAAAAAAAAAAGAAATAAGAGGGGCCGGGGAGGCTGTTGACCTGGCCATATACTTAGCAACCGTTTTTCCCCTTCGCAACCGGATGCCCCATGCCTCGCAACTTGCAGACTTCAAAGGTGCACCGAAAAGGACCCCGGTAGGATATCATGTCCACAGGGAGTCCATCAATTGTGCCAGAGATTTGCCCTACAATTGATACACGGCGTGAAGGACTGCCTGCTAGACATTTCTGTCACAGGCTACAAGTCGTACATAAACGGCCGAAAGAACAGACGGCTGCTCACGCGGACTCTGTCATCTGATCATGAGTTGCTCCAAGCATCACGATCCCCAAGGCAGAAATCACGGCCTGCACCCTGCCTCTGGGGTTTCCTTGTTTGCGGAACCGTGGACATTGCGGTTCGAAGGACTGCCTGCTCGACACTTCTGTCACAGGCTACAAGTCCTTTAAGAAGGACTAAGCCACCACCACTGTCCAGCCATATGTCCCATGGTGGCTAGCCAGTAGTGACTAGGCCACCACTGGCTAGCCACCGCTGACTACGCAGTACATTTTCCTAACTAGCCACCGCTGGCTAGCCAGTGCTGCCTAGGCAATAGATTTTCCTGATTAGCCACCGCTGGCTAGCCACCACTGACTAGGCAATACATTTTCCAATCAGCCACTACTGACTAGGCAATACATCTTCCTAATTAGCCACCACTGGCTAGTATACACTAGCCACTACTGACTAGCCACCACTGACTTTGCTCCAATTTTTTCCGGATTAGCCGCCACTGGCTAGCCACAACTAGCCACTACCGACTAAGCCCAATTTTTTTCCCAGATTAGCCACGACTTGATGGCCAAAACCAGCCAGTACCGACTAGGCACCAATTTTTTATTATTAGCCACCACTGGCTAGCATAAACCAGCCACTAGTGACGAGCCACCACCGACTAGGCACAATTTCTTTCCACATTTGCCCCCACTGGCTAGCTAAAACTAGCCACTACCGACTAGGCACCATTTTTCCAGAGTAGCCAGCACTAGCCAGCATAAAGCAGCCACTACGGACAAGGCACCACCGACTAGGCACAATGTTTTCCTAATTAGCCACCATTGGCTAGCCAAACCTCGCCACTACTGACTCGACATAACCGACTAGGCACCACGTTTTCCTAATGCCATTACTGGCTAGCCAAAACTGGCCACTACCGACTACGCACCACTTGTTCCTAGTCAGCTGCGACTGGATAGCCACATGCTGGCTGGGCACCACTTTCTTCCAGCTGGCTAACCACGACTGGCGTTTTTTCCTGCAGGCTAACCACGACTGGCATAGCAGAGACGACAGACATCCGTGATGGCCTTCTTACAGAACTCCAAAAGGAAGCGTTGTTGTCTTCTTGCTATGCTCAAATGCGGGAAGCAATTTTTTCCGAGCGCAGTTAAAACAGCCCTCCTCCCCACCAAAACAGAAACTGCCAACGGTCTAAAGAAGACTCCTCGCCGGTCCTGCTCTTTTCAGCGCCATCTCGCAGCGCGCCGGAGCTGGCTCAGAAGTTTCTTCTTTCAAAGGTCAGACCGGAAATTTCCTTTAGAGACCACACCAGAAAGAAAGGGTGGGGACTGCACCCTTCACACACACGGGGTTCACGTGTTTTGATATGTTTCACGTTTCTTCTAGTCAGAAACGGGCCCCGACCCCATTTCAGTGAAGGGACCTCACTAGCTGCACCAGAACGTCCGGACAAAAAGATAGTTATGAAGGGGCGAAAACGGTCGCCGCCACAAGCAATGTTTCTGCCTCTTTGTACGCCGCCACAAGCAATTCACCAGAAACACTCGAAAAAGCATTCCAGACCTCATACGCTTGCCCCTACGTGTTTGCGCATGTAAGCTGCCCCTACGTGTTTGCGCATGTAAGCTGCCCCATGCTTTTGTGCATGTAAGCTACCCCATGCTACGTTTTTGTGCATGTAAGCTACCCCACGCTTTTGTGCAAGTCTCATAATGCCCTATGGGCAGGATGCAATTCCCCTAGCAATCAATTGCCATCGACTCTGCATCGTACCGCCTCATACCGCCCAGATCTTCTTCTTCTTTGGTACACTCATTTTCCAATGGAGAAGCCTTCAAGAGCTTTGCCACTCGGGAACTAAGTCACGGGCCAAATTGGGCCTGGTCACGGAAGCCAGGCGATTCAAGGACTTTCTTCTAAAAGTAGTGGGAGCCTTCAAAGTAAGACATCTGTGGAATAGCAAATTTGCTTCAGCAAAGATTTGTCTCTATTTTTTTTTGGGGGGGGGGGGGGGCAAAGCCTCCTACAAACTGACAGCTTCCAAAATCCCAGCCTGCAAATTGCTTTTCGGTGTTGGGGCGGGTGGCTGGGCGAAGGGACCAAGCACCGGCCTGGACGTCGGAAAAGTTGCATGTAAATCAACCCGCTGCAAGTTCCGAGCCACTGCACAGGCTCCAGCCCTGCTCACCAGTGCTCCTTCCTTCCCTTACCACCTTTCCTTTACCGCCCATCCTCTGGCGCATGCGCTCTCTAAGAGCAGCAAATGCATCAGTTACAGCTGCGTCCCAACCGAGGCGCCATGCCCAAATACAGGGCTTGATAATGGATGGAGCATTCGTCATGCCGCAGGATCCCCATCATGCCGCTGACGATCCTTGACGGATGCTCCATACATCTTGGTTGTGCATAACCATACATCTTGGTTGTGGAGGCTCCATACATTGTAGTTGTGGATGCTCCATACATCGTGGATGTGCATGCTCCATACATTGCGGTTGTAGATGCGCCACACATCGTGCTCATGCATGCTCCATATCATCATGGTTGTGCATGCTCCATACATCGTGGTTGTGCATGCTCCATGCATCATGATTGTGAATGCTCCATGCATCATGATTGTGAATGCTCCATGCATCATGATTGTGAATGCTCCATACATCCTGGTTGAAGATGCTCCATATTGCGGTTGTAGATGCGCCATAAGTTATGCCCCATTAGTTATTGCGGTTGTGGATGCGCCATAAGTTATGTCCCATAGAAGGTTATGGCCCATAACCCCCGGTGGGCACCTCATGGGTCATGCCAACAGAGCGACTCTCTTCTGTCAGCCCGAATCGTCTCACACAGTGCATCAATTTTCGGGAGGCAGCTGCGTGACAGATAGGCCTCCTCCTGTAGCACGCACATGCATGTGGGGCGCAACCATGATGGGGAGCATGGCCGGTCGTGGAAGCTGAACGCCCCTCCGCGGATCTGGCCCCCGAAGTTTGTATCAACCAGCAACATCTCTTGGGACAGTGTGCTCCTGTCGCTGATACTGTACAACACTGTCCAACACTGTCCACAGTGTCGCCACTGTCCCAAATGAGACAGTGTGGATACTGTGGCCAGTGCTGGGACAGTGTTGGGGACAGGAACATCTGTGGGCACGACGATCACTGGACGGGTCCCCCCGTGCACCGACACGTGCAAGGTACCGTTCAGTCACTGTCGCCGGGTGCTGTTAATTGTGGATGACGCCCAAAAAACTGCACCAGGACGTCGGGACAGGAACTGAGGGGGCATTGAGCCCCTGTACAGGGCATCCCGCACTTCCGGCCGCGCAGTTCCAAGCCCGCCGAATTTGCTGCTCGAACGACCGCCAAATGCTCGATCATAAGTACTGCCAACACGCGAGCAACAGCTCCTCCCGAACGAAACTGCAGACGCCCTCTTTACTTGGACGACACTTACAGGGCCTTACATATCGACACACTGCTAGTAGGGGCCGAACCGTACTGGGACGTCGGACGGGGCGTGCGGGGTAATGAAGCCCTCCTAAGGGCCCTGCTCGGCCTCCTGGGCAGCCTCGGCGGGACCGCCATCGGCATCCGGTATCGCAGTGGCGGCGCCCTGCGGAGCCCCTGAGGGAGCCTCCCCTGAGGGAGGCGCCCCGCCCGCCGCAGGCGCCTTATCTGCGATTGCCTTTTTGCGCGCAGCTATAGCATCCATCAAGGCCTTTTCAGCTTGCTCCCTCCGCTTCCGGGCGTCTTGCGCCCCCTTTCTGGTCGGGGACCGCACGGGGCGCCTCCCTCGGGGGATTATCATATAGGCCTCTAACGACTCGAGCAGCAGCCCCGCCTGATCATCGTCAGATACTTCCTCCTGCGTGAACGAGTGGCAACCACCGTTAGCCACACCTCCAACTCGGCCGTGCACCTTTGAGCATCGTTCGGACGAAACAGTTATGAAACACCGCGTCCGCCAGGGTGAGGTGGAAGGTGTCAACGCCTAGCTTTACCATCTTTTGGATGTCACAGTTTTTTAAATCTACTTGTTTGCCAGGGTGAGGGAGCCCGGTGTCAACGCCTACCTTCAGCATCTTTTGAATGACGTAGTTGCCATAATCATCGTCGGCCATCTTCCGGATGGTGTGCTGATGCTGGGGGCCGCGGACCACCTCGTCCACCATGCCTCGGACTTGCTGCTGTGAGGCATTCAGGAGACAAGTCTCCACAACGTTGGATGCATATTGATTGTAGCTGAGATTGATGATGCTGCCTTGTATGAGGTTCACAATTGTATCCCTGCCCCCACAGCACACCTCATGCAATCCCCTCCCCGTGCTTTTCGACAATCTGTGAGATATGCAATCTGCGAGGTATACGATCAATGAGCAACACAACCAGACCCGATCTTGACAATCTTCTCAATATTACAAGTACAGATAGCTACTCGACCCATCCAAATACATGCATGCACACGCACACGTACGCACGCACGCACAACGCACACATGCACATGCACACGCACACGTACGTACGCACGCACGCACACACACACACACACACAAACACACAGAGAGACAGACAGACACACACACACACACAGAGAGACAGACAGACACACACACACACACACACACACACACACACACACACACACACACAGAGACAGACAGACAGACACACACCACACGCTTGCAGGCAGGCAGGCCAGACACATGTGCGCAGTGGGACCCACTTCTCATCTTGTCTGCCTTCTCTCATGATATGTTGGATGACATAATTGCCAAACCGATGCTTAGCAAAATCCATTGTGCTTGGCAGAATAGCCGCAGTCAGTTGCTGCCTCAGGTTGTCCATGTCCGGTAGCTCTAGCAGCCGCTGCAGTACACCCGACTTGGTGTCAATGTACAGATCATGGGATGCCTCAAAATCTTGTTGTCAATATACAGATCATGGACAGACTCAAAATTCACCCCCCCCTCCACGTTCAAATTCTTAAATACACCCCACACCTTAATGAGTCGGCACCCTCCTCCCCCGTCCAACTGGCACAACTTCCCACCACACAAACCTTATCAACGTCGTGTCCCCCTTGAACTGTCAAAACATCCCACGACAACATAATTCAGGCCACCTCACCCTTTTTGTGGGATTTTCAAAAAAAATCCCACGAAACGCGTCGTTCTTCCCGCCCTTTACGCCCCGTCACTGTCAAGAACATCCCACAGCATAACGAGTAATGCCTCCTCCCCCTTCCTAGTGTTGGACTATCCCCACGGGATGAAGGGACATCCCACCTCCCCCCTCCACCCCCCCCCACCCTCAAATTTGTTAAACATCCCACAACACAATGAGTCACTCCTCCTCTCCATCCACTCGTCAGACCATCCCACAACAGCATGAGTCACGCCCCCTCCGCCTCGAAACGTTGAACCATCCTGGAGCCTAATGGGCCTACCCCCCACCTCCCTCAACTGTCAAAAACACCCCACAAACATGATCGGCGAAACCACATCCAGATCTTTATCTAAAAAAAAAAAAAAAAAAAAAAAAAAAAAAAAAAAAAAAAAAAACCCCACGCCACAATATATTGAGACACCCCTCTCCACCCCCCAACCTTTAAAGCAATCCACCTCCCCCCTCCACATGCTCAAACATCCCACAATATATTGCGACACCCTCCCAACCATTTAGCAGTCATCAACCCACACATACAGAAGTGCACAGCTGTGTTCGCACAGAACATGGAGGCTCACTGCCAATGAACACCGACTGTAAAACCCCTCCTCCAAACTCACCTGGACGACACGACATCCGTAGACATGCTGTGAGAGATTGTAATATCCGGTTGTCGGTTTTGGCACTTGCGATCCTGCAGCAGATGCGCTGTCATCTGTTGATACCGCTGTGAGCTCCTGCACCAATCATCCCACAGCATTGGCACATGTGGACTCCATGTGGTCTCAGGTGGAAAAGGTTCAGGAGGATTCCAAACGGAAGGATGGTTTTGATCTCCCACTCCCCCCGCCCCAACAAACACAGAAATAATAAAACGAACAATCAAACCTGACACCGAACAATGGATTGATGTGACCTTCCTTTCTTTCCCGCCAATCATCCACACCCACTACTCCCAAAGTTTCCAAGCGTGGGAGCACCTCAGATGCCCAAAGCCTTTTGATATGGCCCAGTCATGGATGCGGAGCACAAAACCAACTTGGACGGCTTCAGGGGGCCGTAGCCCACAGGAACCTTGTAATGGGGAACGCAGCACACAAGAAGGTTGTAATGGGGATGCAGCCCATAGGAAGGGTGTAATGGGGAACACAGCACACAGCAGAACAACCCACCTCCACTATGAAGTGGTCTGCAACATCAGGTTGGATGCACTTCTTGATACACATTTGCATCACGTGGTTCCCGTTCTGATCTCCGACCAGTTCCATGACATGTCCGCGAAGCTCTTCCACAAGCTCGCATGCCCATTCCCTTGGAAAGACCTGTTCAGGCAGCCAGCCCCAGCCTGCTTGGTCCTCGGGGGCTCAATTTTGAAAAAGCAGTTGCCTTTTTTCTGGGGCATACGCTCCCCCCCCCCCCCCGCCCCCCAAAACCCACTCATAGTGCAGGACCTACTTCGATGGACTGTATCGGCCTAGGAGGATTCTTGCGGACCCTTCTGCCATTACCACCCTTCCAATCTTTCTTGCAACACCCCACTCCCCTACCCACCCACCCCCCACCCCCCCCCCCTCTCTCTCCCCCCCCCTCTCTCTCTCACTCTCTCTCACACACACACACACACACACACCCACCCACTCGCGCACCCACACCCACACCCCCCCCACACACACACACACACACACACACACACACACACACGCGCGCGCGCACGGCACGACACCCAAAGCAGCTGGGAGTTTGGGGGGGGGGGGGGTGGAACCCACCTCGAGGGCTGTCTGGACAACCCGACAGGCGTACTTCTCTTTAGAAAGCCTGAGCATGCGGTGCTTGAGGATGTCCAGGACCAGGATCCAGACATCCTCGCGGCCATGCTCCAGGAACCTCTGGATGACGTAGTTGCCGAAGACGTGCTGCATGAGGTCGAGCACGCGGTTCTTCTCCTCTTCGGAGGGGTTCTCAGAGATCAGCTCCCTCCATAGCTCCAGAATCTGTCGCTGGCCCTCCTGCCGCATTCCCAGATCAACCTTCTTATGACGTGTGTGACGAGCTCGGTTTCCTACATTAGTAAGGGTTTGTTCATTGGGTGGTGTCGTGAACGGCTGTAATTGTGTCTCATCTGATGACTGTGCCAATTGCCCTTTGCACAGCAGTACTGTCAGGGATAGATGGCATTGCCTGTCAACACTTCAACGAGACCGTCGCTCTCTATCTCGCGGACCATCGGCTGTGCAAGGAAACTGGTCCTCCCAATGTGGGACTCGGGGCACCCGGAGGTGCGTTTATCCTACAGATGGTGTTTTTCCCGGTACCCCGGGGATAGGCTCCCGCACTGTTTTCCAATGAATGTTTGTGGCAATATAGCCAGTACGCAGGTGACGAGGGCCCATGCAGAGCCCACCCGGGGTGGGGGGGGGGGGTTGTGTCGGTAGCCCTGTGTGTATGTAGATCAGGCAAGATCGCGAAATGGCCAATGTAAAAA
The DNA here is from genome assembly GCA_002005505.1 of Botryococcus braunii. NCBI lineage: Eukaryota > Viridiplantae > Chlorophyta > Trebouxiophyceae > Botryococcus > Botryococcus braunii. The sequence goes on from KV908497.1 coordinate 83,970, forward strand.
AAACAAATAAATAAATAAATAAATATATATATATATATATATAATAAACGCTGTGGGGCGCACCGCCTTGTGTTACCTCTTGTGTTACCGCTTTTGTTGAATTGGCTACCGTGCTAATTTGTAAGAGAGCCACCTTCCCCATTCAAGGAAGGTCCCACCCACCCACCCACCCCTCCTCCCTACCCACCTGCCTTCCCTCACCCCATTGTCCCCCTTTGGAGCAGCCATGGACAGGTGAGGGAGCCAAAAACTCCGATCTCCTCCCAGATAAATTGTTTTTGGGGTAGAGGCGGGGAGGGTGGAAGCAATCCGGTGTGCAAAAGCGGTATAGGCAGCAGACAGGACGTTTACCTTGGTTGTTGCGACTTTGGGCATAGTGTACTGTATGAGCCTGCTGCCATGTTGCTCCTTGGCTTTTCTGAACACCTCCCCCTTCACCTCCTGCATCACATCCGCCCCCGTACCCGCACGTTACCTCTTTAGCCAGTCTGGCTACACCCAACAAGGACAGGGGGGTTTAGGGGGGTGGAACAAAGACTGGTTGGGAGGGAGGGAGGGGTCAAGGGAGTTGGGGTGGAACAAAGGACTGGGTGAGGAGAGGCGAGGGGGGAGTGGGAGAAAGTAGAAAAGGCCATGGGGGGCGGTCCATGGGAAGCAAGAATGGGGTCTCTTGGGGGGGGGGGGGGGCGAGGACGGGACATCAAATTGCTCCCCCTCTATACAGCCCCTCTCTAGTACAACCCCCTTGTCCTTCCAAAAACTCATCATGGGGCTGCGCCATCCATTGGTCGTAGTTACACCATGGTGCCCCCCCCCCCTTCATCCTCGCCATTTGATTTTCAGAAGTAACCCCCACAAACATGGTTAGCCCCCCAGGAGACAGGGAAGTGGGACGCAAGCAAAAGAGTCTTTCCCAGATTTGCACCACCAATCATGCCCGTATAGCTGTACCTTCACCGAATCATATTCCCCCCCCCCCCCCACACACATGCACACCGTCACACACACATACACACACAGAGAGGGGGGCGGGGGGGGGAAGAAAGAGAGAGAGAGAGAGAGAGAGAGAGAGAGAGAGAGAGAGAGAGAGAGAGAGAGAGAGAGAGAGGGGGGGGGGGACGAACCCAGGCACGCAGGCTGAAGAGTCATGAGGGGAGGGATTGGGTGCACTGCAGCAGAGAGCCTGGCATTGAGTTGTGAAGCGGCCAACCAGTCAGGGTATTGTTCTCCAGTACCAAAGCACATTTATCCCAATATGGGAAGAGATGCCAAACCTATGGATTTAGACCACAGCTTCTGCTACGCTCTTACTATTCTACCGTGTCGAAAAACTTGAAGCTGATACTGACAAGCTGAAACTTGACAAGAAGCTGGATACTCATATTACCGTTATCAATCGAATCCGGGCGTCACAAAACACGTGCGGGCGTCGCAGAACATGTGCGGGCATCAGAGAACACATGGCTAGGAACTCACCATAAGGTTGCCGGGCGGAATATCTTGCTCTCCCTGGGGGCCCCCCTGTTTGCCCTGCTTGCGAGCCCTCCTGCAGTACACAGAGCCCAAAAACACCGCTCACGACTTAATCGCGCCGCTCACGACTGATCACACCGCGCAAGACGGGATTTTCATTGCGTGCGAGTTGATTTTTACACCGCTCACAATTTGATTGCACTGCTCGTGACTTGAATACACTGCTGCTGACCTGAACGCACCACCGCTGGTGACTTGACCACCTTGCTCCTGACTTCAACCCACCCCCTGGTGACTTGATATCGCCACTCATGATTCGTTCGCATCGCACAGGAATGGATGGCAACCCTCATGACTTGGTTGCGCGGGTCACGATTTGATTATTTATAGCGTTCATGACTGAATCGCACCGCTCATGACTTGGTTGCAGGGGTCACGATTTGATTATATCGCTCATGACTTGCCTACACCGCTCAATGTCTATATCACACCGCTCATGATTTCAATCACATCGCTCATGCCTCCGTTCCACAGCTCATAGCTTGATCACACTGTTCATGGCTTAACTACACCACTCATGAATTGATTGACACTGCGCATGGCTTGATCACACAGCTCATGACTCCAATAGCACCGCTCATAGCATGATCAGGCCGCTCATGGTATCATCACACCGCTCACGAGTTGATTTTGGGTGGGTGTGTGCGTGTAGGAAGCGGCGAGCTCATCCGCATCTGATAAGGAAAGCCCAGAGAGCCTCCTGGAGTTCACGCACTACCTTCAAGGAAAAAGGGAAGGAGGCCGAGGTGGTCTGGTTTGGGGGGGGGGGGGTTACGTGCATGCATGCAGGTGCGCGCATGTGGGTGTGTATGTGTGTGTATGCGCGCACATGTGGGTGTATATGTGTGTGTGTGTGTGTGTGTGTGTGTGTGTGTGTGTGTGTGTGTGTGTACGCGCGCATGTGTGTGTGTGTGCGCGCACGCGCATGCTCCTGCGCGCCGTGTATGTGTGCGTGCGGGCGGGGACATGCATGTCAAAATTCAGAAATGACCAGTCGATATCCATCGAGCAAGTCAGCAGACAGGTCAGCAGTTAGAACTGGGACTCGACTGCTTCAAAAAAAGCAGCCTGTCCTGAGCAGACAGGCTGCGGACCAGAACAGAAAAGATCAGAACAGAAAAGATCCAGAACAGAAAAGATCAGAACAGAAAAGATCAGAACAGAAAAGATCCAGAACAGTGCTGCAAATTACTTTTTGAATCAAGAACTGGAACCCCTTCTTCAGGAAGAAACGGGCAACTGCTTGTTCCAGCAGAACCGATGCTGCTTATGAACGCAGGAGCGAACCCGGCATACCCTCCATGAGTCCAACTGGGATCTGCCGGAGGCTCCCGAGGACTGCCCGACAGTTCATTAGCGGGCCATGGGGGTGTTTTAGGCTGTTTCTGCTTACGACCACGATGGGACTTCCCATTTGAGGTCGCCTTTGCCCCAGAGAACTGATCATTTGAGGCCCCATTCCCCCGCTCTCTGTTCCATTTCCAACAGAATTGAACGATCAGCTGTACGGGAGACAATAGCAGCATTACATCACGCCCAGCTGTAAAGTACATTATCAGTATTGAATAAGGCCTAGCTGTACAGGAGACATTATCATTATTGAAGCATGCCCAGCTGTACAGTACATTATCAGTATTGAACCATGCCCAGCTGTACAGTAGATCGGCAGAACTGAATCACGCCTAGCTGTACAGTAGATTGGCAGAACTGAACCACCCCTAGGTGTACAGTAGATTGGCAGAACTAAACCATTCCTAGGTGTACAGTAGATTGGCAGAACTGAACCACCCCTAGGTGTACAGTAGATTGGCAGAACCGAATCAAGCCTAGCTGTACAGTAGATTGGCAGAACTGAACCACCCCTAGGTGTACAGAAGATTGGCAGAACTCAACCACTGCTGAGGAACAGCAGGTTGGCAGAACTGAACCATGCCCAGCTGTACAGCAGATTGGCCAGCCCTGAACCATGCCAGGGGCAGCGTGGAATGGCAACCTTCTGAATTACCAGTGTGGTGAGAAATTTGCCCCTGAATCCTATGGCCCCCACAGGGCAGGACAGCCCAGATTGTGAAAGTTCTGACCCTACTGCCCCCAAACCCTAAGGCCCCGGATCGTAAAAGCTCCACAGCGGATGCCCCAAGGCCCCTACATCTGAATCAGAGGGCCACCGTCTTGCAGCTTTACAGCGCTGCCATTGCTCAAACTTGCACCGCCACCTCTCGCAACCCTACATCGCTCGACTCTTGCAAATTTACACCGCCACCATCTCTTTCTAAACTTAACACCGCTCCGCATCTCACAATTTGACACGGCCACCACCTCTCAAACTTCCGCGACCACCTTCTCGCAGACTTACACCGCCACCCTCTTGCAATCTTACATTGCCACCCTCTTGCACACTTCACAGCGCCCCCGTCTTGCAATCTTACAACCGCCACCATCTTGCAGACCATACAAGATTTTTTACGACTTTTCTTTTCCAAGACAACCCATGCAAAGGTCATTATCATCACGAAGATGTGTCAGATAGAGAACATATCCACAATCATCGCATCTTCCGTCGCTACCACATTTCAAGCTGAACACCGACACCATCTTTCAGACTTACACCGCCACCCTCCAGCAGACTTCCACGTCACAACATTGCAAAGTTGTACTGCTGCCAGCTCACAATCTTACACTGCCACTCTCTTGCAGACTTGCGCCGCTGCTCTCTCGCAGACTTACACCGCCACCCCCTCACAGTCTTAGCCTGCCACCCTTTTGCAAACTTACACCGCCACCATCTGGAACCCTTACACCGCCACCCAATCTCAATCTTACACCGCCACCATCTCTCAAACTTAACAACGTCACCATCTCTCAACTTCCACTGCCATCACCTCGCAATTTGGCACCCTCTCGCAATTCCACACCGGCACCCTCTAGCAAACTTCAACCGCCATCCTTTGGCAGACTTACACTGTTGCCATCTTGGGGCAAACACACGGCTTCACTAGAACACTTGCATGCAGATCGGACGACAACACTTGCATGCAGATTGGACGAGAACACTTGCATGCAGATCGGACGAAAACACTTGCATGCACATAGGACGAAAACACTTGCATGCAGATTGGACGAGAACACTTGCATACAGATTAGACAGGGCGGGATCTCACCGGCCGTCCACGTCCGTGAGCAAGGGCACCTCCCCCTGCCTTGGCGGCCTCCCGGCTTGTGGTGCGCGACCCCGCTGCGCCGCCTATAGCCACATCTCTTGCATCACAGCAGCACAAAACAGGGGGGGGGGGGCACAGAGAGAGAGAGAGAGAGAGAGAGAGAGAGAGAGAGAGAGAGAGAGAGAGAGAGAGAGAGAGAGAGAGAGGGGGGGGGGGTGAAAGAGAGCTCCCCTTAGGTGTACTGCATTATAAGTTAGGGTCCATCCACCGGATTCCTAACTCTCTTTGACGCAAGCTGTAGCTGGAAGTACTGTGACTGGTAGTCAACACTGACATTTGAAACAAGCAGTGACTTTGCAAATTTGCGCAAATGGAATACGAACCCCCTCTCCTCTCGCCCCCCCCCCTCTCTCTCTCTCTCTCTCTCTCTCTCTCTCTCTCTCTCTCTCTCTCTCTCTCTCTCTCTCTCTCTCTCTCTCTCTCTCTCTCTCTCTCTCTCTCTCTCACACACACACACACACACACACACACACACACACACACGCGCGCGCGCGCGCGCGCGCGCGCGCTCTCACTCACTCGAACAAAGGAGTGCACGCCCACGGATACAGAGCCATGCACAGGCGCTTGCGCGCGCACGCCAGCATGCACAAGATTTCCATGCAAAAACGCTCGTGTGCGCGCACATGCATGCACAAAGGTTTTGATGCAGGGACGCATGGGCACATGCATGCACAAAGGGTTTCCAAACAAGATCTTGATGTCATGAGAGACTGCAGAACGGGCTTTCTGCAAATTGCAAGAAAATGGCCATTCACCAGTGACTACTAGTACCGTGCTTCCATGGGAAGAATCTAATTACTAATACCACCCTTTCCTTGTGACCATCACGATGGTATGCTGCTTACACGCCTCCTTGTGATGAGGGGCCACCACCCAAGAGCCGGGAGGGGGAGAGGGGGGTGGAAGCAAAGAGATGCATAAATGAGGGGGTGGAAGTAAACACATGCATAAATGATGAGGGAAACAGATGCATAGATGAGGAGGTGGAAGTAAACAAACGCATGAGCTTGCTGGGAAGGCTCCCTCTTTAATCTTAAGGCATCTCAAACGAAGTTAGAGTCTGCGAAAAAAAGAGACATTTTTCGTGGTGTGTGTGTTTTCGGTAGCCGGTATTAAAACACATCAAAATCCACTAGGCAAAACACACGCCAGAAGCAGCGCTTGAGAACCGTATCAACAGAGAGGGCATGGAATTGCATGAAGAAAGAGGCTTGGGAATGCAGCAAAGAACCTGAAAAGGCATCACAAGAGCCTCAAAGGCACCAAAGCAGCTTTCGAAGCATGAGCAGCATGCAAATGAGCGAGGTGTCTCTCTGCTCCAATGACGAGGTTGCGTTACGGCGTGGGGGCTAGGGGTGGGGGGTTGGGGCGTGGGGGATTACCCAGAAGGACGGCAGCAAATTAGTTCCGTACCCCGGATGAGGCGGGGGCGGATAGACCGGGGACGGGCCCATGGGAGTAAATGGTGGGATGGGGAAGGCAGCCGGCCCTGCCGGATAAGGCAAGGGCATGGGATGTGTTTGCGGGGGGCCAGTCGGGACAAAGGCGGGATTGAAAAACTCGGTGCCGCCGGTCCCTGCACTCCACACGTGAGCCTGTCAGGTGTAAGGGGGGTCGACCAAGCGGGTGTGTGAAAGGGTTCCAAAAGGAGGTCAACCGAGGGGATGTGTGAAAGGGTTCCAAAAAGAGGTCGATCAAGGGGATGTGTGAAAGGGTTGCAAAAAGAGGTCGACCAATTGGGTGTGTGAAAGGGTTCCAAAAAGAGGTCGACCAAGGGGATGTGTGAAAGGGTTGCAAAAAGAGGTCGACCAAGTGGGTGTGTGAAATGGTTCCAAAACGAGGTCGACCAAGGGGATGTGTGAAAGGGTTCCAAAAAGAGGTCGACCAAGGGGATGTGTGAAAGGGTTCCAAAAAGAGGTCGACCGAGGGGATGTGTGAAAGGGTTTCAAGGGGTCGTCCTCATGATGCAACTCACTGCCACTGCAACACAATCACTGTGTCACCATCAACTCCAACGAGGGGTCACATTTCAGCGCGAAATTTACCGCCATGGGGACTATCCCGGCTCGGGGAAGGAAAAGATTCATGCCGAAAACACACAAATTGCTGGAGCTGGTCAAAAGCATGTTGACGACTCACCTTGCATCATTTGGCCAAAGCTCGGGTACTCCGGGGCGGGGTACAAATAGGGGCCAGGCCAGTTGGGGGGCGGAGGAGCTCCGCTGAATGGTTGCCCTGGGTAAGTCCCATTCGGCAGTGGACCCGGGGCAAACTGCATTGGTGGAAAATAAACTGTACCTCCCTGAGGCCCGGGGTTCACATCGTACGACAGAACTCCACCTGGGGAAGCCCCATCTCCCCATTCACACCCACCCACACCCACCCACCCACACCCACACCCACACCCACCCACCCACCCACACGCACGGACGCACACGCACGCACACACACACACACACACACACACACACACACACACACACACACACACACACACACACACATTTGAGGATTCATCTTCACGCACGCACACGCACGCAGGAAGAAGAATATACCAGGGGGGTAAGATTGATGTGGGGACATGAATGGAAGCCAATGTAGCATTAATGCCCAATGAAAACCAATGCAACGCAATCCAAGCAGCGCATGCAAACAACTGCACTCTTTACAATTCAACACATGTCCTTCGGTGCCTTGGCAGGTGTGGGTGCCTATGTGCAAAGCCACCAGCGCCTACGCGAGGGGGTAGCACGTGTACAGGGCTGCTTTGGGGTCACCATTCTTTGCTCTGACTTCCACACCCCAAGAAACGGGAGCAGAGTACAGGGTGTTCGCACATGTGCTTTCTCCCCGGGGATGCCCATATATTAGCTTTCACATACTTACTCCTCCCCCTCCTGTGGGATGTTCATTTCACATTTCTGCTGGCTCCCTGAGAATGTTCATATCTGCTTGCACGAATTTCACATTTCAGCTACCTCACTGAGAATCTTCATATCTGCTTTCACACATGAACCGGGGGGTGGGGGGGTTGATCATCTACGTACTCCATCCCTGGGAGCTTCCACACATTTGCTTTTTACGTATGGAAATCCCACCGGGGGTGTTCGGAAGTTTTGGGAGAGACTAAGGCGGCATTACAGAAGAGTTCAGAAGTTTTGGGAGAGATTAAGGCGGCATTACAGAAGAGTGTGAGCCCCCAAGGCCCAATCAGAGATGTTGAGATACTCCCCGCGGAATTGCTTAGTGCATTTGGAATTGCTTAGTGCATTTGAAGTAGAACACACTGCCATACTTGTGAGGTAGGAGGTTACCTCTGTGATTGTGGTCATCATGTCGGCCGTTGGCCCCCGCCCCATTGCGGTACCTGTGAGCCTGATTAGGACCTCGCCTCCCCTGGCCTCCCCCTGCAAAAGCACCCGATTAAACGGTTTTTTATTCAATTCTGGGTTCTTATCTTTAGTTTAGAAAACAGAGATTCACGGCTCTTAAAAAGGCCTCAGAACTCGAATCCTTCTTCCCTCCCAGACGTGGCTAGCGAAATTGAGAGAGAGAGAGAGAGAGAGAGAGAGAAGAGAGAGAGAGAGAGAGAGAGAGAGAAGAGAGAGAGAGAGAGAGACGAGAGAGAGAGAGAGAGAGAGAGAGAAGAGAGAGAGAGAGAGAAGAGAGAGAGAGAGAGAGAGAGAGAGAGAGAGAGAGAGAGAGAGAGAGAGAGAGAGAGAGGAGAGAGAGAGAGGAGAGAGAGAGAGAGAGAGAGGAGAGAGCGAGAGAGCGAGAGAGAGAGAGAGAGAGAGAGAGAGAGAGGAGAGAGAGAGAGAGAGAGAGAGAGAGAGAGAGAGAGAGAGAGAGAGAGAGAGAGAGAGAGAGAGACAGAGCGAGAGCCAGCCCTGAACCAGATGTCACCTTCCTTCTTCTTTGCTCTTTCCTGTATGGAAGGCTTGGTGCAAAGCCGGGGTAAACCCTTCTTGACAAGCTTGAAACATCTTGTACCTAACGAGAACCGTGTGTGCATATGCAATTCTAAGTTCAGGCAGCAACCATCTTAAATTCAGAGTTCCAAAAGGTCTCAAATCCCCCTTCCCCCCCCCCCCAAAAAAAAAGAGGAAAAGTAGAAACTACAAAATGAATAAAAAGAAAATAAAGGAAAAGGGGACTGCCAATGTCCAGTCCTGCCTTCGGGAGGACTCATCAGCTTTACCAGTGCAAGGCTTAGACAGACACACTTCCCATCAGAACAACAGTATGGCGGGTAGAGTAGCCAATTACATGAGCCAATGCAAAATACGCCTCCCAAACCCCAAACCAACCATCACCCTTCCTCAGTTCACCCTCCCAAGCCCCTTTCCAGCCCCCCCCCTCCCAAGTGGTTCCCACGCACACAAACGCACACAAACGCATGTACACGCACGCAAACATACGCACAGACACACACACACACACACACACACACACACACACACACACACACACACACACACACACACACATGCACGCACGTGCGAAAGCGCGCACGCTCAGAAACATGCAAGCTCACGCTCCCCACTGCCCTTCTCCCTCCTCCCTGTGCCTCATTCCCCAAGCCACCCTCTTCTCGCACTGGCGCGTGAGAACGCGCGGATGCGCACTCCAACTTGCATGGAGACAAACAAGCCACGTCAGAAAAGCGGGGGTATGAAAGGGGTCCTGAACAAAAGCATGCCTAGCATTGGAATTTGAGGATGGTGAACATGCTCCAATCCAATGCCTGGGCATTCCTTTGCTTCACACCCCCTTTCACATGCGGGGTGGGAGGGGTTGTGGGGGAAGCAACAGATGCACTTTAGCAGAGGTACATGGTGCTCCAATTGAACGTGCTTGGGTGCTCGAGCTTGTGGGTCCAAACCTTGGGTGGGGTGCCTGGCAGAGGACCCGAGGCCCCGTTGCTCTCCTCCCTGTGGGGGGCCGCCAGCCAGCCCGTCTCCCATTGGAGGAGGCCCTGGGGCTGCCAGGGCCGCAAACGCCTCCTCTTGCCGCATCCCGCGAGAGGGCCCCGCCTTTCACCACAAACATACGAATCTTTAAGAACATGGAGTTCTTCAAGAATTTAAAGAAACTCCAAAACTTGGGGTTCTTCAAGGACTTGAAGAGCTCTTTGAGATCTTCAAGAAAGTTTGGCTCGTTCAGAATTGATTTGTGGAGGAAAGCTCCTGCGGTACAGACGGCAAGATCCGGTGTTGAATGTACAGAGTGTTGGGAAGTGGCACTTCCTCTGGAGATCACCAACCATGTTCGGCACAACACCACTGCCTCTCAAAAACCGGTAGGCGTTTGCCTGCCTGTGCGCCATACATGCAGAAACGCGCAGAGGTGTGTGGCAGGCATTTCTTTTTAGTGTCAAAGTCATGTATAGAAGTGGCATACATTCACAACCCTGTAGTGTGAAATCACGTGTCAACATGTCATACATGTACCTGTATTGGCGCCTATCGTTGTACTACTTCCATTCATTGACCCTAAGTAAAAGGCCAAATGATCACAGTGTAATTCTATAGACATTCGATGTTTTTTGTTCTGATTTTGTATTTTGGAAGTGCTTTGGCTTCAGCTTGTGCATTGGCTGTTGTCATGCTCTGGTTTTGGCTTTGGAACTCATGTATTTGCTCTGCTTCTGTGTTTTTTGTGAGTGTGCAGACGGGGCAATCTGCAGGGAGCCCCACCCAATTGCAGCAGGATGAGTTGGTAATTAGATTAATGGTGTGCGAGTATTGGAGTGGCAGTTTCTGCAAAGTTTACCAACCATTTCTATACATCAGTACTGCATACACCAAGCTATCCAACTCGGAGCTGGTGAGCCCTCCACCATATGCCCCATCTTCCCATCAAGAAGCATAAACTATGCACATCCCGCCCCAACAGTGTCCCCCCCCCCTCTCCCCCTCTCTCTCTCTCTCTCTCTCTCTCTCTCTCTCTCTCTCTCTCTCTCTCTCTCTCTCTCTCTCTCTCTCTCTCTCTCCTCTCTCTCTCTCTCTCTCTCTCTCTCTCTCTCTCTCTCTCTCTCTCTCTCTCTCTCTCTCTCCTCCCCCCCCCCCCCAAAACACAAAAAGCATTTGCACTCCAATGCCCCTTCCCCCCTTGACGACCACAAGTCATAGTAACACATGTAATGGTGATGTTACATGGGCAACAAGCACCACTTTGAGCCAGGTAGGCATGCACATCAAAGGTCACAACATAATGATGGGCATGCAATGTCATTTGGATAACTTACAAGCCCCTGACCTACTCACCTGGTACTGGCCGCCAACCACTGGTGCGGCAGCGGAGGATTCCCTGGCCCAACCAAGCACACTTGAATTGAGAGCTGCATGTTCAAAATAGGGATCTTTGTAGCATAAATTCTTATAAAGCATTTTGTAAAAATACAATATTTCCTTTAATAGAGCTGCACTTTACCAATAGGGGTCTTTGTAGCACAAATTTATATGAAAATTTTTGTAAAAATGTAATGTTTCCTTGAATAGAGCTGCGTGTTTAAAAAGATGACTTTGTAAACTTCCAAAGTGGAAAGGAAAATGGACCTCAACTGAAGATGGCAGGGATGCAGCTTACATGGACGCAACAACGAAAGATCAGGAGTGAGTGCAACATCCCCAATGAAGTGATCTCTGCACATGGAACCCCTGGTGCATCCATGTGTGGGCACGGTGGAGGACACGACAGGGGGCAACGAAGGAGTAGGCGAGCCACATGATGGGCAAAAGGGTGGCATACGTCGCCAAAGTCGAATTAATGTGTGTAGGGGCTCGATGGGGGCTATCCGCTTGGTTCGAATTCAGCGGTGGTTTGACCATTTGCCCAGGAAGTCCGACAACCAACCTCCAGCCGTCCCTGTTCAGAGGTACCCATGGATGTTGAGACCAATTAAGCATATCGACCTCAAAACATCTAAAAAACAAAACCCTGTCGTATTTTATAAAATCATTCACAGCTGCCAGAGTTACACCCCTTTCAATACGGGCAGTGAATATTACAATTTTTCCGGAGTTACTGTCGCCGAACGTCCTTACAGAGTCATGTAATGCACCTAGCGTTATATCCGGAACTTAACCACCCACAAATCAACTCAATGCCACGCAACCCCTAGACACATCCGTTGTTGCCGGAAGTACAAAGCCCCGAAATCCTGTGCAACGGTGCCCTTCACTGTAAAGATTGCTGATCAGATTTCAGAAAGACGTGTGATTGTGCTGATCGACATACTCTCTTTATGCTCGATGGCTTTTCAGACAGCAACCGGCCGCCAGGACGTCTTACAGGGGCGCCTCGCCCTCAGGTGATGGACTCGCTTGCTTCACCTAATAGCTTACACTCACTACCTAGGTAGTCCTTAGAACCCATGAATGGCTTCAGCCCGTCCGCTTATCTTGGGCAACGTTGATTATGAACGCCTGTCTCGGAGGGGACGATCTGCTGAGACAGACGTTCATAATCTTCATTTCCCAAAACTATTCGGGTGGCTTGAATGCAGCTATGGGCTTTGAAAGACCATCTATGGAACACCAGCGAGTCTATCCCTCTATGGGGCCGCCCCTGCAAAGCCGACCTTGGCCAGCCAGTGACTTCCTGAAAGCCACCCGATGTTCAAGGCCAGTATGTTGATTGAACCAATCTAATCGCCCCAAAACAATAAGTAACTCTTACTGTGCAGGGCATTGCTGCAGATTTTTTAGTGTTACGCCCTCCGGCAACATTCTGGCACGAGTCGAATGACATCCATAACTCAAACTATATTGTCATCTAACACATCATAACTACCGAACGACCTAAGACGGTAAAACTTACTTGCAATTCAGGCGTGTTAGCTGCTACGAATCACAAGACGCCCATTTTACCGCACATCATCCGACGTTGTGACCAACAGCGCTCTTCCAGAACTCTACTCGCAATTACTGTACTGACCCACACCAAGTGAATTATGAGACAGAGCTTCCAATGGAAACCTCTCCGAACTTTTTAATTCAGCAATGTGCCTGCGAAGTCACGGCTTGCATATAGGACGCCTCAACGACGAGGACCCAGCAAAACGCAACAGCACGTAGCAGAGCTTATGCCCTTTACAGTTAAAAGCTTCACTATTCTAATAAGACCTCTGGATCGCGCCCACAATTAATGATAGCTAGACATGGGCCTTGACGCTCCGGGATCCCAGGTACAAGATACAACGACCATGTAAAACAGCTTAATCACCCCTGCAGCCGGACTGGGACCTCCAGCCTGCTGCGGCATCACAGCACATTGGCCCATTTTGGACCCCGATGTACGACTGCACCACCAAATTCCAATCGGCGGATAGGGGCGAATTTCAGGGAGTCGGTGTGAACTGTAGTCCGTACGCACTGAAGTTTTCTGGTTGGCACCAGCCTCATCGGATTGGCAAATTTAATAGCATTACATTTAAAAAATGTTACGGGGAAGCTTTTCTAATTTGGGATTTGAAAATGTAGGGGAGCAATGTCCCTTTCAAGTGCCTGAACGTGTGTGAGTTGTTCGGGAGTATCAGTGATACTATCACCGCAGCGCAGCCAACAGTCACAAACTTGGAGGATCGACGGAAAGCCGGACTGCTTTAACGACGACTATACTCGGACAGGATCTGTTCCTTCCTTCCTTCCTTTAAGGGACGACGACCCCCAGTCTCTAGAATTGCCACGTTGCAGAAAGACGTCGTTAAGCCAGATTCAGAAAATAAAGTATTAAAAACTTGCTAAAAAAATTCCCCGCTGGAAGAAAAAAAA
>KV908497.1:105000-107500 GCA_002005505.1 Botryococcus braunii
CACACACACACACACATGCCGGGACCCGCAGTGGCAGCACTACAAGCAACCAAAAGGTAAAATAGTTAAGTCCCCTTCTAAACAAAGTGTCAAGTCCTCTTCCAAACAAAATGTCAAGTCCACTTTTAAGCAAAAGCTCCTGGGGGAGGTGGGGGAGCGGTTACTTACGATGCGCCGAGTATTAGCATCAAACAGAGGAGACCCTGAAGAGCCCCCTTGGGTGGCGCCTTTGGTCCATGTCACCTGCACCCCGAACAATCCTTCCTTCACCCCCATACAGTTCGTACAGCACATCATACAGCTTGTACAGCATGGCTGTACGTCTCGCACAACATGCCCACACAGCTTGCACGGCACAACTGTTCAGCTTGTACAACACGGCCGTACAGCTGCTACAGCACGGTCGTTCAGCTTGTACAGTATGCGTCGTACAGCTTTTACAGCACGGCTATACAGCTGAGACAGCACGCCCGTTCAGTCAGTATAGCATGAGTGTGTGTGTCTGGTACAGCTTGGCAGGTTGTGCAGCATATCTTGGTAGCTCAAAAATTGTACTTCAGCGGCAGTTTAGGCCGGCTTTCTTCCGGAAGGGCGGCTCAGGGAAGTGTGGAGGCAGCAGGGCAGATATACGTACCATGAAATGGGTGTTGTCAGTGGGCTGGATCTCTCCTGCAGGGAACTCGGGGGCGGGGAAGGTGGTCATGATGTTGGCTCTGATAGACAGCCCACCGCACCCTTCCAAGTTACTTATCATCAAACATTATTTACTTCTTTCAAAAGTTATTACTTCTTTCTTCTTCATCATCATCATCATAGTTATTGTCATACATTGGTATTACTATTGGGCAAATCATTAGACAAAGAACATGCATGTGTGCAGCCTATTTGCTGTGATTCAAGAATGGAGCCTAAACAATGTGGGCCACACGCAGATGGAGGCACACGCAAGGCATGTGATGCACATGTCTCAGCAGTGGTCAATACAGGTTACGTACTGCCTGCATGCGGAATCTAAACAGAAAGAGCTTATCATGCAAAAAGGCCACAAGAGAAAAGAGCGGTCGCTTTACTTTGTGAGCAGCACAACAGATTGAGGCAAACGCAACACACATTCAAATAAGCATGAAAGCCTGCGTGGGCATGCCCTTGCGCCTTGCGCTCGTCCGCGCCTGCACACACACACACCCCAAACACACACACACACACACACACACACACACACACAAAAACACACACACACACACACACACACACACAAACACACACACACACACACACACACACACACACACACACACACACACACACACACACACACGCATGCACGCACGCGCGGCGGACGCACGCATGGGCACGCACATGTGCACGAACAGAAAGTTCAAGAATCGGGGCATGAGGAAAAGGCAAAAGAAGCTATCATATAAAGAGGGGCTTACGATGTGTTGGCAAACGATATCCGCTTTGGCTGCCCAATGGGATGATGTATTCCTGGACCCGCCATCACCAAACTGAACGAGTTTCCGGAAATTGTGATTTTGCCCCGCCGTCACCAAAACGAATGCGTGTACCGAAATTGTAATTTTGCCCCACCATCCCCAAAAAATGAGTGTGCGGACATTAAATGTTGCCCCGCCATAACCAAAATGAATGAATGTCCAAACAATGTAACTCTGCCCCGCCACCACAGACATGCATGAGTGCAAAGATATTGTAATCTTTCACGTCAATTCCCCCAGATGCCATGCCCTGCCATCTCTCTTACATTTCTAGGCCACTTATGGCCACTATGGCCTCATGCAGAACTTTCTTTCCCCCTTTTTCCCCCCTTTTTGGGGTTCAGCAGGTCGGTAATATGTTGCGACATACTCCATTTTCTTTTGGGTTTCACCAGGTCTGTGATTTGTCATGATCAGATCGCAAATTTGTTTCCCCTCCCATAGGGGAGGGGGAGGGGGGGGGGAGAGAGAGAGAGAGAGAGAGAGAGAGAGAGAGAGAGAGAGAGAGAGAGAGAGAGAGAGAGAGAGAGAGAGAGAGAGAGAGAGAGAGAGAGAGAGAGAGAGAGAGAGAGAGAGAGAGAGAAGGGGGGGTGTAGAAGCGCCACACCCACTGCCGCAGATGGAATAGCATCCAGTCTTGCATCATATCTGCGCGCCACGCAACCAAACAGGGTCATGGCGGGGCCGGACATCCACAAAACAATCAGAATTGCAAAGCGTCTCAGACACATCTGCTTCACCAAAGCAGGCAATACGCTCTGCACAGGTGGTGCAGGTCTTGAGTTCAATCTCTCGCCAAGTCTGACAGCAACAGAGCACATTTTTCCAGGTGGTGTACCCAATTTGCCAGGCCGCTGAGATTTGTGCCAGACTTTCCAATTCACAGACAAAGGCCCCACACACACAGACAACAAAATTTCCGATTCACAGAGAAAGACCTCACAGACAAAGGCCCCACACAGACAGAGAGACCAGTCAAGGATCCTACAGAGAAAAGAGAAAAG
>KV908497.1:110000-117500 GCA_002005505.1 Botryococcus braunii
CACACACACGCGCGCGCGCGCACGCACAAACGTGCCCACACACAGCACCAGAATCCCAATTTTATTTGCTGGTCTCACAACCGCAAAAAAAAAAACAAAAAAAAAAAAACAAACAAAAAAAACAACGCAACAAACAAACACGCAAGCAAGCAAACAAACAAACAAACAAACAACCAAACAAATAAAGAAGCGGTCCAACAAACCAAATGGAAGAAAGCAGGAGCACTGACCAATGGTCGGCAGTCAAGACGAAAATCTCTTTGTCGGATCCCACTCCCGAGCTGACGTTGTTTTGAGCCAACAGGGCGGGCCGGTTCAATAAGGAGCCTGCCCGCCCGCCCGCCCACCACAAGTTTCAATCCCTTATCTCTTCCAGAGGTTCAGAGGTAGACCTCCATTCGAAATATGTTGAAGAAAGATCCCAACTCTGGGTCAGGGTGAGGGTCAGGGTCAGGGTGAGGGTGAAGGTGAGGGTGAGGGTTAGGGGGGTCAAGGTCAGGGTCAGGGTCAGGGTCAGGGTCAGGGTCAGGGTCAGGGTCAGGGTCACAGTTAGGGTTAGGGTTGGGAAAGAGGTTAGGGTCAGGGTCAGGGTCAGGGTCAGGGTCAGGGTGAGCATCACAGTTAGGGTTAGGGTTGGGAAAGTGGTTAGGGTCCCATAAAGCCTCAAACATCTACCTTAAATCAGCTTGGCATTGTTGTTTGAGGACACAACATCTTTTGATAGTTGAGCCCCATTGGCAAAGGAACTCAAACCTGTGTATGGCTACGCTGGCCATGGTAGAAACACCAGTTTGGACTCATAAAAAGGTTATTGCGGTTCATAGTATGAACAAGAAGCTTGAGTGGAAGAAACAACACGGAATCAATCACGTGCGTGTCTGTGTATGTGCGGTCACACACACACACACACACACACACACACACACACACACACACACACACACACACACACACACACACACACACCCGCGCGCGCGCGCGCGTGCGCGCTCCCGCGCATGGCAAAAACAACAAAGTAGATAATAGCGATGTTGGTCAGGGTTTGAACCTGTGCACAGTCCAACGGCGTGCACGCCCAGATCAACGGCATATATGTCTACCACACCTGCCGCCTCTCTGTCCCAATCATCATTGCACCTGAACAAAAAGAAACAACAATCAGCACTAAGACTTACATAGACACATCTCCCCCCCCCCTTCTCTCTCTCTCTCCTCTCTCTCTCTCTCTCTCTCTCTCTCTCTCTCTCTCTCTCTCTCTTCTCTCTCTCTCTCTCTCTCTCTCTCCTCTCCTCTCTCTTCTCTCTCCTCTCTCTCTCCCCCCCCCCCTAAGAAAGAGAGCATAGAAGACATTGCAGGCGGAGGGAGCGCTGCGCCCCGCATCCGGAGCAAAACTCTTCCGAGGAGGGGGAGGGCGCCCCGGCTCGAGGGGACCGAGGTACCGACGGAAGTGGCGGAGGAGAAGGATGGCCACCTGATGGAGGGAGTGCACCCCGCCACTTTGTTCTGGGCTCGGCTTTGGAAAGTGGTCATGTCGAAGAGGGAGCCGAAGGTGGCATTGTGGACATCCCCCACCAGTTCCGCGACCATCGCAGGCGTCAGTTCCTGGACAGTTGCCTCCGTATTTCGGCGGGCCTGCTGTAGGGACCTGCGGCGCCGAGAGGCCAGCCGCTCTTGCACCACCGGAATCAGGAAGTCCCCCAGACCCTGCGCCCCACCCCCTTCTAAGGAAAAGAAGGATCGGCGCGTGAGCCCCCTGACATCCCACGCCAGTTACCCCCCCCCCCACCCGGGCTTGGCCTTGTACTGTACCGCCTGCCAGGCGGGCCCTGCAGTACACCACCTTGCCTGAGGACAAGGAAGATCGAGGTGAGAGACCCTGAATTCTGCCCACCCGTACACCCCCCATGATGCTTGTGGAGAGAGATGCCTTATCAGTACCTCATTTGACTCGTGAAATGAGTGGTTTATGACATTTTGAAGTAGATGAAAAGAAAAAGATGCGGGATTGCCAAAGGATGCCCTCCACAGACAGTGTTGCACCCACACACACACACACACACACACACACACACACACACACACACACACACACACACACACACACACACACACACACACACACACACACACACGTGCGCAAGGGGGGGGGGAGAGAGAGAGAGAGAGAGAGAGAGAGAGAGAGAGAGAGAGAGAGAGAGAGAGAGAGAGAGAGAGAGAGAGAGAGAGAGAGAGAGAGAGAGAGAGAGAGAGAGAGAGATTTGGGAGCCCGGGGGGGGGGGGTGTGGGATTGTTGGCCGGCGTCGTCGGGGCGCGTACGTGCAAGACGCTGGCAATCTGAAGGACGGGGAGGGCATCAGGATCCTGCGCAGGATCATCAGGATGGAAGTACTGCAGTACAACCACATCGCCTGGGATGGGGAGGGTGGTGAAGGCTCCGCTGTCTGGCACATCAGCAAATCCCAGACGGGTGCAGCCCTGACCGCACAGCGTTCCCTCCGCCACCGCCTCGGGCGAGAAGATCACCAGCTCCCCTCCCGCCGGCAAAACAATCTCACTGGCCCCCCGGCCCCTCCCACGTCAGCGTCAGCCCCATACAGGCACTGCGACACATCAGTCAGATCAGGCAAGGGTACTACTTCCACATACAGAGCACACACACACACACACACACACACACACACACACACACACACACACACACACACACACACACACACACAGACACACACACACACACACGCACACACACACACACACACACACACACACACACACACACACTCACACACACACAGACACTCGCCACAGGCAAGGACGACGAGGAGTTCAGCTGCACAGCCTAGCAGGGCACTTTCATGCACAACAGCAACTCCGATGCAGAAATGGGAGTTTTAAGAACAACAAAGGGCAATCAGAAGGGGGTCGATGCAAGCAACCCTGGTCTCCGATCACGCAAAAGAGAAGGTTGGAAGAGTAGTGAGAGGCTTTGAGATGATGGGCATCTTTGATGGGCAAGAACATGCGAGGGGGTGGGCGACTGAGATGGAAACTTGGGTATTTGATGATGGAGAAAGGAAGAGCACAGCTACCATACGACAGGCGGCCCAGCACGCAGCACTATGTACACATCACCAGCTTTATGGTTTCCGGTGGCATATAGGCCAGCAGGCGCGTAAAACGGTCATGCACATGTACACGTCACCACCCATATGGTTTCCGGTGGCATATAGGCCGGCAGGCAGGCGCGTAAAACGGTCACGCACATGTGCATGCGCACACAGAGACAAGCAGGGGGGGACGGTGTCGCGAGAGGGGGAGAGATTGGGGGATAAGGGCCAGACACATACAGTGAGCAGGGTGAAGGGAGGGAGGGAGGCAGTGAAGGAGGGAGGGAGGGAGGGAGGGAGGGAGGGAGGGAGGGAGGGAGGGAGAGGGAGGGAGGGAGGGAGGGAGGGAGGGAGGGAGGGAGGGAAGGCGGGGGAGGAGGGAGGGAGGGAGGGAGGGGGAGGAGGGGAGGAGGGGGAGGAGGGGGAGGAGGGATACACATTCATCGGCATTCACATCCCCGTTAATCACTGCCCATACACACCCGCAAGCCCAATCCGTCTATTTCTCCGAAGGTTTCTTCCCAGGTAGCCTGAGCATGTCCCACAAAATGTCCCATTCTGTCCAGCCACGGAGCCAGGGCAGGGGAATGCCCAAAAATTGTGACCTCCAAATTTGTGTCCGTCCACACCTTTGTGTGGTGCTTGTTACCGGGGATGCCCTTCTTCCACTCTCTTCTCCTCTCTCTTCCACTCTCTTATGAAACTGAAGAAAGAAGGGCGGATGAAACTGAGAATAGACCAACAGCATAATGTGAGGATTGTACAATAGAACAGACCCACCTGAAGGCCAAAATGTGGGATGCTGCCCCAGGGGAATGAATGCGCAGGGTCCAGACCCAGCCCCCCCGGGACCAGGTGGCCGGCTCCCAGCCTCCGAAGTCCATTGCATCAAATTCCTTGAATCCCTGTCCCCATCCCCTGGATGCATCAGCTGCTTGGAACAGATTCCGCACACACCTCCTCAGGACTCTCCCCCTCTCCAAGAAATAACCAACAAACCAACCAACCAACCACACACACACACACACACACACACACACACACACACACACACACACGCGCGCGCGCGGGCGCACGCACGGACGCACGCACGCTCGCTCCCCTCCCTCCCCCCCTCCCTCCCTCCCTCCCCCCTCTCTCTCTCTCTCTGTCTGTCTCTCCCTCCCTCCCTCCCTCCCTCCCTCCCTCCCCCCCCCCTCCCTCCCTCCCTCCCTCCCTCTCTCTCTCTCTCTCTCTCTCTCTCTCTCTCTCTCTCTCTCTCTCTCTCTCTCTCTCTCTCTCTCTCTCTCTCTCTCTCTCTCTCTCCTCTCTCTCTCTCTCTCTCTCTCTCTCTCTCTCTCTCTCTCTCTCTCTCTCTCTCTCTCTCTCTCTCTCTCTCTCTCTCTCCCCCCCCCACCCCGGGCGGCCCCAAACCCCCTTTTCATCCTGGGTCTGCCATGGCCCATGATCCCCAGACCCGCTGACAAGTGCCCGACCCCGGACCCACCTCCGGCCCAATGTGGTGGATGTTGTGTGCGTGGTGCCCCAACAGGCTTCCATGAGCTTCCAGGAAGGCTTCCGGATCCCTCAAAGCGTAGGTCAGTGTGCCACCTCCCGCCGGGATGTGGCTTTTCAGGTCTAAGCCCCCAGTCTGGGCTTGCCATGCAAGAGGTTCTGGGTTGAATTCTGCGTCCAGCAGCAGCATCGGCTAGATCAGTGAGTTGGCATAGCTGTGTGAATGTGTGCTGCATTAGTACTGTTTTAGTGTCGAAGTCATGGGCTGGATTAGTGATGATTTGGTGTTGAGATTATGGGCTGGGATTGGAATGTTTTGGTGTTGAGACTTTGGGCTGGATTTGGATTGTTGTAGTGCTTAGTTTATGGGCTGGACTAACAATGTTTTAGTGTTCGAAGTCCTGGGCTGGGTCAGTGATGTGTCCAGCCTGGGTCTGGAAATTTGTTTCGTGTCCAACAGTTCCATGAACTGGATTAATAATATACTTGCGTCAGATAACATTTCACAATGCTCAAAATGGTACATGATAGGAATGTGGCATTGCCGGGGTGTTTGAGAAGGAGGAGTTTACCTAGCAATTGTCTTTCAATTAACCACACCATTTATGCATATGCTCTACCATATCCCATTGGCAATGAATTCATCCCAAATATTGACATATGTTGTTTTACCCCACCACAATCAATGCTCATTCACGGTTAGAGCAACATAACATGCATGACACATTCTCCAGCATCAACGGGACTCACCTACAGCAGCTGTACTTAACGTAACAAATGTGACGATGCAAGTTAACCTAAGGGTTCCAAGAATTCGTTCGGGCCGGAAAAGTGAACATCGGGAGCGTGTGCTCGGATGCCCTGCAGCACTCGCACGCAGTCGGGACGCGTTCGAACAAAAGAGGGAGTTCCTCCATCCTTCACCTGCCATTGATACAGTGCTTACCTCGCATGAGTGGCACCCTTTAGGAATCAAACTCTAATGAAGCGTGTCGTGACCACAATGGATTGTTTGTACGACCCACGAGGTTCCGCGTAGCTCGATCAACTCGCGACGAAGCCACTGTAGCGGGTTTGAGCTTGAAGCAATGGATAGTATACGTTGCTACCACTCAATGGGCTCCTATTGGAGCCTAAACAAGTAACTATGTGCAATCCGAGATCTTCTGTCGTGGTCGTCGCCGTTCTCACATGCCCAATCCCACCTTCAGCCAGCACGTTCGAAAGCTTTGAAGCATGCAACTGGAGCACTAGCCTATTGGATGAGGCGGAAGAAAGAAGAGAATGTCAATGGTTTCCTTCCGGCCGGTGTTTGGATCAAATCTGTCCGGTGGCCGAATAAAGTGAGATTTCCTCACATGCAAGGGCCAATTTCTGTCGTCACGTGCAACGATAATCCTACCGTGGAGGAGGGAGCGGCACCTACATTGAAAGCCTTGCCGTGTTGAGTAGGAGAAAAGGGAGCGACGCGAAGGACGATTACAGAGACCTTCCCGAGCCTTTCTTTGCTGCTTCTAGCTAATCCGTTTAGCGTGAAGGAGAGGAAAACAATACACATGTGATCTACCTCAGGAGTTAGCTTGTAGGGTTGTTGATTTGTTGGTTTGTTCGTTCGCTTCCTCGCTTCCACTGTACATCCGGATACGTACCTTATGCTTTCTCAAGACACAACTGTCTGTGTGTGTGTGTGTGTGTGTGTGTGTGTGTGTGTGTGTGTGTGTGTGTGTGTGTGTGTGTGTGTGTGTGTGTGTGTGTGCGTGCGTGCACCGGGGGGGGGGGGGAGGCCCTCTCCGAGAGGGATGCATTCCGGTAGTGCGGTGATTGAGTAACTGGAAGATACTTAGGCAGAACGTAGACAGAACTGACGCACGAAGCTTCCACTATTCTCCTCAATTCTGGTAGTCGGCTCATACCCAAACTGTAGTGTGCAAGAGAAAACACTTCGTGCGCCAGCTCCGTCCACGTTCCATATCGGGCAGTTATGCACTCACTGCACTACCGGTTACAATCCAGTAACCAGTATTTTCATAAGCCCTGCCGCTTAGTTCCTGTATCTATGAGTTACACACTCTTGTAAACCGATCTGCCACTGCCGTCACACTGGTTGTTATCTCAACAGCCACAAACGAACTCCCAGCTCTCCTTTATCGCCTACAAGTCGCAACTCATAAAAAGGAGCAGGTCTCTTCTATCAAATGTTCGGAGACAAACACGTCCCTCACATCAACTCTCCAGCATCATCGCAATTTCCAACAGTCTAATTCTATAGTATTGTGTTTTTGCCTGTATTTCCGTAAGCCCAACCGCGTACTTTCTGTATCTATCAGTTGCACGCTCTTGTAACTGATCTGCCTGCACGAAGATGTCCATTGATCTCGTAAGCGACATACTAGAATCAGAGATACATAAAACATGCATAAATCTACAAAATCTCTGCTTCGAAATTTCTTCAATTCTGCTCTTCTACATAACAGGAGTCTTACAGGTTGTCATCTTGGGAAGGGAATCAGGGAGGTGTATTGGATGTCGCAATACGTACATTGGCCCAAAGCCCAAAGAAATCCACAGGAAACCATTAAAATACAAGAACAACGACTATAACGGACAAAGAAACCCGATAATACTTAAGAAGAATGCAGGGACAAAGACCCAATCGACTGGGTGCAAAGAAGAACGAACATATCAAAGACACAACAAAAGGAGAAGAGAAGTCAACAAAGATAGCCAATAAACTAAAGACAACTAAAGAAACTAAGAAAGCGAGGAAAAGACAAACCATGAAATGCAAGGTTGAGCAGGGAGTCCCCCAGTGAAGGAAGGAAGGAATTACATCAACCCAGCCCAAAGGGCTGATGAGATGGAAAACCGAACACCGACGCAGCAAGACACCGAGAGAAAC
>KV908497.1:125000-127500 GCA_002005505.1 Botryococcus braunii
CCGCACGGAGGTCATAAGTGGTAATGAACAGGGACATTTCCCAGAGTGAGGTGGGCTACTGTCAGACAAACCAGATGGGATCTCCTGAGGTCCTTAAGGCCCAAGAAGTAAGGGCTGTTTGTGACACTCCTCTCTTATCAAACGACAGGCAGGGAGGGAGCCCACACCTCGAATCAACTTATTGTCATTAGGACCTTCGGAGCTTATTGGTTCCTGGACTTCTGCTGGGCCAGTCTGAGCTAGTGCGGCATCCTATTCACATCACACACAGTCCTTCAGTACATCGCAAGCATCAAGTTTTAGCACTGTGCACACCATCAAACCTTTAAAAAGAGGGAGAATTAACTTGAATTATTCTGGTCCGTTATTCGGGTCCCAAGTTGCTAGATAAGGCTCACGACATGCCCCTCGCCTATGGTTGATTTGACTTTGCAGAACTTTTGTTTTTGTGCTCAATGCAGAGCTAAGGCAAGCATCATTCCAAGGTAATGCCCAGACTAGATCATAATTTTGCAATGATACAAACCCCATAAAGACCCTCCGGTCCAATGCTTCAGCAATTTGAGGCATCATCATCAGATACTGTGGGTTACTTTGACAACTAGAAACATTGTGGCCACGGGAGTGTTACACATGCTAACTTTCTTGGCAGCTTCCGCTACATCGGTGATGACAGCGAAATAACAACTCCTTACTTTGAATGAAGTGGCTCACCCCAACAGAACCCCACAGAAGAAGCATGACTAAACGTCTCTGTAAAGACTGTCCAGGAACCTGGGAACTGCCTGACGATTGTTGCGTGGCATGGATTTTCCAGCTGGTAAAGCTCTGTGGTTTTCCCCTGCGGCAGCAGTGGCTGTCATGTAGCAGCACAGCTTGGTTACCCTTTCCATTCGTGATTATGGCCCACTACATGACCCTGACAGCTTTTCTATCACACTGGATTGCCCCGCAAGAGGTCCAGGGCTGACCTGATGACACGTGCTGAAGTTCCAAAACTATGCTGGTACAGGGACAAGCTGCAGCTCTGCCTCATCTGAACCATAAAGAATTGGCTCCAAACTTCAGGCTACCCCTGCGGAGCACGCTCTGTTACAGGAGAGAAGAAAGACGAGATCCAAATCCCCACAAAACACATTTCCAATCAATACAGATGTTTTTTAGTTCAAGGGAGCTGCACGCTTACACAGGGTAGGGCTGTGCCTAGCCGTCAAACTCGTCGTGACAGATCGGAAGCAGCGGAATTGCCCCCGAAACTCTCTCGCCTTGACTGTGTTTCTCGAGTGTCTAACGTTAATTCAAACAAAACCTGTGTCGAAACACGTATTGCAAAATCTTCCGCGATTACTCTTCAGCCCCTGAGATTTGACGGAGGTTTGACCTTCTTCCTATAGCAAACACC
Source organism: Botryococcus braunii (assembly GCA_002005505.1). NCBI lineage: Eukaryota > Viridiplantae > Chlorophyta > Trebouxiophyceae > Botryococcus > Botryococcus braunii. The sequence goes on from KV908497.1 coordinate 126,403, forward strand.
GAGATTAATCAGAGCAACACAGTCTGATTGGCACAGTTGTACTGATGGAATTCAAGACCTTTTTAGGATTGAAATTACCCAGATCGTTTAAGGAAAAGAAGTAACTGCTGGAGAATCTCGCATTGGACTGCTGGATGTGAGGAGATCAACATCTGGGATCTGGTGCGTCAGTGAAAAAGTGTACTGCCGGTACGAAGATTCGTCTGATCTGTTGAAAGGTAAACACGAATAGGCTTCACCCTTAATTTCAAACACGTTTACTTGGGTTGATGTGCATCACCTGGAAATGTCATTAGCAGAAGCATATGCATCCAACAATGACTTCTATCCGTCGATCATTTGAGTTGCAGGTGGGCTACACCTGCGTTTCACGATGGAGTATTGCGACGCTGACAAAGCGCGGAAGACATGTTTCCAAAGGACAGTATAATAACAATTACGAAATGTGCGAGTTTGTGATTGTCTCGCATGGGGTAGGTGTGGGGATTGCCCCCTTCAGCCTATTCTAGGATTTGGCGTGGTGCCTCTGCAAGAACAAGGACGGTTACTTTTGAGCTTGATGGCAGCAGATTCATACATGCGATCTTCCCATCGTCCTGCTTCCAAGTCTCTGCAGCTGCCGTATGGCGACGTGGTCATGATGGCTTAGAAACGGGTTTTCGGTGCTGTTAACATTGCCTCAGCCAAAAGGGCATCACTGGAAACCTGGATGCCCTTCACTCACCCCGGCTGCATCAGTTTGTGCTTATAAGCAATTATTATTGCTTATGCCTAGTGCTTATTGCTATGTCTTACAATAGAAGCTCTACTAGGCGCCATTATGGCCCTCCCTCCCTCCCTACCTCACTCGCTTCCCTTTGTGAAGCAATCCGTTTTGCGGGAACGGCGGGCTTCAACCCGTGACTTTTGCTGCGACAAACCATTACTCCCTCCCTCGCCTCCCTCCCCCGCCTCCGTCCCCCACTCCCCCCCCCCTCCTCCAGGTGCCGCCCCCATACTCCCCCAGGAGCTTTGGAAACCTTTTGTTTCAGTCCCTCCGTGCCTTTCCTTGTCATGCTCAACCGCCACACTCTGTCAATGCATGTGGCCCCTGGACTA
>KV908497.1:140000-172500 GCA_002005505.1 Botryococcus braunii
TCAGAAGCTCACTGCACAGATAGGACGCCCTCAAAATCTAATAGGTATTGTGCGCTGTCGTGGACCGTGTCACACTCTGCGGACCCAACCCAGGTCCGAAGTGGGTGACTGTGTCGAAATGATAATTATGACGACAGAGCAGACGAAGTAGTTTAAAACGTCACTTGATCTTACATGCAAATTTTGGAGGCATCATGCATAGTCATTTTGGCATGCAAGGTGGCCAGCAGAAGGTCTCGCAAAGCTGTTAGGGCCGAACCAGGGCCCTGCCCTTTGCTGTAATAAAAGTCGTGATCCCGGGTGCAGCACGGGAAATTTTTTGAAGATTTTGTGAAATTACTGCATGTCAGTTGGTTGCCGCCTTTAGTATGGTGACGGGAGTGGCCGCGTGCGCTTTCTAAATATGGAGCTAACGCGGGAGCCTTGGCAGGGAAAGGACATTGATGGGGCTCCACGGGAGAGGAACACCTAAGCCTAAGGTGTCTTATTAATATGTGTAGGGTTTGTAGTATCTGTTATCTTTACTTTATGGATTCTGGGCCTTTACGGAATTTTATGGGGCAAGTGTTAAAGGCCTTATTGGCTCACTATGAAGAAGCTTATTTTTAGACAGATAAATGAATAGATCTTATTCGTAAAGCAAGTGACTTTCATGCTGGTGTATACGCAGCAAGTGTCATATATACGGAAGCTAGGGAGGCCATGGACGAATGTTACAGTGGCACATTATATGCCGTATCGGCGGTACTGATTTCAGAAATTAAGTTCTTTTCGACCCGAAATTTACATTTTGGAGGTTTTTAATTGGATTTAAAGACCCCGGCTAGGAAAAACCAAACAATCATAATGTTGGTAATCATCGGAGATTGAAAATGGAGGAGGGCAAGTCAGAAAACTGCACGTCAGGTGGAGGGGAGCGAAAGAGGAACTAAAAAAGAACAAGAAGCATAACAAAAAGGTATGAGCAAAACAAATTTTTGCGATTACTGAGAAAAAATGCCGGCTACTTCCTCCTCTTCCTCTGGAAACAGGAGGAGGAGGAGGAGGAGGAGGAGGAGGAGGAGGAGGAGGAGAATCATCAGAATGGGGGTTTGTTGAGTTCCGCCAAATCTTCAACACGTGAGCCCTCCTCAGTACTTGCCCCATATTTGTTGTTAGCTTTTGAAGACTCCTCTGAACTGACTGTGAACTGCATTATCACCCTTAATTAAACGCAGTCGACGGTGCTTGATCAGCAGCTTTGTTTCAAGCTGGTGTTAGTGCGGATTATTCACACTGGAAATGAAATGCAACCTCCTGCTGCTGGTGCTGGTTCAATTGCAATCAGTAGATGTAGATGGAGTCAGTAGACAATTATTGCCTGCTGCTGGGGTCTTACTGCAAATAGCGCCAGCTGGCAGTGCATTCTGCAGATCACGATCGTCAAGCCTCAACACAGACTGGAAGAAATTTTACATAAGTCCTTTCATTTAAGGTTTCTGTCCTGGAAGGCCATTCGTAAAGACAAACTCGCCTGAAACGATCCGAACAGGTGTTGCTAACGTCTCTAATGGTATAGACCACCTGGGGATCCCGGAACCTCCACGGGCAAACCAAGCCTACCAAGCCTCTCCTCCATATAGCAGCAGAGTCTTCTTGGATCCCGTCAAAAGCCATAACCAGACGTTCAAGCCAATACCAGTCAGAAACCAGCAGTCATTTATAACATCTTGTAACCACCGTTTGGGTTCAGTTTTGGTCATGTTATCCAAGAAAGCGCCGCAACCATAGCTTCGATAGCACTGCCGATGAATTGCGTCATACCCACACGGTGTGACCACATGCACGTGGTCACACTTGATACGCAGTACATCCACATGCTTGTAAATGGCAAAGGCCGGGTTGAACTTCTACAATGCGAGTCTGAGTGGCTATGTGCCAAACTACCAAAAAAAGAAAATGCAGTGATGCGCAAACGGTTGAACAAAAATTTGCCCTCCTCAGAGGCCAGGATCTATGCGCCTAGGCCCCAGAGGCTTATCAAGGGGGAGCTGTGAAACGTAAACCTACTGCACCATGCAGTAGGTCCCTGCATAGCCTGAGCAACAAAATAGAGCGATTTAAATCAAAAAGATTCCTTTTCCACGAGCAACACGGAGTTGCATAAATATTTATAGGGCCCGCCCTGCTATGCTAGCCCGGTCAACCCAAAACAGTGACATTGTGAAACGTATACGCATACGCATATGCATAAAGCGGCATAATACGGCCTTTGGCCTCAGATGATGCATTCATCAGTATGCAAGTGTATCCATGGGCACGAGTAACGCACCGGGTTCAACTGCAACAAAGATGTCAAAAGGCCGTGATGCTGGGGTACAGTACCCCTCACACCCTTGCATCATCCTTAATTATGCCGCTGTACAGATGTGTGTCGTACATGGTTGCCAATAATAACCCATATTCATGCCTACGTACCCATATAGGAAACACCATCAACCTTTATAGGTAACACCATGAACCTGAGTTTTTTTTTTTGCGTCGTAAAACGACGGAGACAAAAATACGTGATTAGGTAACAAACTATATCTGACCAATCCCCCCACGGTCATATGTTTGGGTCTCCCACGTCAGCAGAGCTCCAATGTCCCTCAGATTTGCAAGAGGGGCAATGAAGGGTGGTATTATTATTTAAGCCAGTGATGTCATGAAGTCGTTCGCAGCCGCCTTGCATGACCAAACCTTCACAAAACCTGCAGTGTACACAGGGAGACCTGCAGCAAACATCTAACAAAATAAAGATCATGAAACATTTTTGCGTGCAAACCTTAAAAGGTTAAGACCATAGCATCTGATTTTTGAAGTTGATTCAACCCTGTGCTAATCTTCTTTCGAAGGGCTCTGGAGGTTGTTGGTAATGCGTGATTTGACCTCACAATATTAGGTCTCACAAGCCATCCTGAACGCGTTCCCATGATTCTACACGAGGCTCATATTCTCCTCTGGGATTGCTTAGGGGACTTTCCTCTGAACAAATGTTCAGAGGCGGGTATAGCCAATGAACCCATCTTCCGCATCCAGACTCAAAACTAATGACGACTGCGAATCGAAGCTCTGTTGCAACAGAGGAGACCTGGAGGCTCTTTATCGATGACCCACGCGATGTCGCGACACAAACTTGAGCCTAAAGCCAATTGCTTTACATATTTTGTTCCAATGAACAGACCTGTTCATCCAGGCCGAGGAGTCTGGCCGCTCATGGAGGAATCAAAAAGGCGCTATTGAGAACAGGTGCGCTGCGAAATGTCTGTGCAGCCGCTGATGATGTGAAGAACGGGGCCTGAGACTCTGCACCACCTTCGGAGTTGCTGATCATCGCAAGGTTCCGGAACAATCACAACAATTGCGTGCTCCAGACAAGGATCCTGACTTGCATGGTGTGCGCATGGACGCATGTCCATCTGACATGAACTAAACAGGACATGCTAAGCCTCTTCAAAGGCAAATCAATTTCCGGTGTAATAAAATGGGAATGTCCCGAGGCCACCCCTTTCTTCCCTTCCCATTTGCGCACCACACCATCACAAAGGGACCCAACCCCTTGCACTTTGTGCAGCTCACTTGTTTTACGGCCCCTGTCTTGGAAGGTCCTCGAGGAAGAAGATCTCAGGCCTGGTCACAAGGTAAAATCTCTTGCCATAAATTTAGCAAATTTAAATCACTTAACCCCCCCCCCTCCCCCAAAATACCTCTGCAGCTTGCCAGAATGAAACCATCAGCAGGCTGCAAAAATATTATCAACGAATTGGCCAAGAATAAACACAAACTAGCCTACACCAAATTACCTGAAAACCAAGCAAGCATGATAATAACATAGGGAACATGCACAGACCTAATGTGCAAAGCGGGTAAAGAACGCCCTCCGCTCAGCAGATGGGCCCTTGTACAGGGTTTCAGCCGGCGGCCCACTGCCACTGCTGAACAGTCGGCTTCCGAACACCATGAAATTGTTACTGAGCGTTATGTCCTCAGAATTATCTAGCGCGGTTGCTGGAACAAGGACGCCAGTTCACTTGCAGAATGAACAGTTGACAATCCTGACACACCACAGGGCCTAAAACCCAGGGTGAGCCCTCTTCCAGCCCACACGTCAGGTCATGCTTCTGAGGCCTTATACCACCAGGCAACCCAGGTGCGAATGATTAGGCAGTTCCCGACAAACGGGTGCAGTACACCATTGGCAATGTTAGACGCACTTCTCAACAGCAAAACACAAACCAAATGAGATGCGGAAACATCGCACCAAATCAAGTACTACTCTCTCCTCTAACATGGGGCAATCAGCCACGCCACCGTGAGCATCAATATCCGAAACCAAGCCTGCACAGCATACAAAATACAGATGATGCAAAACGCCAAAGAAAGGAATCAGGCCCTGGAAGACGGGACCCATTTCCGCCGAGCCATTAAGGAGCTCGGTAGATGTCAGCCATGTTTGGCATTTGGAACTGGCTTGAGGAGAGTACCAATGCTTGTACTCACGCACCTGCCCTAAAGTGCCAAAGTGGGTGTGCTGTTTCAAGCCAGCACCCAGTAGCCCCACCGCACTGTCAAAAGTGCCCATACTTAATGATAAAGGCTTTTGCCACTTTGATACCTGACCAAACAAGCGCTCTCAAGCGCAGACTGCCTGGTCTTTAATCCCCAGCTCACTGGAGTTTGAAGCTTTGTTGTTTCACTGGCGCAGATCCGCAGCCTATCTATCCTCTCCTTCGTCCAATGCATGAATGCTCCAGTGGAGGAGCCCTCAAAAGGGGCCCGAGCTTATAGTCCAGGAGCTGTTGCCACAATGTCAAAATCAAACTTATCTTACTTCAAACAAACAAACAAAAATTTCAACGCATCCCGTTTTGGGCGCCAGCCAATGCCAAGCATTCGAAAGGTAAAATCCTGCCAAACTCAGCTCCCCTCCTGCTGTGAACACAAAGCCTGCATGCAAAGCTGTGCAGCTTCTGGCTTTGGCTTTTGCCAGATGCTGTCAGCCTTCCAAAGAGAACTTACACCCTGGGTGCCGCACTGTCAAGATTAGATTTCTTGGAATGATAGGAGGCTAGCAATGGAAGCAAAGTTTCTTATCTTTCGTGATTTAACATATCACGCATCACCACTCTCCACCCTCTTCATCCCAGGCCGCTACTCTTGACAGGAATCCTTCTCATTTCCTTCGTTTTTAATCTGGTTACTCACCCACCACTTCTCTCTGCCGCTGCTTGATTTCTGATGTAATGACAGTCCTCGCGTCAAGTAGTTGTCTCAGCAGTAAATGTGAGTTTGCCAGAACTGCTGTAGTGCTAGGGAGTGTCGGAATGGACACACAGTAATTCTTGTGTTGCCCTGAGGTTGTCTGCTGCACATTCAGCAAGAATCGTTCTTGTCAGAGTACATCGCTGGACCAGCCGAGTAGGTAGTCAACCAGGTGGCGGGAACGCGTCCAAGAGGTCGACATCCATTCGCGAGCCTGTTGCAGCGTAGCAAACCCTATCATGACATTCACTTCTTCTTCTTCTTCCCAGCCAGACTTCCATACCATTCCACCACAAGCAGAAGTTCATCACAGAAAGATTAGGTCAAGAACCCTACTCCAAAAGATTTGGACACAATCTTGCATTACTAAGATCTTGTCCCAAAGGGCTCAAGGCTGAAGGACAAAATTTCGAGTCAAGAACTTTCCCCAAGGACTCAAGCATGAAGGACACAGTCCGTTTTGGTGCCCACGCACAGCCCTTGGAGGTTTTGAGACTACCATGGAGGACGACAGACATGGAGGATATGAAATGGCAAAATTCACTTGGAGCTCCTGACGAACTGATACAAACAATAGACAGCAGGTGATACACGTAAGTGTAATACCTCTAGTTAGGAACGTGTGTGTGTGTGTGTGTGTGTGTGTGTGTGTGTGTGTGTGTGTGTGTGTGTGTGTGTGTGTGTGTGTGTGTGTGTGTGTGTGTTTTTTTTTTGATTTTGTGTCATGTGAGATCCATAAGTTTGCTTTGGTTACACCTTTATGAGGTGCTTCCTGTCCTTCACACTTTCGTGCTTATCTCCAGGGTTATGATGCTCTTTAATCTGAGTCATATTTGGGGGGCATACTGCCTATCCATTCCTCAAAGAGTCCTTCCCTCCATTTTCTGTACCCTATTAAAACCAAGCGAAAAGAACACCCGGATTTCTGTATAGTTGATACACTGTTCTGCCTTTAGATAACCCTAAATCACGGGTTGGGTTGGTGCTCTTTCTTTATCACCTGATCGAGATTGAGGATGCCATTGAATGACAAGATGATGTGCTTTGACTTGAGGTGTAATCAAAGATAGAAAGATCAGCCTGGGAAGGAACATTACCTGCTTAAGGGTAGAAAACGTTCGGAACTTGATAGGCCCCCGAGTAAGCGTCTAAAGTGCTGAAGAGCTGCAAAGTAGACATCGGCATCCATTAGAGCATGTCTGGCTTATGTTCTGGAAGCACTGCTTTGTTCTACCCCAATCCTAGGTGTGTAGAATGCACACACACACACACACACACACACACACACACACACACACACACACACACACACACACACACACACACACACACACACACACACACACACACACGCACACACACACGCGCACGCACACACACACACATACACACGCACACGCGCACGCACACACGCACACACACACACACAGGCACACATACACATGATAACATACACGCATGCACCCACGCACGCAGGCATGCGCGCGCACACACACACACACACACACACACACACACACACACACACACACACACCCACACACACACACATGCGCGCGAACGCACACATGCGGGCATGCTCATGCGTAGACACAGGCACGCACACATGTGCGCCCATCAGAGTCCCACAAGCCTGCAAGCGGACAGGAACGCATTGGCTCATCATTACACCCGGTACCCACACACTTTCGCAACGTCTCCAGCAGTTGTGATTTGGTAAGAAAAGTTTGGAAATTCACCTCGGATGTCATGACCGGGTTGAACTGCAATGGACTGGCCTCTGGGGATGACATGCCCAGCATTCCAACGGGGGGACTAAGAGGAGCATTGCCCATTGCAGTCCACCTGTCTGGGTCAAAACTTGGATAATCTGCATCCCACACAAATTACCTTCGTGTGGTATCTTACACAAAATGCAGAAGCTTCTCTAATCTGGCGCCCCCACCACGAGAGTCTCATGCAGTAAAATGCGCAAAAACAGGGTAGAAGCAGTGCATGCAATGCTAATTGCACAGATGTACACCAGTGCTGCAGTGGATGCCATGCTTCTGATTCATGTTTGCAAGTTGTCATTATATGCCCTGGTTGCCCTTCCCAGATCCCCTGGCATCCCCCTGCCCTTGCCCTTGTCCTTGTAATTGTGCTTCTCTCAGTGTGTATGGGACCTAGAGAATCCCGTAAAGAAAAGGGCCGCCACTCTAGAGGAGGAGCAGGAATCCAAGAAGTCCAACCCCCAGAAGCCCATCAACTACTGCAATAGACATTTCCTGTGTTTCTTTAGGACTGCGCTGCGCCAGGGGGGGGGGGGGGCATACCATTCAAAGCAGGAGACTGTTGCAGGAGGTTATACGCAGGTTCAACCTGCTTCCTCTGCATGTTGAGTCGGGGTGTCAGCCGAGGAGTGTCGTGCAATGACGCAAACGACAACCCTTGCGCATCTGCACAACTAAAGATCCATGTCAAGTCCCACAAACCCCTTACCTCGTTTCGGGTGTTGAGAAGATGGAAAACACCTTTGTTTTCAATTGAATGATTACAAATAAGAAAAGCTGGTGCATCCGATCATGGACCAGTTGGCATTTGCTGCTTGTCTCACTGCCTCCCTCTCATTCCCCACCCCCCTCCTCCCTCCACCCCCTTTCTCCCCTCTCCCCGCTCCCGCTCCCCCTCCCCCCCTCTCTCCCTCTCCCTCTCCCTCTCCCTCTCCCTCTCCCTCCCCCACCAGTTGGCATTTGCTGCTTGTCTCACTGCCTCCCTCTCATTCCCCATCCCCCCTCCTCCCTCCCACCCCCTTTCTCCCCTCTCCCCGCTCCCGCTCCCCCTCCCCCCCCTCTCCCTCTCCCTCCCTCCCTCTCCCTCTCCCTCCCCTCCCCCCCCCCCCCCCCCTCCCTCCCTCCCCCCCCCCCCTCCCTCCCCCCCCCCCCCCCCCCTCCCCTCCCCTCCCCCTCCCTCCCTCCCCCCCCCCCCCCCCCCCCCCCTCCCTCCCTCCCCCCCCTCCCTCCCTCCCTCCCTCCCCCCCCTTCTCTCTCTCTCTCTCTCTCTCTCTCTCTCTCTCTCTCTCTCTCTCTCTCTCTCTCTCTCTCTCTCTCTCTCTCTCTCTCTCTCTCTCTCTCTCTCTCTCTCTCTCTCCTCTCTCTCTCTCTCTCTCCCTCCCTCCCTCCCTCCCTCTCCCTCCCTCCCCCCTCCCTCCTCCCTCCCCTCTCCCCCCCACCCCCCCCTCTCTCTGCCCCCTCCCTCCCACCCACCTCCTCACTCAGTCTTTGTCTCTCTCCCCCGGCCCCTCCATCTCTCTGGCGTGGCGATGAGGAAGCCTTGGGAGAGGTGGGGATGCTCTCCCCAGCATGATGGAGGCGCACCTCCAAGGTTGAGGGAAAGATTGGGCACAGGTTTCTGGACAGCATTGCGCCCGAGCTGGCGGCGCATGGCCATTGACATGCGCGGTCCATTCTCGCCCGAGTTGCTTGGCTGCGGATACTCTCCTGCATACCCGCCACCAATTTGGCACACACACACACACACACACACACACACACACACACACACACACACACACACACACACACACACACACACACACACAACGCATATGCACTAGCACAATCCTGACTGATAGAAGGATAGAGGACTCAAGGAAAACAATTGGGCCATGCAGATTTCCACTAGGCCACAAGAGGAGGGGACCTGTTATCCAGGTTGATTGTCTGAAGATTGCCGGCTATGCTATTGGACATAAAGGCATTTTTAGACACACTTTTAGTTTTTACAGAGCCCAAAGCATGTCAAGGGTGTGGGACTTTGTAGAGCGGTTCACAATGGTATACCTGGTGGGGAGCTACAGCCGGATTGCTAAACGACCCAAGACCAAAGTCCTTCCTCTGTTGCTGCTGAGCCCTTTGGATTTGGTCCAGGTCCTGTCAATGGCAAAAGGTTATCAAAAGGATGTGTGCCTGCATTGCTCCTGTCTCTCTCTCTCTCTCTCTCTCTCTCTCTCTCTCTCTCTCTCTCTCTCTCTCTCTCTCTCTCTCTCTCTCTCTCTCTCTCTCTCTCTCTCTCTCTCTCTCTCTCTCTCTCTCTCTCTCTCTCTCTCTCTCTCTCTCCCTCCCTCCCCCCCCCCCCCCCCCCCCCCCCTCCTCTCCCCCCCTCCCCCGCCCCCTGCCACACCACACACACACACACACACACACACACACACACACACACACACACACACACACACACACACACACTCCTTGCCTAACTCAGGTGCATATACCTGCCTCAATCCCACTTTATTAGTCAAACCAGACTTCTAGGTCGCCCGCACCTTCCCACTTAACAGTCTGCCGTCACCAAACTTCACAGGTCGTGGATGTGAGCCCCTTGAGAAGACTTGGATAGTATGCTATCCCCCAAGAAAGCGGAGGGGAAGACTTACCAGCAGGGAAGGCGTAATTGGACCCAGCTGTGCCATTCGAGCCGTGCTCAGGGGATCAGCCGAGAACATGTTGGGCTGGAGGTTGGCTTGCGTCTCTTGGGAGAACGAGAACGATGAAGGTGGCAAGTCCGCCCACAAACCAAGGCTAGGGCTTGCCCGAGTTTGGGCTGCTGGAGGAGTTAGTGGCGCAAAGTTCGATGTTGGCGAGTTGCTGGCCCCCTGCTGTCACAACCCAAGGGCAAAGTCAGTGACCAATCAGGCTCCGCGCAAAACTCGAATATGATGAGCATCACGAAGGGCCAATCCAGTCTTCGCGCGAAATAAATGTGTGAAATATGCTCAATACCGATCCAGTCTTCCTGCTAATCAAATGCGTCGGGTATGATCACCAATCCAGTCTGCTCACTAATCATGTGCGTTTGGGCAATATCAAGTAAGCACAGATGTTCTCGCAAATCATACACTTTGTAGCTTCCATGGAGACAGTTGATATAGCACAAGCGCATTGTGGGGTCTAGTGGACAGGGATTACTTTCTGACCATGTGACCTTGGTGAACTTCTTCACAACCTCATGTGTGTCATGGGAATCCTTTCCGCCTCCACAGCTCGTTGCTCTGTATTCCCACTAAGGGGAGTCTCCAAATGCATTATTGTGTTATCGTGTCATTCATTGTATTCCCACTTAAAGGATTCTAATTCAATTGCATTTTTGGAAATTATTGTACCAGTAATTGTATTCCCACTTGGGACATCTGTGGGCCGCTCTCCAATTTGCTGGAACATCAACCGTACTTAACTTGGCACTTGTTGTTCCTATGGTACCAAGTTACGCTCCCGCACACTATGACTTTGCTCTCGCCTCAAGTACAGGCTCAATCACTCTTGCATTGCAACCTTCTTCACAAGATAGAACTGTACCACACATTTCAGCATAAAGTACCATTCCAACAGATATAGGGACATTCAGCCTGATTTTCTTTTCAGACTCTTATATGACCTATGTGCAGCTTCCCTAGCGCTCACATCACTCTCACAAGTAAGGTGCCTCTCATCCAGCCCTGAGGTTTGTCTCCTGTATGCGTGCTGCTGGGCTGGAGGTTCCCATCCACATTTTTGACATTGAAAGCAGGAGCTTCACAGGCAGATCCAGCCCTCTCAGACAGATAAGATTTCAGAGCTGGAAACCTATGAGGTGTTATTCCACTTGTGGCTGACCCCGCCCGTTTCCCCTGACTCATGTAAGTCATAGAAGCGCCAATCTTCATTGGAGATGTCACCAACAGCACTTACAGGGCCCTCAAGCACTGTACAGGGGCCCTACTGTGTGATGTTAGGGGCCGCCGAATGCAATTCAGAGGGCGATGCAACCATGTTTTACAGGTGGATGAGAAGCTTTGATACTATAAGGTGGATCAGATGTGGTTATAGGTGGTCATAAGTTAATCAGAGGCTTGATGGAAAGATGGCTGTCTCAAACGTCAAATGGGCATAGCGTTATAACCACCTTAGAGCAATGGAGTGCATGGAACTTGAGCGCAATCAGGAAAGAGCGTCACATACATGCCGAGCACAAACAGAAAGGCTTGAAATGTGTTGCTGTTTGCAAAGAGGAAGGCCATGCAAGACATGATTTGCAAATGCAAAAGGAAATGCAAATCATGTCTTGCATTTAACACAGATGTATGGGCATATCATATGCATTAATAAGACATAAAAATTCATGGGCTGCAGAGCCCAAACATGGATAGTTTGAAAGATTGGAAGTCAGGACAGGTTTCGTGGAAGGTTAAGAGAGTGTGGATAGACCCCAAATGTGGAGTTGTCAAGACATTTTCATGACAGGTATGGGAGTGTGGATGGACCCGACTGGGGAGGGTAGGTTTCATGACAGGAAAGTGAGTGTGGATGGACCCGAATGCGAAGTTCTCAGAACATCTTTCATGACAAGTAAGGGGTGTGGCTGGAACCCAAATGTGGGTGTGTCAGGACAGGTTTCATGACGGGTAAATAAAGCCTGGTTGGACCCCGAAGGTGGAGTCAAAAGCTTAGAGGCCTTGAGGTTAGTGTCCTAGTCAAACACATAGGGGAAACGCTACACTATACGCGACATAGGGGAAACTGGGAAAGAGCAACATACGCTCAGGACGGGCAGTGAAAAGGTACTGGAAGTGTCTTCTTGTCTCAGAGCAACAGGATCCTGACATGTAGTAGAAACGAAGCTGGGCAACATAATGAGTGTGAGTTGCTCACCATGCCGTGGTGGGTATTCAATGAAAGAAATGGCGAAACTGCAGTCTTGCTCATTGGAGCCGGGCTCCAAATCCCTGGCGTGGGACTCAAGTCAAAGGGCTGGGACATTGAGAGGCCCCCCAGTGTCCCCAGACCCCCACGGGGCTGGGTGAGTCCCATTCCCACTGGCTCCGGCTCGGGATTTTTGCCAGTATTGAACATTTCTTCCAAATATTTCGCCCGCAATAATTGCTGCATAGGGATCCCAACAGGAAGTCATCAGTAGTAAAGTATGGCATGTCAAGTAGTCTTACACAGACGTGTTTAATTTGCAAACAGCGAGCTGCCTCCTGGACAGAAGCCCAGCAAGTGATCTGATACAATGTGAAACCCGGGTTTTGATTAGCTTCACAGGATTTACCCCTTAAGCAACTGTGTCAAGCAAGAACGAATTGTGTGTGATTCTTCAGTGTCAAGCCATGTCTTCATAAGAGAAGCAGGCTACATAACATCTCAAACCCAGAAGTTCTGCCTCCAATTTTATCGTCAAATACATGTTTCAAGGATATGCTCCCTTTTTGAACCAAAAAACGCCGGCTTTTTCTTGCAGTAGACTAGCCAATCCTCATTCCCCATTACCGGGTATGCTTTCCCAAATACCCATAAAGTGTCCCTGATCTTTCTTTGGTTTTCCACTTATGCCACACAAAGCTCAAGCTAACTGCCCTTCCTCGCCTCTCAAACGACTGTTCCAATTTCAGTTTTCTAATGACCCAGAACCCACTTAAGTGCGACATCCAAGGTTTTCTGAGGTTTTTTGTTGGGGTTTTTCTTTTTTTGGGTCTCAACCTATTGCCCTTTCTTGCCCTGAATGTTGATTTACAATCTACACTCTCTTACGTCTGTATTTAGACGCAAAGCAGTTGCTCTTCATGTAGGCTACATTATCCCCCTTCATCTCTAGTAGCCCCCCCCTCCCCCCCCTCCTCCCTCTCTCTCTCTCTCTCTCTCTCTCTCTCTCTCTCTCTCTCTCTCTCTCTCTCTCTCTCTCTCTCTCTCTCTCTCTCTCTCTCTCTCTCTCTCTCTCTCTCTCTCTCTCTCTCTCTCTCTCTCTCTCTCTCTCTCTCTCTCTCTCCTCTCCCCCCCCCCCCCCCCCCCCCCCCTCCCTCCCCCCCCCCCCCCCCCCCTCCCCGCCCTATCTCATGCTTCCACTTCCATTTTCTCCCTCCCCCTCCCCTTTTCTCTGCCGTTCACCTTTCTTCCTCTGTTTCCTATCGCCCTCACATTTCAATGTGTTTTCTAATCGTGTGGATATGTAAAGAAACTTAGGGGGCCAGAGATTATTAGAATGCTCACAGCTTGCTCAGATGAATACCAAACGTATCCAGGGGTCCGAAGCTGCTCCGGTGTATGCGCAAAAAAGCAGACCCGCCGTGTGCACCCTTTGCCCTCGGTGCACAGCTGTGTACGATACTTGGAAGGATGCAAATGTTTCTCATACACACCGTGTGAGTACGGGCATCTGGATCCCTGTAAGAGCACACAACTCTGTCACTGCAGAGATTAACTCTGAAACCCATCCTAATCTGTGAATAGTCATGGATCCAGAAAGCAGTACTTCAGATTCCGATTCCATTTCCGAGACACTGCATTTGTCAGTAGGGTAGTGCAAATCAATGCCATCCACGCAGTTATGGGCAGGCAACAAAGGATACTCGTTTGTCAAAGAAAATTCTGGGAAGGACACTAGAAATGTACTCTCTCTTATCTGTGGAAGGGGCTTACCAGGAAACAAAGGCCGTTCTTGTAATCAGGGCAAGGCTCTGCAATATACTTATACGCCCTTGGATCCCTTCTCCTGGCATTCTCATGTGGATGCGCATATGCACAGGTTTCCCAGGGATGCTGTGTTCGCAGTGGACATGGTTGTATCTGGGACAGGCATCGGAACTTCAGTTAAGCGTCTGTACTGCAGTGGTTCAATTGTGCTCTCCAGGCAGCCTAGCACCATTACTTTGTCCCTTGGAAATGCAGGACCACTCCCTCCCCCCCCCCCCCTCGGGTTAAATATGCAGCCGCATTCCTAACAGTACTTCCCTGTAGGGGCCCGGAGTTAACAGAATCCACAGGCATCTTGGACAGAACGAGATTTAACTTTATCTGTCTCAGTCCGTCCCTCCATCATGCCCTTATTCTTACAAAGTGGAATCCTCGTACTATCCCCTCAGGCGGCACTTGATCGGCAGCGAAATTTCCTGATAATCCTATCGATGGATAGACCCTCAGTTTGAAACAGTAAAATCAACTTTAGAGAAGATTCGGGAGCAGGAGCTCTGTTAATCTTCAGCACGACCGTAGGCCTCGTTCCACACGAGTCCGCGAGGCATCACACATCTGAAACGTTCGTCCTAAACTTTCTAGTCGAACGAAAACAAAATTAATATCAGTTTCAAATACGTGGTTATGGTCAAACTGCTTGTTTTTCAGTGTCTGCATAAGGCTCCACGGTCACACACGGACCCTTCCATATGTACTCCAAGCCGTGCTGATTGCCAGATACCAATGTCTTGATTGAATAAACAGCCATTAATATTACCTTGAAACTGAACATACGGAAAGAATCGGACTGTTGGTCTCCCTCGTCCAGATTGGCATCGGCACCTCCCCGACACACACTTTCCCAAGCCGCGTTCCCGTTGCCCACCATCGCTTCAAAACTACACCAAAACTAAGTACTTCAAGAGATTGCCATCTCATCTATGTTTCTGTTATTCATTTTGGGGATCCCTTCATTTCTGTACCCAGCCACGTATCGCCCGCTTGTGGGACCTCGGAAATTTTCCGGCCCGGAACCTTCCGGTAGCCCGATAGCGCGAGTTTCTGGCAGTGAGTCAGTGACCCGCCGTAAGTACCATACGTATCGTAGGTGTAAGCCTCGAGTTCGGAACACACCGGGGGATCCGGATCTTGGAGGACGGACCAACGAGGCCGACTCGGCTGGAAGGGGACATTGAAGGGTTCGTGGCTCCAAGATCGTGCCTCAAACTTCGAGGCCACATGCCAAAGAGTGACAATTGTGGACTCTCGTTTGAAGTGTTGATACTGCATTGTGTAGCTCCGTGTCAAATACTTGCGCGTAGAAGGGGAACTTCCGTTGGGAAGTGAGGTAACAGGTATCAATCTCTTTGCGTGCTGCTGCCTTATGCTCGGGCGCCTGCTATGTTATGTCCAACGGTTCAGATTCTTCATCAGACAGGTTTTGTCACCTTCACGTATCTCAAGGTCTGGCTCATGTTATGCACTTGCAGCATCCTCAACATCGATTTGGCTTCTGCGTGCGTCAGTGTTCAATGCAGTATGCGCGGGGCTGTATTTTTTATTGCCCTTTCGACAAAGATCATAATAGTCACAAATGACTTACGACCTTTGCAGTGCGATAAAGAACCGCGGCATATACGTAAGTCGCAAAACCGCTGGTGCAAACTCGGTTCGAACCTTTGTAGAATATTAGAGATATGCTCTATTGGAGCTGCTTGCCTATGAGAAATTGATTGCAAGGACGCAGCTGACAACTAGCACATCATGCTACAAATTCCAATAGGGACTGCAAAGCAGATATTCACTTAATCAATCAACTACCACTTCTTATAGGATGTTTGACACTTCTTTGATTCGTGTGTAACACGTTTGGACCCCTCAACGCTCCGCAGCTGCATGCACCAGCTGAGCCTCAGTTGGTTGATGTAATTCTTTCTTATTTCTTTCTCAGCTGGTGCATGGCACGGTATGCAGCAAGTTGCAACCACCCAACTTCAAGAACTGTCATTCACTCATACTCATGAGTTATCAATCTAAATACAAGTTTTTATCGGATATCAAAAAGCCTTTTTGAGTTGTGCGTCACTGGTTCCACACTAACTCATCAGACGCTAGCAAAAACGAAGTGCTATCCGTAGCATACATGACAGTGCATCTATAGCAGGATGAACGTAAATCAGGTTCGGAGTGAGCGAGCCTTCGACCGTTCTCTGTGAAACCATTGCCACAGAAAATGGTGGAAGGCTTGCTCACTTTCAATCCTAACCTGAACCTACGTGAAGGATATAGTGTATGCCGCTTCATAACAGTTCATTAACATTGGAGTCTGCATTATAATGAAGAAAATGTCGGTTTTGATCCTTGCTCTCCACCAGCTCCAACTGCCTTTAGAGCTTCTGGGACACTGTCGCCCGAGCTGATGCCGTACCGGATGTCCTTCAGCTTTCCTCCCTTCTCTACAATGAAATGCGACCTGGAAAGTTTCACAGAATGTACTTGACGTTCTCCCACCACACTAGAAAGACTCAAGAACCATGGTTTTTCCCCCTTCTTCTACATTAAGGAAAGCTTTTAGTATAAGGGGGGGTGGGGGTGTTGGGTTTTCTTCTTTTTCCCCCTGTATAATGCCAGATACTGTGCATATTGCAATTCGAGGATTGCTTTCATAAAAATTTGCAAGATCTTCACTTTGCAACACTTCTGCACATGCTGGTGTGGAAACAAAGACATCCAGCACACCGTGCACGCAACCCATGCGCCACTGACGAAACACTATAAACTGTGCACAAAATGAGAGCTTGTAATTGTCCACACACACACACACACACACACACACACATACACACACACACACACACACACACACACACACACACACACACACACACACACACACACACACACACACACACACCCCTCTCTCTCTGCGCGCGCTGTGTGTGTGCTTCCCGTAGTGAAAACCACAGGGGTAGCGGTGGAAAGCCGAGAGAAAGAGTTAGGGGTTTTTGAAGAACAGACAGAGAGGGGCTTTTGAGGGGACTGGATCTTGATGGGAGGGATCCCCGGGGGGGGGGGGGGGCATGTCGGGGGGAGTGGGGAGACACCCCCCCTCCACACACACACACACACACACACACACACACACACACACACACACACACACACACACACACACACACACACACACACGCCCGCACACACACCCCCCACTCTCTGTGCGCGCGGTGTGTGTGTGTGTGTGTGTGTGTGTGCGTGTGTGTGCGTGTGTGTGTGTGTGTGTGTGTGTGTGCGTGCGTGCGTGCGTGCGTGCGTGCGTGCGTGCGTGCGTGCGTGCGTGCGTGCGTGCGTGCGTGCGTGCGTGCGTGCGTGCGTGCGTGCGTGCGTGCGTGTGCGTGCGTGCGTGTGTGTGTGTGTGTGTGTGTGTGTGTGTGTGTATGTGTGTGTGTGTGTGTTGGAGGGGTGGTGTCTCCCCACTCCCCCTAACATGCACCCTGCCCCCGGGGGTCCCTCCAATCAAGATCCATTCCCCTCAAAAGCCCCTCTTTGTCTGTTCTCCAAAAACCCCTACCTCTTTCTCTCGGCTTTCCACCGCTACCCCTGTGGTTTTCAGTACGGGAAACTTTCAATCAGGAACAGCCCGATGGCCAAATGCAAGAACAAGCGTGGCAAGAAAGACAGCCCAAAGTTTTGCCCCCCCCCCCCCCTCTTAAAGGAGGAAGCAAATCCTCCCCATACTCACTGTAAAATACCAATTACCACATTCGACATGCCCCGAGGAGGTCCAAAGGAACAACAGGTGCATGGAAACCAGTTCACACCTTGTAATGCGTGCTCCATCAGACACCCCCAGAGCCTTGAGGACCTGCAAGAGGAGCCCCACAGCCTTGTCAATGTGTGAAACCACCCCTTCTGTTCTGGTGGTATGAGTCCAAGCAGGAATCTGAAGAGGCCCATGGCCCATCATTGCCCAAAAACCCGGGATTCACCGTTAACGTAACAGCACCTCCTTCTCGCTTCCCATTAAAACCTCCTGAGCAACAGCGTGCCAAACAATGCCGAGGACATGCCACATGTTCTCACACACAAGTAATGCAAGCGAGTTTCAACCAACTGGCATGAAAATTCAACCGGGCGGGGGGGCGGGGGGGAGTGCGGGTGGGAACGGGGTTCTGGAAGAGAGTAGTGTGTTTATCACCGGAAAAGCCCATGTTTGACAAACCGCAGTACAGAAAACTCTGAAGAGATGAAACCCTACTCCGCTCAGCAAATGTTGAATATAGAAAACCCTGCTGCCCTCAGCAAGTGTACAAATGTAGAATCTAGAAAACCTCCTGCGCTCAGCAAAAGTAGAAATGTAGAATATAGAGAACCCTACTGCGCTTAGCAAGTGTAGAAATGTAGAATATGAAAATCCTGCTGGGCTTAGCAAATGTAGAAAACTACAACATAGCAGACCCTACTGCGCTCAGCAAGTGTCAAACTGTAGAATATAGAAAACCCTCCGCCACTCAGCAAGTGTAGAAATGTAGAATGTAGAAAACACTGCTGCGCTCAGCAAATGTAGAAAACTAGAACACAGCAAACCCTCCTGTGCTCAGCAGGTGTAGAAATGTAGGATATAGAATACCCTACTGCGCTCAGCAAATGTATAAATGTAGCATATAGAAACCCCCTTGCGGTCAGCAAGGCAAGGCAGCTGTGCCCCCACCCTCTGGACCTTCGACTTGAAAGTAGGTAGGAGATGGTCTGACATGGCCAACAAGGACTCCATGCAAGCCATAAAATGGTTTTGCAAGTCCATCTGTACGCTCTACGACGAAAGTACTTTGGGAGCACGAACCGAAGCCACAACCCCATGATGCTGCTGAACGGTAAATTTCTGTTCTGAGGGGACGTGAACTACAGACCCCAAAAAACCTCCCCTTCGGGCCCCGGACCAGGTAAGACGTGCAGGCAGTCTTGTAAATAGAGCCGTATGTATTTCCAAGCGAGGTGGCGAGATGTGAGGGATGTGGCAGATGCACACCTCATGGGATGGGTCACTCAATAGCGTGTATCGGTAGCCTTCCTTCTTCTTCCAAGCAGCTTGAGCAGGGGGCTCGTCAGCCGATAGCCCTGTTCACTTGCCCATTGCCAAACTTCCGCACTTATCCCACCCAAAAATCGCGCTTGCATTCTCAATGGCCCTATGCACTTGCGCCCATTGCCCAACTACAGTGCTTACGCCACCCCAAAATCGCGCTTACACTCTCAACAGGCCGCCACCCCATGCAATATCAAACCCAAACAACGCGACCGTTGCTCCTCTTCCCAAGAACCTTGAAGCAGAGACACGCGCCACGCACGCATGGACAGCACACCACCACCACAGGAAATTGGAGACAAAAGAGACTTCAGTATAGTGCAGAGGACCACAATGTGATGGAAAGCAGCACGTCCCAAGCACAGATCAGAAAATGTTAAACTCCAAAGCCAAGAGGAATGCGATAGCCATGAAGACATCAGAGAGTGCAGCCTCAGTGACAGACCCCCTCCTAAGAAGGGACCCTGTTGACCACTTCATGACTGCCGCAAACCCTCCACCCACTCCCCCGCCCCCCTTCTCTGTCTTTCCCCTCCCCTCCGGCCCTCCCCCCCCCTCCCCCTCTCTCTCTCTCTCTCTCTCTCTCTCTCTCTCTCTCTCTCTCTCTCTCTCTCTCTCTCTCTCTCTCTCTCTCTCTCTCTCTCTCTCTCTCTCTCTCTCTCTCTCTTGTGGGCCAGGACGCAAATCATACAGGAAGAGGGCTCAAACATAGATCATACCGAATATTTCATAACCAGCTGCTGAAAACTTCTCCAAGTTGTCATTGAAGCCGCATGCCTGCAGGATCCAAAACCTGGAACTATCGGTTGGAGTGTCATTAATTTGCAAATCAAAGTAACATAGGATCTTACGTAAGACGTGTTTATGGAAGCAATGTTGCAACCCATTATTTAATTGTCAAGGCAAACTTGTAAGCGGACCCCTCACAAGCCCATCATGGCATACTGTAGTCAAAATTGTCCAGAATAATGCCCATGAGCTGCTAAGGCACTGGTATGACAATGCTTACTAAAGAGCCATTCAGGCTTGCTCCCCACGTGCCAAACCCATTTGTTGCATGTTCCAGACCTCCTCAACCATGTATATCCAGCACGCCCCGCGCATACGCATACACACACACACACACACACACACACACACACACACACACACACACACACACACACACACACAAACACACACACACACACACACACAGACACACACACACACACACACACACACACACACACACACACACACACACACATTTTCCTTACGTCTTGTTTTCAAAAAACATTGCACAGAAGTCAGACCTGACTTTCACAAAGTTTTTGAGATCAACTTGCCTGCTTTGTGCAGCCACTGGTGTCTGCCTTTGGGTATACAAAGATCACTGCAGAGGTCTCCTTGACAACCTCCTACAACAGGCCCCAGTCTGATGTAAGTAGTCCAAAAGTTTGGTTTAGAACTCGTGGAAGACTAAACGGCAAGAACATCATCAAGCTCAGCGCCTCTTCCACCTTCGTATGAAAAAAAAGCGTGATCATAGTCGTCATGATTTCGTGTCTTGGTTTCTTCTGAGTAAATACCCATAGCACAGCATTCTAAAGCTGTTGGAAAAGGTGCGACGCATCTGTATTGTCAATGGTTTGATGTGTTGCCTCAAAGCTACCGACATTCAGAATGTAGAAATGCAGTTTTAAGGGTCGTGGAGCTAGCAGCGTACGCTCAGGGATATAGATTGCGGAGCCCCAGGAACGGACTTGTCCGTCTGTAGCGACGGTATGGTCGGTAAAGTATCCCCAGCATCCAGTTTGGCCATGACAATTGCAGGTTTAATTCTAAATTGCGTACTGCGCTGACTGAAGGTTGGTCTTGTGAGATGTTGTTGGACTTTGGGTGCTAAGAGATCATGACGATGTTGCTTCACTCCCGGCTTGCGTGTTGAGAATGGTGACCAATGCGGTGAATATACTGGTGCTACCGCAGCAAAGGCAGCCATTTAATGCAAGCCTTGGGTGCGAAAGGATAGTTCAGTATGAAATTTGCAAAGTGCACTCAAAATCACTCTTAATACTAAAATCATCATGATCGGTCGATCGCATCGCGGACTCGGGAAAAGGTTGTAGATTAACTTCTTGCACGTGCCAGATCCACGATCTGCGGTACGACCATGTCACGGGAAGGGAAAGGAAAACCTTTGTAGTGTCCTGTACAGTGTTCATATGGCTTCATTTTATTTTCATTTCATTGTCTGAGTTAGAGGGGATTGTGATTTCCTCTTATTGAACCATATCAAAAGGGAAAGGAAAGGGAAGCCAAGGGACAGGAAGATGCAAGGAAGGATGCATATGTCCCACTTTTTAGGAGCAAGGAACCTTCCTTGCAGGATAGTGACTTGGACTGTCCCTAATCTGTCCACTTTACGTGCCCCCTCGGATCCAACTTGTGTCAACCTGAGAAGGGGAGGGGGGGGGGGGAGGGAATAAACACAAGTAGCAGCACGCAAAAAAATGTCGATTGTTAACTCTGCTTTTCCTCTCGATTTATGGCACCCAATTTAAACCAGGATGCCTAAGACTAAGCTAGAAGTAGTTCATTAGTTGCTCCTTACTTCAACTTCCCCTTTGCGTCCGCCACCATTGGCTTCAGGCACCCAGGAGGAAACTTAGTGGCTTTGCTGACTGATTGCATCAAGGAATCGCTAATAGCTTCCCCTCGCTCTACCGCTCTTAACACAATTATCGAGCAGGCCATTAAGCTGGCAGTGCTCCAGCACCCCTTTGACATCCCCTTGCATGAACACAATTATCGAGCAGGCCATTAAGCTGGCAGTGCTCCAGCACCCTTGCATCTGACATCCCCTTGCATCTGCCGCTCTAAAGTCCGATCTGTAAACAGGGCATGCGATTGTTTTGTTCTGGCACGGTACCCACTCGCATTTTCTTGCTTCTGATGTGCTTGTCCTCAAACTCTGCAGACGGCATTCATTAACTTTAAAGCTCACCAGCGCCACCTGACGTCCTCCTTGCTTCTGCTGTGCGTGTCCCCAAGCACTAAGTTGCAGGCAGGCTATTGCACCAATTGGGATCTGTGCCGGCACACATTCTAAGCCAATCCTTTCACCTGCATGCCCAACAAACTGTACTGCCAATTATTATCTGGCCTTCACTGTCCAGCATGACGGTGTTCACTGTCTGCTATGACCTCTACCCTCCCCCTCCTCTTCTCTCTCTCTCTCTCTCTCTCTCTCTCTCTCTCTCTCTCTCTCTCTCTCTCTCTCTCTCTCTCTCTCTCTGTGTGTGTGTGTGGGGGGGGGGTGTGCGTGTGTGTGTGCATGTGTGTGTGTGTGTGTGTGTGTGTGTGTGTGTGTGCGTGCGTGCGTGCGTGTGTGTGTGTGTGTGTGTGTGTGTGTGTGTGTGTGTGTGTGTGTGTGTGTGTGTGTGTGTGTGTGTCCCGGCCTCCCTCCCTGGCCACCCCGAAGTGGTAGGTCAGTACAGCCCTCCCACCACTGCCTGAGGACATGATGTCCCCTTTCAATATCTGCTGCACCAGTATCCTGTAATGGAAATGTGCCAGCTGAAATGAAGGATGCAAAGGGTTCAGAACATGGTGGAACCCTAAGCAAGCCCTCTGCATGTCAACACCCCCCACCCCCCCCCCCCACCCCAATTTCTAAACAACCCTCTCAGTCCAAAACTCATAACCATGCGCTCATGCCGCGGCATCTTCGCCCCTGCTTAGGTCTGTTGCGGCGCGCCTCACCCTCTGCACGACAGCAAAAGCGTTTAGAGTCATGCAACAGCAGCCAAGATGACACACGAGCGACCGGGGTTCGACAGGCAGTATTTTTACTAATTAGTAATCAATCCTGTCCCTTCGACATTCCCTCAACTCCCTCAAACGTGCCCTGTTTGACCACCGGATTACGTAAAAAAAAAGTAGTAAATATCACTGCGTTCCGTTCGATATTCGGGAATTCCCGCTCATGTGCCCTGTCTGACCACCGGCCAGTGCAATATCTGACTCAACAGTGGGCTGAGCTGCCCCGCAACCTTTCTTTTAAACAAGAGCCGGCCTTCAACCATTGCAACAAGAACCTGGAATCTCCCCCAGTGGTCTGGAGTCTGTACTTGCCACCTTTCCAACAAACGCCGGCCTGCGACCAACCCCACAAGAAGCTGGAATCCCCCCCAATAGTCTGGAATCTATACTTGCAACCTTTCCAACAAGAGCCGTCCTGCGACCCTTGCAATAAGAACCTGGAATCTGCCCCAAGGGTTTGGCATCCCTTCCTGCAGCATCCCAACAGGTTTCTGAGTCAACCCCGGAGTCTAAGATCTTGTCTGCAACCATTTGCACATGAGCCGCCCTGCAGCATCCCAACAAGGGTTTGAAGTCTCTTCCTGCAACCGTTACAACCAGAGCTGCCCTGTAACAACTCCAGCAAGGGTTTGAAGTCTCCCCCAAGAGTCTGGAATCTCCCCCTCGAGGCTGGGATCTCCCCCAAGAGTCTGGAATCTCTTCCTGCCACCGTGCCAATAAGAGGCACGCTGCAACAATGCCACCGATAGTATGGAGTCTCCCCCAGTGTCAAAGTCCCCCCCTCGAGTCTGGAATCTCCCCCTTCAGTCCGGAATCTCCACCAAGACTCTGGAATCTCTCCCGAGAGTCTGGAATCTGTTCCTGCAACCATGCCAGCCACCCAATGCAGGCCCCTCGCATTGTTTTAAACCCTCTGCCAGAACACTCGGTTCTTTGCAGAACGCGTCTGCAGCACCGCTGCCGTCATGAACTTCCTTGTCATTTACGCTATAACAAGTGCAACAAGTGGCCCTTGCCACTTACGCTGCCCGTGGCTTGCAATAAATGCAAGTTTTTTGAAGCACCCCTGCAGTTTGTACCTCCGCGCAGTTTGCGGATTGTGCAGTTCACCGGTTTGCGCAGAAATGCAGCTGTCTGCCAATTCCACCTTTGCACAGTAATGCACCTTCGCGCAAATTTGCTGCTTTTGTGCAGTTTGCACCTTTGTGCAACACTGGCATCTACGGTTTTGCCTTGCTGAAAATGAGAAGCTCCTCCAAACCCTCCCCCTATGGTTAACAATCCCCCTGCTTAAACAAATAAAAAGGGCCGCACAAGATGTGTCTGATTCTGGCCTTGTGATGGGTTGCATGGGCATGCCATGGCGTGCTGATTACAGTCCTACAACATCCCAGTGCAATACCCTACACGCAACCGTATGCTGTGCGTATGACATGCATGATAATTGCGCACATGGCCAAAAAGAAGAAAAAACAACAAAAAACTGACTTTGTGTATGCGAGGGTGTTCTTCTGAGAAACCAGCATTGTTAGGGTTCATGGTAAAATTTATTGTTGAAGGCATACTCGAAAGCTTACCACCCCTCATGTAGCTGGGTTCTGCTTTTGGTTGCAACCAACCTGTTACATTGCCAAACTCTACACATGTTGGGCGAAGGGAGAGGACACACACACACACACACACACACACACACACACACACACACACACAGACACACACACACACACAGACACACACACACACACACACACACACACGCACGCACACGCACACACGCACACACACACACACAGAGAGAGAGAGAGAGAGAGAGAGAGAGAGAGAGAGAGAGAGAGAGAGAGAGAGAGAGAGAGAGAGAGAGAGAGAGAGAGAGAGAGAGAGAGAGAGAGAGAGAGAGAGAGAGAGAGAAGGGGGGTGGAAGGGGCCAGCGCCAGGTGAATTGTTGAGTGGATAAGGGGAGGAGGGGGAGAGGGGGAAGGGGCTGGGCAGCCAGGGACAAAGCAGTAGGAGGATTGAGCAGGAATCAGCAACGTTGCCAAAGGAATTTACAAGTCCATGATGTGACTCAGCCCATGGTCTGAACCCACTGTTGGAAGTGCTGATGGGTTTCAGCAACTTTGCAAGCTTCCATGCTCAGAATCTTTTCCGGCTGGTTGCACCCGCAACACCAAAACCATGTCATAGAACAGGCAATAGAAACATAGCTGTATGAAATGTGTACTGGCGCACTGAAATCGCAGACGCTTTGTCGGTAGCAATGAGCTACTGAGCAATCAATGCGGAATCTCCTATCAAATGTCTTTGCAGCAGCTTGCTATCCGGACCAGAGCGTTTATTGTCTTGGAAAGAGCTTTCATGACAAGCCGCATAACCCAAAGCCGCATAACCCAATTTACACTTTTTTTACGAAGACGGTGTCAATTGAAGCATGCAGGTACTGTCATTCAAGTATGCTCGTACATGTGTGATGGCATCTGCATCTTATGTGTCCCCACTCATTGACAACGCCAGGAAGGTCAATTATTGTGGGTTTCCAAGTCTAGATTCGGAAGCAAAGCATACATCCCCTTTTATGAAGGGCCCAACCCTAACAGCCCAGACTTTTGGAAAATCTGCCTGTGCTCTTTTTATTCAGTGAAGCGCCAATCAGATTGGAACTTCCTTTTCAATATCTGTACACATTCCAGTATGGGGTTGTATCCCATCTACATCTCTATGGAGTAACCCGCCCACCAGTTGAATACTTCATGCATGACTTAGAAAACTTGCCACCCAAAACATGGGCTGGTTTGGGGTTCATGATTTGTAAAGCATAACCCTTTTTCTCAAGTCATTTCCCTCAATTGCCAGAACCATCAATATATTTATTAATGGAAGTGTCAACAACGAATGTACATTTCTCAGGTACGATACAAAAAGAGCAGTGCACCAAATTGTTCAAACAATACGCTGTGATGCGGTAGAGGGTGCTCTGTACATATTGGAAAAGAGATTACTTCAACAGAGTAGTGGCACAGCACGGAACTCTGCAGGGCAAGAAATGGGTCATACTCCCACTCTCTGAATGTTTGGAATAGTAAAACAAAGATTCATGAATCCATCTAGAAGGTTCCCGTGGCATACTTCCGCACTTTGAGGAGGATCTCAGGAGAACCCCGGAAATTTTCCATAAGGCCTAGAAAGCTCATTTCACAAGAAAGAATTCAGTTGGCTCATAAAGAACATGTAAAAATCCTGCATGTATGACTGCTAATCCTGTCAGAGGACACATTTACTTGGTGAAGTTGGAAGGATCTTTGCAAGGGCACATGATGTGACTGCTATTGCTGTGTTGTTCCCTACAGACACCTTAGGCCTCTATGGCATCTCCATTTCAGAAGACGTGTTTCCAGCCTCCGGTAAGGCCTCTGCCCTTGCCATTTGAGATTTTAAAATCATAGAATCAAGCATGACTTGGGGGTGAGAGGACACGTCTTTAATGTTCCCAGATTCTGACGCCAGGCCGTTGCCTGAGTCGGACATGGAATCAAATGGCCACACCCCCTCGACACTACGGAAAATGGATACGTCGTTGAAGTTGATGGACTCCAATTGGAGCATTTTCCTTCCATAATCCAGAGAGGTTGTCCGATGGAGGGGTTGCCCTTCCACTAGAATGAACGCAAAAGCCGCAAAAACAGCCAGAACGACCCTTGAAGACATCCCTGTAACAGGCATGAAACACGTTGGCTAGGTTTGAGATACTCTTCCCCCATCATAATGCCGCTTGCAGTCGACCAACTTCGTCCAAGGACGTTGGCCCTTGACTGTGTCTGCCGCATCAGACAGAGAAATGAGGTAGAACATTCAATTTCTCAATATCAAGCATTTTGGGGAGGTCACACGCACCCGATCGCCTTTAGGAGTGCTCGAATGTGACGGCAATCACGATCGGCGGTCCACCTGCCAGCCCTGGTTTGCTGGTATAAGCTCGGAACAATCTGTTTCTTGGATTCTAGAGCCAGACGAAAGGTTTGAAAGTTTGTAAAGGATTTAGTGTTCATTCAGAGCGAGATGCTTCGAGGGCACCGTGTGTACGTCATTGTTTGGTCTACCGATATACACTGATTCGTCAATTCGACGTCGTCCAATGCCCAGTTCTGATCCACGGGCACGTTTGGCAGAACGCTCTGGTTCGGAGAGACGGTGCCAGAATGGGGAGGCACGGTGGGCGTCACAACCTGTGGATCTCACAAGGGTTAACGACAGGAGGTTGCGCTTACAGTTGCTATGTCGGTCCGGGATTCAGGCCCCTGGCGGGGCCACAAGTTGCGGCTTTACCCCGGGTTGAGTCGGCGACCCAACCCGGTATTTGCAAATTGGTCCCATCGCTGCTTGGAAGCTCTCAGAATCAATATTCGTCGAAACCAGATGGATCCGGGCCTCGCAACCAGGGAGGACTCGGGGCCCCCCCCCCCCGGGGGGGGGGGGGGGGATGTTCAATGTCCCTTTTAACCCCGCCTATGCGGGGCTGAATCCGTCCTCCTAGATGGCCGCAGGTGGAAAGGCGGCGGGCTTTTGTGCGTGCATGGTGTGTGTGTGTGTGTGTGTGTGTGTGTGTGTGTGTGTGTGTGTGTGTGTGTGTGTGTGTGTGTGTGTGTTTGTCTGTGGGGCAAACCAGGGCACCCTATTTTGAGGAACAGCAACCCCGCCCCACTTCAGCCGCCTGACATTCCACTTCATGAAGTTGTAGTCGATCCAACTACAAATGTATGCAAGCTTGCAGGCCCATTGGCACCCCACGTCTAGCACAAGACCCCAATGCACCCCCTATCAGGCACTAGCACCCGACTCAGATTTTGTATGTACGTGTACACACACACACATACACACACACACACACACACACACACACACACACACACACACACACACACACACACACACACACACACACAGACACGTGCATGCGCGCGTGTCAGGGAGAGAGAGAAAAGGGGGGGAGGGGGGCACCAGCTGGACCTTCTAGTCTCGCTCATGAAGTTCCAGTTTCCATTTTTGTTTTCTGATCAGGATGGCTGTAGCTGCTCATTACTTATCACTGATCTCTGTGCCGCGAGCCATGATCTCATATAGTGGAATTTGCATGAGTTCCCAAAATGGAACTTTGACCTAAAGCCCAGAATCTGTGTAGATTGTCACTGTGTATGCAACAGGAATTGAACCTCCCCCCCCTCTCTGTTTGCGTGTGTGTGTGTGTGTGTGTGTGTGTGTGTGTGTGTGTGTGTGTGTGAGTGTGTGTGTGTGTGTGTGTGTGTGTGTGTGCGCGTGTGCGCGTGCGTGCGTGCGTGTGTGTGTGTGTGTGTGTGTGTGTGTGTGTGTGTGTGTGTGTGTGTGTGTGTGTGTGTGTGTGTGCGTGCGAGCATGTGTCCATAAAGGGAAGGCCGCTGCCACAAGATTCGTTGTGCGCAATCGTGGTCCTCGTAACCGCGTCGTAATGTCAGGCAATGTAGGTCTATCTGTGCTACATTAATGTTTAACATTAATACATTAATATTAAAGTACCAACAGTATAATGGTGCTACTTTATTGCGTTGCCATAATTATTGCAACGCAGACCAACTCGTAGCTACATAGCTATAGGGTTGCCATTTATACTCCAACGCAGATACAAAAACTAAACTTTATACTGTTAATAATACTATGGCTATAGCATTTGCAGGAACCGCAGCAGTGTTCTGCGTTGCAGAACACCTTGCAATTGCAGCTTACATCCACTATAGAGGATGGAAAGATAGGCCTGGTCCACCTACGGTACGCGTCTCAGTTTACCGAACGCCAATGAGCGTGACACGGCATAATGATATGTCAGAATCAGAGCGAGTCCCACAGTGAATAGGGTAATGGCTCCCATAAGGACCGCCCAGAAGTCCGAGCTTGCCGATCCCACGCCCGACGCTGCCCAATACGAGACCTTCACGCTCGGGTCGTTAATTAGGCGTGACAGCTCCAGTAATTCCTTGTGTGCGCTTGCAAGTGCCTTCGTTTGGACCTTGATTACCTGCGAGTCTTCAAAATTGCGTGAGGGTAGACTCGTTGCCACCTTAAACACAATGTTCCAAGTTGGAACCTGCACATTCACGTGACAGGACAGGGTCATGATGACGACGTGGGTATTAGAGACGTCTGCGGTGCTACCATCACATGTGCACTTAATCCCCATCATTTGGGGGGGGGGGGGGGTTTCTTTTTTTCTTTTTTTTTTTTGGGGGGGGGGGGGGAACCGCTCCAAAAAGTGCTGATGATTTATTGTGACTCACCTGGCGGTCATAGGTAGTGAAACCGTTGATCTCTGCTTCGACATCCGACAGCTCCGTATAGACGGCCGCACTCAGGGAAGTACTGTCTTCCACCATCAGCTGCTTGAGGGCCTCCACCAATCCCAGATACCTCCTCTGCGCACACGCAAAGCTCGGGCTTCAGCACAAGGTCTTAAACTAAAGCCTCTACAGGAGTTGGGGAGTTGTCGTCATTAATAACTGTAAAGAACTTTGCACCGAGGCAGCCTCTTGTCTACACTGGCTCTGAAACGTTGCAACTAGGGAGCTCACGATTGATTGGCTCATGATTGGCAGGCTTCCAACATTTCAGTGTAGCAAAGGCAGCACCCGCCACAAACAAACAACCCCACCCTCACCCCGGGCGCAAGCCACCCGTGGCTTGCAGCTCTGCTTGATATTGATTTTTTTTAAGCTCACTTGGAAGCTGATCTAAAAGCTGACTTGGAAAGCTCGCTAGGAAGCTCACTTCGAAGTTGATTTAGAAGCTGATTTGGAAGCTCGCTTGGAAGCTTGCTTGGATGCTCACTAGGAGGCTGACTTGGAAGTTCACAAGGAAGCTCACTAGGAAGCTTGCTTGGAAACTCACCTCGAGGGCGGAGGCAGAAGCCTGTAACTCATAGCTGAAAGCCTCCTCGGGGATCCAGCTGTGGTTCACCACGTCAAGGCCCAGACCCCCAAACTCCCCTAGCACGGCTGCGCGAGAGGCTGTGGGTACCGGGCTCCCCGGTCCCACATACTCGTGTAAGTCCACAAAGCTCCCCACCTGCCCCACATGCTGCAGCAGTCATTGACTGATTGAATGAAGACTAATTTTACCCACCATGATGAATGATTAGTCATGATGACTAATCTTACCCACCATGATGACTCATAGTCATAGACAATGGTGCTGCATGTCACCCACCATGGTAACTCAGCGTGCATTTGTCAGCTGGCTTACAGCAGCCACAGCCTGTTCGAACTCATCACAGATGATTGAGTACAAGACCTTCTAGTAAAGCTCTACACAACCCAGTCCGGACTCCACTCTCCACTTCTTACTCCTCTTCCTCCACTTCTAGGGATCTCTTCTGCGCTTCCTCCACTGCTCTTCTCCTCTTCCTCCGCTGCTCTTCTCCTCTTCCTCCACTTCTGCTTGACCAACTGGCCTTCCCTCGCTGTGTACAGCCTTCCCATCAAAATACCAATCTTCTGCTCACTTGTTTCCGT
Source organism: Botryococcus braunii (assembly GCA_002005505.1). Classification (NCBI taxonomy): domain Eukaryota; kingdom Viridiplantae; phylum Chlorophyta; class Trebouxiophyceae; genus Botryococcus; species Botryococcus braunii. The sequence goes on from KV908497.1 coordinate 170,165, forward strand.
TTTGCTTGAACAGCCCCTGCTCATGCGGCTGTGTACAAGCGTGCACGCGTGCGCACAAACACACGCGCAAGCGCGAGCGCGCGCGCGCGCACACACACACACACACACACACACACACACACACACACATGGCACAAAGGCAGGCACACATGCAGACACGCACACACACACACACACACACACACACACACACAAATTTCTTGGCTTTATGCAAATCTTGGCTTGGCTTTTTGCTTATACCCCTGCTCTTTCTCCCCTCCTTCACTTCCAAAATCCTTGTCCTGCTCTACCTCCTCCCACCATCCCTCCTCCTGGACTTAGTGACGGGCGCAGCCATAGATGTACCGGAAAATCAGTCCACCCAGACGCGCAATCGTACAAGCGGGAGGGGTCCAGTGCCTGGGCTGCTTGTACCACCCGCTCCGTGTCGTACTGCCCCCAGCCCTCGTTGAAGACCACATACGCAATAATGGACGGGGAATTCTCATGCTCCTGCCATGGCCCCCACCTCCGCTCAACAGTCGGCCATCTGAATGCCGCGCATCGAAAACCCTGTTCAGCGGTACCATATTGTACCGCATCGTACCATACGAGGGGAACGTGTGGGTGCTGGCTGGAATGCGGGACTCGCGCCATACGGCGCTGACTTGTTTCCCACCATTGTGTTTCGCCCTGAACCCCTGGGACAGATACCCACGAGCTTTTTCCATAACGTAGCCTGCTCGCCAGCAGTCACTTGTACTGCATCATACAGTCTTGTACTGCATCGTACCGTCTGCAGCCTGCTCGTCTGCAAATACTTGTTCCGAACCGCAGCATACCGTAGGCAGCCTGCTTGCCAGCACATGCGGGGCCAGGACACGCGAACGGCTGGCAGCCAAGAAACAGTATAGTGTATGCACCCGAGTGATGCGACACGTGCAGAAGCGGTTACAGTCAAGAAGCATGCTGGACAAACATCATCATCGTCAGCACTCATTGCATGGGATCCCATGGAGACAGACGGCGCTCTTGTTGCCAAAAGAAGAGACCCATCATTTTGGTGGGGTAAAGTCTGCACAGCCGCTTCCCGCGCGGACTTCTATACCGACACTTGTATGGATTTCTATGCCGACACTTGTATGGATTTTTGTGCCGACACTGCTATGGGGTTTTATGCCGACACTTGTATGGATATTTATGCCGACACTTGTATGGATTTTTGTGCCGACACTTGTATGGATTTTTGTGCCGACACTGCTATGGGGGTTTATGCCAACACTTCTATGAATTTTTATGCTGACACTGCTATGGGATTTTATGCCAACACTTCTATGGTTTTTTGTTTTGCTGAGTCAGCCATGGAACTGCAGGCAACACAGACCGTTTCGTAACCCCAGCCTGCCTGGCCCGGGAAGGCCCCCAATTTTCCTTGAAACCATTAGTACCCAACAACGCCATTTCCCTCCCCTCCCCCCCTCCCTCCTTTTTAACCCTTACCGGAAACAAAACAAAATGTAACCTTTTGTGATTGAGCGTCTGGGGCCATATCTGTTTGTGATATCACAAACAATCGATTGAGCGTGTGGGGACGTATCCCTTGCGTGATTTAATGTATGGGGACGGACCTCTATGAGGCGGGCAAGTTCATGCTCGAACTGCTGCTGCGCGGGGGTAGGGATCTGATGAGGCATTCCTTCCTCCCAGAACATAGATGGCATGTCCTGCCACACCAGCATCCCCAACCTGCCCGGACCCAAGAAAGCACCTTGCTGTTCTTAAACTGCCCCAGCAAAATCCCAGCAAATTCCTGCAGGTACCACCAAATACAGTCACCCTGCAGGAACTGCCTGAGGGTGTCATCAGGTCCCTCCGGGCATCATCAGGTACCTGCGGGTACCATTAAGTAACTGAAGGTACCATCCGGTAACCTGCAAGTACCGCCTACAGGTTTCACTAGGTACCAGCAGCTATCATCAGGCATCTGCAACTTATTAGCTATTGCCTGCACGGCAGTGAGATGCGCGCCCACGCACGTGTACCCCCCCCACACACACACGCACACACACACACACACACACACACACACACACACACACACACACACACAGAGAGAGAGAGAGAGAGAGAGAGAGAGAGAGAGAGAGAGAGAGAGAGAGAGAGAGAGAGAGAGAGGGGGGGGGGGGGGGAGATCGCGGGGGGGGGGGGGGGGCAGGGACGTGAGCGTGCCTATCAGCATGGTAATACCATCGGTCCGGCTCAACTTTGACGTGCTTCCGGAGGAGGTTGAATCCCATGGACTTTGCCAATTCTATGTCATGCACCAGCGCAACGTCCATCGGCGCCGTGTATATCCC
>KV908497.1:182500-210000 GCA_002005505.1 Botryococcus braunii
GAGGACCTCTCCGATCTCTACAGGCTGCCGAAAATAATGCTGGGCTCCGCGCTGGAAGTTGTTCTGGAACTCATGCTGGGCTTCGCGGGGACTGTCAAAAGTGGCAGGAGCATGGCTGAACGTGGCATTTAAGTGTCAGATGGAAGGCTTGGGCAACAGTGCAATGGAGGCAGAAAAGCTTAGGCAAACCACCTCAATGATGCAAGGAAGGCTGGATCCATTCCCTCGCCCCAGATTGTGCTCATTCCAGCGCGTGCTTGTGTAGTTATAGGTGTAGTTCATGAGCAAGGGCAAGGTCCATGGGTCGTCAGCGGAGGTTCGACCGTCGGGCTTGGACAGCCCTGGGATTGCCTGGTTAGATATTGAAAGCTGTGAGCCACCATCATCGGCAGCCTGTGCAACGACAATCAAGATTCGGGATACAGAATAGTATTTTATCGGAATGTCTTGAGTCGCTGAGCTGCAATTCACTTGTGTACAACGACCTCATTCGTTGTTCCTTAGCGGATGTCCTGATGCGGACCCTTCCTGCCTTCATTCCCATGTAATTCCTGTACTTCAAAAGAACGATGTGATGAGGGATGCCTTGTAGGGAGATACCGAAGTGACTAGGGATCAATCCCTGTGGATATGGCATAACAAACTAGAATGGAACAACTCCATTCGACGCACACAATGCTCCCCTTGGAAGGATGAATTACTACATAAACTTTACCGATTACCTGAGTAAAAAATGAAATTAATTGGTTTATTAATACAAAACATGCAGTAGTTGATAATGTGAAGAGCTGTTCCCTCTCCAAAATACCAGCATGGGAGTGCCGACACATCAGAGCCAGCGGGGGACCTAATGGAACGATGGTACCCGATAGTCGCACCTTTGAGTAGCAGAATGCAAGACGTACTGCGACAATAACCGTCCACAGACGGGTAGCAGAGTTCAACAAAGCCGGCATGTTCTCAAATCGTAAGCCACGCTCTGAGGCATGTGCTTAACCTTCCTTCAATCTCTCAACATTGAAATAGAAAGCTCTGAAAACATACGACAAACTCAATGTGATGGCTGATGCTTACAGGCTTCGCTCTTATACCGGATCACAGTTCTGGGAAGAGTCGGAGCCGACTCATCACCATCATCCGCTCAGACAACTGAATCCGGCAACCTGGTATATTACGAGTACAGTAGTAGCAGGCTGCTACCACTGTACACACTAGCAGGCGTGATACCCCAGCTGTTATACCAGAATCCGGTACCTGAGTCGGGTACCAGACTCACGGAACACGATTGCTTCCCCAGATAAACTTGAGAGGAAAGAAAGAATTGAGACTTGAGGATAGGCTTCACTTTATTCTAAGCCTCCAACGGTCAATGGCCGACCACTGTAACAGTGGCATTCATCGGCAGCATTCATATTTATGTAAGCTCCCTTGCTTCTTGCGTTGGCAAAAACTTGGGAAACTTACTAATTTACCCAATATAAGGAAGGTTTGCAGCTTCAGAGCTTCCCCAAGATGGCTGCCTCAGACACCGGTCTCAACAGTTGTTCAGGGGGCAGCTAGACCTCAGTCATGTCAGAGCCCTCAGCACTCTAGGCTTCCCCTTCTGCTAGTCTCGATGGGATTTCCTCCATCCATCAGCCTTTTGTTGCTTGACAGAACTAACTTCGAAGGAGTGTTTCGGCTGGCCACACCACCACACACACACACACACACACACACACACACACCACACACACACACACACCACACACACCACACACACACACCACACACACACACACACACACACCACACACCACACACACAACACACACACACACACACACACCCACACACACACCACACACACACACCACACACACTCTCTCTCTCTCTCTCTCTCACACACACACACACACACACACACACACGCACTCGCTCACTCTCTCACTCTCTCTCTCTCTCTCTCCTCTCTCTCTCTCTCTCTCTCTCTCTCTCTCTCACACACACACACAACACACACACACACACACACACACACACACACACATACAGAGAGAAAGAGAGAGAGAGAGAGAGAGAGAGAGAGAGGAGAGAGAGGAGAGAGAGAGAGAGAGAGAGGAGAGAGGAGGGGGGGGGGAGAGAAGGGAGGAGAAATGGGGGGGGGGGGCTTGCCAGCAAGACATGGGTAGCCTCTTTCACATGCATGAGCTGCCTGACATATCAGTAAACCAGCGAACCTCGCGCGTGGGGCAGTGTTCCAACCGCGGGCCTGCTCTGACGGGGACAACAGCTGTGGTGGAAGGGTCTCGTGCCAGATAGGTACAGCCCGGACCAGGTATCTATAGCAGATGCTGTCGTGGCCACTACTGCATCCGCGAGCTGGTTCACGCTGAACGTTCCTGAGTACCGCTGGTGGATACGTTCACACCGGGTGTGTTCCCACCAGGAGTCCTGGTCCAGGACTCCACGACTGCACGGGTACCACGGTTTACTGGCATGGGTACCGTGGTTTTAATGTCGCAGGGAGCGACGCTCCCGGAGCGTCCGGCAGGAATGACATCGACTCGCAAGTGCCGTTACGTTTTCGGTTCTTGGTGTTTTGTCATTACGCAACAAGCGTTGGCCTACTAGGTACAGACGCTGTATACGACACGGTTTAATATAGATGACATATTTTATGTCGCCGTATCCTTGTTGAATAAAGGGACTTGGGGGGTCGTCTTCGTTTTGCACCGCCGTCCGCAACAGTGCTGTAAGTCCACAGCAGGTTGCATATATCCACGATTAAATGATTCAGTTATCAACAAAAATTATTTCAAGTTTATGTGCCTGCTTGACGTGTGGGTTTTGTCAGCCAGGCCTTCGGGTGTTTGTCATGATCATCTGGGATGCCGGCATGCTTGAGAATGAAGATATGGTACAGTGCAGTGATCATCATGGCTATGAACGAAGCACAAATTTGTATACAATGAAGGGTTTTACGTATATGTTGTAGGTTACAAGGTGGTATGGAGTTCCACTGGGACGAGGGCAAGTCCCACAATGAGAACCTATTAGCCTTCAGGAGATTTACGATCAGTTTGGCACGGGAAGACAGAGTCATATGCATTTGTGAAAAATGCTTGTGCGAAGATGACCCTTCACAAAGCTGGCAAATGCTGTTCGACGGTTTGATTGCTCGAGTTAAGAATCCGCAACAGTGGGCAAAGAGGAATACAAGCAACTATCATAAGAGAAAAAGCCGTAATCAAGATGCCGCATTTTTCAACAAAAGGCTTGCCAAAATGGGTGTTCCAATACAGTACCACTGGGGACAACCTTACTTGGACGAGCTTATGGTATATGATATGTGCAAACTCCTCTGGACTCTCAAAAATCCATGCCCAGAACAAATAGCTGAGAGTCCCCCTTCACCATGTGCCTGTTTGAGCCTGGAACAAAAAGGTAATTCCCTACTAAAAGGTTACCCCAATCTCTCACTAACCGAAATGCACATGGTTCTGCCTGCTACTTCTTGTGTTGCCCTCGAAGTGTGTCACACAATGTGTATGTGTATTTTTCTGTGTGTGCATGTATGTGCGCGCTCGTGTATGCGTGCGTGCATGCCTGTGTGTGTGTTTGTGTGTGTGTTTGTGTGTGTGTGTGTGTTGTGTGTGTGTGTGTGTGTGTGTGTGTGTGTGTGTGTGTGTGTGTGTGTGTGTGTGTGTCTGTGTTTGTGTCTGTGTGCGCACACACACACATGTGTGTGTATGTGTGTGTGTGTGTGTGTGTGTGTGTGTGTGTAATGTGTGTGTGTGTGGTGTGTGTGTCTGTGTCTGTGTCTGTGTGCGCACACACACAAACACATGTGTGTGTATGTGTGTGTGTGTGTGTGTGTGTGTGTGTGTGTGTGTGTGTGTGTGTGTGTGTGTGTGTGTGTGTGTGTGTGTGTGTGTGTGTGTGTGTGTGTGTGTGTGACAGAGAGAGGGGGGGGGGGAGAGAGAGAGAGAGAGAGAGAGAGAGAGAGAGAGAGAGAGAGAGAGAGAGAGAGAGAGAGAGAGAGAGAGAGAGAGAGAGAGAGAGAGAGAGAGAGAGGGAGAGAGAGAGAGAGAGAGAGAGAGAGAGAGAGAGAGAGAGAGAGAGAGAGAGTGCGCGTGCCCCCCCCCCCCCCCGGGGAGGCCAGGGGAAAGGTGGGAGGGGATTAGGGTTAGGGGTCATCAGCTGTTACGCCAATCGTCGTCGACGAGATAAACATATTCTAGGTGACAAGCTTCAGGAAGCGGGCTGATATGACCATATCGTAGTAGCCTCGTAGATACAACTTACCAAAGACATTTCTTGGGTTAATGTGGCCTGTGCCTCTGTCATCTTCTTACTTGGGGAGAAGACTGTTATGTGCAGGTCAGGGGTGCAGCACAACTCCTTCCCGACTTCCGGACGCAAGTATCGTCTCCTCAATTCAGCTTGACCCAAGAAAAGGGGATCAAGAAGGTAGGGCCTTGCAACGAGTATTCACACTGTATCAACTGACTATAGGCCGTGCGAGTTTGTGTGTGCGTCCCCGTGTGTGAGTGTGGGGGGGGGGGGGGGGAGGGTGGGGCTGCCTACATGCCTCGCCCCCATCCCCCGCGGTCCAAAACACACATATGTGCACACACACACACACACACACACACACACACACACACACACACACACACACACACACACACACACACACACACCCACCCAGAGAGAGAGAGAGAGAGAGAGAGAGAGAGAGAGAGAGAGAGAGAGAGAGAGAGAGAGAGAGAGAGGAGAGAGAGAGAGAGAGAGAGAGAGAGAGAGAGAGAGAGGGAGAGAGAGAGAGAGAGAGAGAGAGAGGGGGGGGGGAAGGGGGGGGCGGAAACAGGGTAGAGAGAGAGAGCAGTGGAGGGGGAGGAGGTTGCGGGGGCGACCGGGTGAGGGGGGCTGCTTTCGTGCTGTGTACTTTCTTGGGACCTTGATTGCATTGTACCTAAGGAGGCACTCTGCTACTGGTTCTGTTTTGGTAATGGTTCCGGTGATGGTTCTGGTTTTGTGATTGAGTGCTACGCATATTCAGTATGCTTGGAAACTGTTGCAGATTCTCAGAGGAGCGTTGGTTCTCCTTCGTTGAGGGAGCAGAGCGGTCTCTCGTCACCACGACCTTTCCAGGATCCTGGATCCGGAGGAGGGCTTTCTGGGAATGGGGCCCGCACAGCGATTGAGCATTGCAACCCATTCGAAATCCATCCTAAATCTAAGTTTATCTCCAAGTCCAAATCCGCCTCCCGTTCAAAGTCCAAATCCATTCGAATTCCCCAATACCCGTGCTTCGACTGAAGCTTCAGCTGGTCCCAAGACACGCTCAGCAGGTAGTCAGGGACACGCTCGCCAGGTTCTCAGAGACCCGCTCATCAGTTGGTCCTGAGACGCGCTCCCCAGCTAGTCAGGGACCACGCTCACCAGGTTGTCAGAGACGCGCTTACCGGCTGATCGGAGACACACACACATCAGCAGCTGCAGGTGGTACAGTGCTGCCAATCTGTACATCAACCAAAAGAATAAAAAATGCCTCTGTCATGCCTCTGCAGAACTCAGAGATCAGCTGATCAGAAATGGGGCTGTTTGTGGAGTCGTAATGAAGAAGACAGAGAAACTCTCCTGGCGGGCCAGCTCTGCAACCACGTGTGTGATTACAAATGACGGCCATCCTTTTACCTTGGCACGGAGGCGTGGTAGGACTCAGCCGAGACAGCTATTTTAACCTGGAGTTTGCGGTATTCCAACTTTGATAATAAAGAATAACCCCATAATTTCTCTTATTCAGCTAGCCCGCGCTGATCAGCTCATGACGTCTCCTCATGATCACCTCGGGATGTAATTTTAATCCCATCTTCACAACGTGCTCCGAGAGAGGGGCAACTCTTCCAGTTTCCTGTCGGTGGGCATTCCAATCTCGAAACGTACATGTAGACGCTAGTGCTGACCTAGCCTTTTACGAAAAGCCGGAGCAGCAGGGAGGGAGGGAAAGCTCAAGCTTATAATACAACAAATTGAAGTTACATTTGCTATTTGACATAATGCTTCGCCGAGGGTGGGGCCTCCAAAGATTAACAGTTACCGTTACGCAACGGATAGATTTCTTCGAAGCTTCGAAGCCCCAATCACAACTGCGCATATGATTGCGTAAGTAGCTAAATATCACTCCAAGGTGAGGTGTTAAACTGGACTGTAAACTCCAATCCCTGTAATATTCATTTGTATACATGCACCAGCTGATTTAGCACTTTGGAGTGGAGTTTACAGTCCAGGTTTACACACGCTAATTGGCATCTTTAGCTGGCCTACCATGACTGCAGGCGAATCTGTTATAAATATACCTGATGACTAGCATAATCAGTGTTCGGGTGCCAAATGTGTAAGGTAACAGGTCATTGCATGTGGCGCAACCCCGGGATCACTGCGCCTGTTCCGATCGGACGATTATCTTGCAAGCTTCCCGATACTAGGCATAAATATACCTCACAGTCCGAGGTTCTTGCACGCACGCATATCACTGTGCATCGTGAATCTGCAGCAAACCAAACCAAAACTTGCAACTAGCCAAATCACTATGCATCGTTTTCCACAACGTACCAGACCGAATTTTGAAACTAGCCAGATCTAGGTTCTTCAACTAACAGCCCCGAGGCCTCATGATGTATACAAATATGAAAGTTGCTTGATGGCAGGATCATTGAAACGAATGAATGTCACATCTCTACCCCCGATTAATCCGTCAAATCAAAATTGCAGGATATTTATGACACAGGAATTGCTCCCGGACCGGCCTGGGCCTCCTTCAGCTTGGGCTTCAGAAGAACTTTGATGCAGTTGTCCTCCTTGTCATTGAAAATCTTGTAGCCAAAAGCCGCGTCTTCAAGGGGCAGCTCGTGCGTGATGACCATTGCCGGATCCAATTTGCCCTTCTGGATCAGGTTCAGCAGACTGTGCCTGCGCAGCGTTACACAACGTTACGCCCACAGCTCGAAACCGCATCAGTCCAAGTCGCCAACTTTTACGCAGTGGAAGTTCATGGTGCAGGAGCCCCGGTCCAATCAGATACATTGACAGCTCATACATCTATTTGTTATCCACCATGTACTTGTACTCATGAATGGGTTTGAGCTGTACAGCTTAAAACGCATTCATGCATGAGTTTCAGCTTATTAAACACACGTATACAGACTTACGAACGTCTATATACCAACTTGTGTACGCGCTTAAATCCAGGGCTCCATGTGTGATTCGTGTATGATATGAGATGACATGAAGTAATGGAAAACTAGTAAGCTAGATTGTGCTCGTATACAGACTAAAGACCAAGCTAAGCATACTAACACGTTTGACCTACACACTGAACAATGTTTCCAAGTCATATACAATAAGTCACATACATTTTAGTGAGTGCACTCACTAAAATGCACGTGCATCCGTAGGATGCCGCACGTAGGTGAACCCTGACTCAAAAGCTGTGCAGCGTTCATGCACAGCTGGATGTACCTTGCTCACACGCGCTGTGTACACGTACATCTTAAGCCTTCCAAGCACGCAAATATGGAGTACACATATGAGTAGACACAGAAACATATTCACCACATTCACAGGATTTGCCAAGTTCCCGAGTGGTTGAGGTGGGAGATGCATACACATGGGAATATGCTGCCACGTGCACCTTCCCTATGAAAATGGTTAAGATAGACAGACAATTAGGTGTACCCACCAGTACTTTTGAACTGGGGTTTGCCCAGCTCGCATAGAAAGACCCTTCTCCATGAAGGCCCCAATGTTGAGGCCGTTGGTCAGTCCCGAATAGACGCCCACCACGCCAATGCGCCCTCCCTGCCCAGATGCTCCCGATTGGTCCTGTCAGGTATCGTTTATTGTTGTTGTTTTCTATGGTACCTTCTGATGTGCACGCCTGCTAGCACTGTGCAGCGCACCGCGGAAGATAACAGCATTCCCTATCAGCAAGCAATTGCCTCGTAGAACTGCAAGTATTTGCTGATCATGACATTGAAAGCTACTTTCTCTGAATGCCACTTTTATACAATCTTGCTAGTGTATTGATAAATGTATTAAGATAACAGCAAGCTAAAGCTTCGTATGTAGTACATATACTGTTATTTGATGGACAATATATACTGTTATCTGATGGACAATCTAAACGCCTATCCTCTACAGGGGCATGCTAAGGGCCGGGAGGACAGACGAAGGCTAGACATGGACCCCCAGACCCACACGTGGGTGCGCACCCACACTACACGCACACGCCCATATTCCCACACAAGCGTACTCAGACACTAGAAACGAAGCAGTTGCAGGGTAAGTTGCGGAACCACCGATAGAGGCTAGACAAACAGATACCCGCACACACACACACACACACACACACACACACACACACACACACACACACACACACACACACACACACACACACACACACACACACGCACGCACACGCACACGCACACGTGCACGCACACGCACAGGCACAGAGAGAGAGAGAGAGAGAGAGAGAGAGAGAGAGAGAGAGAGAGAGAGAGAGAGAGAGAGAGAGAGAGAGAGAGAGAGAGAGAGAGAGAGAGAGAGAGAGAGAGAGAGAGAGAGAGAGAGAGAGAGGGGGGGGGGACGGGGGGGGAATGATATTATTAATACATATCGTTGCATTAATGCATATGTTTTCCGCCAGGGGTAACGCAACACACCTTTCGAACGCTGACGAAAATTTCGTTGAGTATTTCCGATGGGTCCGTTTCAAGCATGAGGGCCATCTGGATGCTGTGCGTCCAAGACTTGCAGTAGTGGAAACCCACAGCCTCAATCCCAACGTCTGGGCCTTGTACAAACATCTCACGGAGCTTGTCGTAGACTTTCTCATTCCCAAAGTTGATGGTTTCGACCTGCGACATTGTGATTAGTAAGTCCTTCCGAATGCACATGTGCACAGTCACTAACCCAAGCATATGCAACACCCAATCCATTATTCCAAGAACGTTTTGAAACTCAATCAGTGCGACGATTTTCAAATTCTGCACCAAACCTTGAGTACCTACAAACCCCCTGATGAAGCCTTGTAACTACGAAGCTTTAGAAGGTTGCAAAGATTAACAACGGCTCCCTAGGGGCCTTCACATATCATATGTTATCATAAAGCGTCATAAAGACCACCTGTAACACAATGGATGGAAGAAAATGTCGTGGGGCTGCACAATGTGAGTGAAAATGTGCTTTAACCGAAACACTTCGTGTCCAGATCTAGACCAGCACCTACTGGATCAGAGAGCATCTCAAACAAGCCCAGAGGCTGCTACATGAAGGAAAGATAAGTCAGCAAAATAGCTTCCAGTTTTGCAAGATCCCTAGGAAACTTTTGATTGTTGAGCTCAAGCTGCGTCATGAGCGCTTCGAAGCAATGTGGAATGTGGAATGTAGTAATCCCAACTTTTCGCAGCAGCGCTGTACTGTAAACATGAAACAGATATCTTGAAACTGTACAACTAGAAGAAGGGTGTAATCGAACCTTGGGGAGCTTTTTCTTGGCGAATTTGAGGCGGAAGTCTACTTGGTCAATCAAAACAACGCGGCTAGCTCCCCTTGCAAAAGCACAATGGGCGGCCAAAATGCCCACTGATGACAACAAACACACCCAAAAGCCGTTCAGGAAACGCTTGAACACTCGTATGATGCATTGCAACAATCATGATGCATTGCAATGCATTGCAACAAAATGCCAAATGATGAGAAAAAACACACCAAAATGCCCACTGATGACAACAAACACACCCAAAAGCCGTTCAGGAAACGCTTGACCACTCGTATGATGCATTGCAATGCGTTGAAACAATCATGATGCATATGATGCATTGCAATGCATTGCAACAATCATGATACGCCTCTCTTGACCTGAGCATGCCCGCGTACATGCATGAGGACTGGGCATGGTGCTGCATGCATTTGCACTGCCTGCAATTACAATTAAGAAGCAAATATATAATAATGAAGCAAAATATATATTTATGAAGCAAAATATGCTCCCATCTATCTGCCTGTGCCTTTGTGGCAAGCTTTCAAGCGGCACCCAAACGTGCCTGGTTTATTTGCATTGAAGCGAAATATTGTCTAGAAATACATTCTCAGCACTACTACTGTGTCCTACTGTAATCTCTTGCGTGTGTCCGGTATCGCCTCGCCCTCTAATCACATGGAGTATGCTGACTGTACACAAGGCCTAGCTAGGCCCTTGTGCCTATAGGTCAACATATTGAGTACAAGCGTATAACAAACAATGCTTGGTCGAGCATATAACGTGAGTCCGCACGTTCAAGACCGCTTGCCTCTGCCATGATGACGCTTTCCCCTAACAATTTCCACAGCGACCGCTTAACAAATCTCCTTTCCGGTATACCCGCAAACCCTTTCACAGACGCGCACCTTCACTCTGCCCATTCGCACGTCATACGCAATTGCATGCGGGAACACGCACACGCACATATGCTTGCAAGCGTGCATGCGTGAATGTGTCCGTGTGTATGAGTTCCCGTGCATGTACATGTGTGTGTGTGTTTTGTGTGTGTGTGTGTGTGTGCGCGCGCGCGCGCGCGCGCAGACACACACACCCGGGCCCCGCACACACCCTGGCACACCAGCATATAAGTCGACGTCCAAGTTGTGGGGAGGCGCGGCTGGGGCAGCGCCCATAGATAAAAAAAAACAGACGACACGTTGTACAACTAAACAATCTAACCAAGATTCAAGTTCAAATATCCTTCTAGGCTTATAAGCCATACACACGTCCCCATTACATCCTTCCATGTTTCTGATTTCTCTTGACACTCCCCGATATCCTTACTACCTGAACACCTAAAGGCGGGCGTTTGTACATTCACCCTCTGCCAACATACGGCCTCAGACATAGGCTCCCAGAACCAAAAGGCTCTCTGATCATATTGTATGCATAAGACGTAAATGGGGTGACGTAATAGAGGACCCTCATGAGCTCACCTGGTCCAGCCCCCCAGATGGCCACGTTGTCACCCTCACCAACCTCGGCCAGTTCGTTGGCATGCCAAGCGGTTGGGAGGATGTCCGACAGCAGGACAACTTGTTCGTCTGACAAGTCATCTGGCACTTTGAGAGCGTTGGTATTTGCTGCAACCCATCCTCCCACATGGTCAAAACTACTGGAACCGTAGACAACACTTTCCTCAGCTGCAACCTTGCATGGAATTTCTTATTCGGATGTACAGGCTCCGTAAAGATTCGTCTATGCCAATCTCTACAGAAGATGGGAAATTCCTTGCAAAAGTACATTGAAGCAAGCGCAATGTCCCCCAAATCCCGGGAAAACATTCCAAGAAGATAGTTAAGCAATGTGAGCGCTCCACCAACAATGGATCCACCATCCATAGCTGTGCAAGTATTTCAGTAAAGCAAATAAACAGCACGCAATACTGTTTTGCTAAAGCCAACTTTCAATCTTCATTTCAGATGCTACTGAAACGGCACGGAAGCGACAAGGATTGGACAGCGAACTCGTGCGAGCACGTGTATGCACCCTCCCATGGCCGTCACCCTCAAACAAAGCATATGCGTGTTAGCGGCCAAGTGCAAGCGTTCAAGCATGCTTGAACGTATACGCATACCCACACGGCACACAAACGCGCAGGTACATACACACATGCACGCACATAAGCGCAATCGCTCATCAGTGATCACGCACTTGCACAGCTCACACTCACGCGCGCGCGAGCGCGCACGCGCACGCACACCCGTACGCACGCACGCACGCACACGCACGCACACACACACACACACACACACACACACACACACACACACACACACACACACACACACACACACACAAACACACACACACACACTCAGGCGTGTTTACAGGCGCACGCAGGGGCACATACCAAACGGGATTCGAGAAAACTCTGCTTGGCCGCCATCCCAACCACCCGTCAAATGCTGCAATCCCAAAAGCCCCTGTGTATTATGCCCTGGCCTGCCATTGAGATACGTACGGTACGCCCAAGCTGTTCGTACGGTACCCACAAACCCCTCCTACGGTAATCTCAGGCTCTTCGTACAGTACATAATTCGTACAAATACAACAAGCCATTTCACGTTCATCTCATTCGACAAATGCTTTGCAAACGGTATCAAGTAGTAGCCAGAATTTCTTGGCAGAAGCCATAGAGCTCTATGCCTCAAGCTCCAGCATTGTGGTAATGTAGCTCCAGCATTGTTTACGCTGTTCGAGCACCGCAAACAACACTGGAGGCACATACATATTCCTCCATTGTAAACAAAATAGGCCTCATCCAAAGTTAAGCAGGCTGAGAAACCAAACACTAAGACTTATGAGCAGAAGGAAAACAATACACGACAAAGCTTTCGGATCTAAGACTTGAATCCTATTGCCGCTAGAAGACAACATAGAGAAAAATGTAGAGAAAGTATAAGAAACTCACCGTGTAGCCATGGAAGCCCGCAGGGCGGTCTCCATAGAGGGGCTTAACCAGACCGCTCGGGTTGGTGCTGTCGCAGCCCGTGAAGAGGCCCTGCACATCAGCCCCAGATCTTCAAACCTTTCCAACACAGAAACCACCGGTGACATCATTCCAGTTGGAATGATTAACATGATGGACTGCGCAGCGTGCTAGGAATCCTATCACAGTGGGTTTCAATCCTTTGATATTCCTGGAAGCCAATCTTCGGTTCCTTCGAGTCGTGCACTGATCAGAAAAATTTTGATTTACGCTCACTGCTCAGTGTATGACTAACAGGACTCGAAGTTTGGCTTCCACGAACTTGAAAGAACATTAGGGAGTCCCGGCTACTTGATCAAAAGTTGAAATACTTCGGTTTAAGAATAAGATAGGCCAAAGTTGCCATCTCAATGGCAGGAGCTACAGAAGGAGATCTCTAGAATGAGGTTTCGCTGCCGACATTGCATATAGAGTTAGAGCTATATGGGGCTATATATAGGGCTCCCCGGAGATCTTGTTGCAAACCGCTCTAGCGATCCAAAACTCTGCAGAGGTAAACGTGGTGAAGCAGCGCACAAGAGAGAGAGAGAGAGAGAGAGAGAGAGAGAGAGAGAGAGAGAGAGAGAGAGAGAGAGAGAGAGAGAGAGAGAGAGAGAGAGAGAGAGAGAGAGAGAGAGAGAGAGAGAGAGAGAGAGAGAGAGAGAGAGAGAGAGAGCGCGCGCGCGCGCGCAAGTGTGTGAATAAGGTCCGGGCGCGCGGGCAGATAGTGGCCCGCGCGCGCCCGTGCGTGCGTTCGTGTGTGTGTGTGTGTGTGTGTGTGTGTGTGTGTGTGTGTGTGTGTGTGTGTGTGTGTGTGTGTGTGTGTGTGTGTGTGTGTGTGTGTGTGTGTGTGTGTGTGTGTGTGTGTGTGTGTGTGTCTGCTTAGTAGTACCCCACCAATTTGGAACAGAAACTAAGCACCTGTTGCTATATACAAAATCATATTCATTTCTATGTTGGTCACCTAC
Source organism: Botryococcus braunii (assembly GCA_002005505.1). Classification (NCBI taxonomy): domain Eukaryota; kingdom Viridiplantae; phylum Chlorophyta; class Trebouxiophyceae; genus Botryococcus; species Botryococcus braunii. The sequence continues at coordinate 196,014 of KV908497.1, forward strand.
TCGGCCACCAGGGGCGGCCCACCTTTTTGCAGAAAAAGCAACGGCCACAACCCATGGCAAAGGAGGACACAACCCGATCCCCCTTCTTCAGGCCCTTCACTTCCGGACCCACATCCTCCACAACGCCCATAAACTCATGGCCCATCACATCCCCTTGCTTCATCCCTGCACGACATGCATCCCGTAAAAGGACTTTTGAAGAGCACGTAGATACAGCTCGAGCAGACGCCTATTGTTAAATTGACACTTGTCGGGTTCTGGAGGGACATGCACATACATTTCAACCCACCTCCAGATGTTTGCTCTGGAATCTTTTACCTATGATTTGCAAACACGAAGACAGACGCAGACGGGCACACCCGCCCGCACGAGCGCGCATGCATATGCCACGCACCCGCACACACGCGCACACGCGTACACACGCGCACACGCGCAAGCACACGCGCACGCAGACGCAGACGCAGACGCAGACGCAGACGCAGACACGCACATGCACGCACGCACGCACGCACGCCCGCACGCCCGCCCGCACGCACGCACGGACACGGACAGAGACAGGGACAGGGACAGGGAGAGAGAGATAGAGAGAGAGAGAGAGAGAGAGAGAGAGAGAGAGAGAGAGAGAGAGAGAGAGAGAGAGAGAGAGAGAGAGAGAGAGAGAGAGAGAGAGAGAGAGAGAGAGAGAGAGAGAGAGAGAGAGAGAGAGAGAGAGAGAGAGAGGGAGGCATGTAAAAAGAAGATCCGCTAAACAAGATGTTTTACAATGCTGGGCACATGAAAGACCTCAGAAAGGTTCTGGGCTTAGGTTTCAGCCAGAGGCTACCCCCAAACTAGTATTTGTGCCACATGTTACAAACACAGCAAGGGTTGCCAACCTGGCATGGCGTTCAGGTAAATATGGAGATCACTCCCTGCAGACCCATCCATGTGTCAGCCAATAACAATCCGCGGGGCTTTCCAAACTGAGCAACTACGCAAGCCTGCAGGGTCGTGAAGGATATATAATCAAGCATCGAAGCAGCTAGAATTCCAGGTACTGCTGATATTTGTGTATGTAGTACTTTGCATAATTGTATAGAATTCGACTTTAACTCAATGATATCAGAATTTAAAGAAGTCATTCCAAATCTTGTATATGTCAGGCAAGGCAAGGTACCAATGGGTTCGTGTGGCTGTACAGGCATTGTGGTCAATAAGGAGATGGATTTAGACATAGCATTGTAGGCCTCACGACAACGAAAATTCATGAATTTCATTGATGTGGGCATTCGGCCACACAAAACACGCCCAATGCTTGTTATGTATGTGCATCTGCATGATCAGAGATAAGCAACTGTACATCACCGCTGCATATACCAAGTCATTGCGATAATTTGATGGAAAAGTAATGTAAAATTATTATGAATTAAGCATACCACAGATACAAGTAGACGTGACTCGGACGATGATGTCCTCCTGCGCAGTTACAAAGATGTTAACAAATAATGAATAAACGTCTATAATTTGGATAAATATAGCTTCCACAACATGACAGTCATAACTTCGGCAAGAACTTGATAATCCGGGATCGATCCGGACACGTTCTCGACTCTCAAAGACGTGCAGTTGGGGCTTACTGGATCAGTTATCAATGGAAAGGGTATGTTTTTAATTCTCATGTCTTTCTTCCCGAACCATTCTACCGCCTTTTGGGAACGAGATTCGTCCTTCTTGGTCGGACTCACTTTCAACATATTCCTACCCTCCTCCTCTGAAAGCGTCATTTTTTGCAGTGTTTCGACCATTTTGGCTATATTCTCTCAAATTCTGTTCTCCTTCGTTTTCCAGTGTCGCGTTTCTGTAGGCTTCGTGTGGTTGATCGGTTTTAGGATCCTCGTATGACAATGCGTGTACGACACAGCCGTACCGCTTGAGTAATGCGGCTTGCCTTCCGTACACCTGAACTCGTCGAATTCACCGAGCCTGCGTGGTGCAGCTGCTGGTCAGCAGTCCCACTAGTCCGAAAACTCCCGACAGCTGCGGGAAAATTTCAGCGACGACTCGTTCAAAACTACGTGTGCTACCGACGCCGGGAGATTGAGCAATGAGAGCTCTGGAGTACAGGAGTTTCCATGGCCACTTGCACTTAGTCCTTGGTCCAACTCACCCTTGACCTGTCGGGAAACGCATGAATTACTCGATCACTCTCAGATGTCATTCAAGTGATTCTTTACGTCTTTTCATTCGTTCGCACTTCCGCAGTAGATAGTCTCGCGAAGATTGGTTCTTTCGGTTGGTGTGTTGGAAACCCTATCATGATGGCAGAGCAAATGCTGGTCACTATGCAGCCTTATATACATCTGATTTTAAATTCAATTCTCTTCGTCCTTAGGTAGTACGATGAGGTGTTGATACCTCATCGTGGTCATCCTCGGACCCCGTTCCAAAGTCTCGAAACTCTTTGGTTTATGAAACGAGAACACTTGACAAGCTTCATGATGAGCTTTTGAAAAACATATTGCATTTGGGTGTTCTCTGATGCAAAAGGGTGCTGTCCGTTCGGTGCCCTGAACCTTGCCCTGATTTGAATATATGCCTGACGTGTTGGCCTGATATAGATGAAACACCTGGAACGTTAACTTGACTTCAAGAAATGCCTGGGACGTTGGCCTCATTTGAAGAATTGCCTGGAATCTTGGCTTAAGTTGAAGAAATACATTGAATGTTGGCCTGATTTGAAGAAATTCCCGGAATATTGGCCTGATTGGAAGAATGCCTGGAGCGTTGGCCTAGGATGTTAAAATCAGGCCTGATTTTAACAATTTAGACGCCATAGGGCGAGAGGTATCCTCTGAAGCCTCATATGTGGGGAGTTGAACCCTTCCATGCGGGGTTTTTCTCAGCTTGAATTTTTCTTGTTGACTTTTTTAAGTTGAGAGTGAAATATCTATCTCAGGCCCCCGGTGCTCGAACAGTCACGTGTCATTTCTCTTGATTTGTTTAAAGATCCCTGTCCATGAATAACACTGAAGCTAAGTCTCCAAAGAAAATTTCGCTGTGTGCTGAGCAATCTCGATCTTTGCCTCACATTTTTTGGTTTTAATTGATATCTTTGTATTTTGGTGTTTAAAGGTTGTAAAGATTTGAAAGGATGTAATCTTCGAAAACCGTGAAGGACAGATATGTCTCATGACCAGTTCGTTCCAAGTCCCTGCAATGCATTGCAATCATATGAGCGCAGGCATCTGATCTTGTTCTGTGGGCTTTGTGCATCTCTACTTGGCAGAGGAAAAAAATGGCATCTCTCATGGGCAGGTCTAGTCAAAATTCTCTGCAAGCACCTGTCACTGTAGCTCTCCATGCAAAGATATCGATGATGCTAGTGGGCTGCGCTTCCCCCCGCCCCCCCCCCCCCCCCCCCAAGAAAAAGAAAAAGGCAACTGCCTCTGGTCAAACCACGTCTATTCCCCTTGTCTAGATGAATAGTGAAGAGATCCCAGTCTGAAGTGTCTAACTTTTTGCAGCACTTTTTCTTGCCAAACTCCTTCCTGGCGCCCTTGCTGCTGCCTGTCCTTCAAAGAAATGATCTCCCACAGAAAGAACGTTCCTGTTGACAGGCTCCAACATCGCAATCAAGTACAGAATCTCCCACCTCTCCTCGGAGAGAACAGGCCTCACATCGCAAGACATTTACAGGGTTCGCATTGCAACGTGGGCAAGCCATTTGTGCAGGGGCTGGCGCACAAAGCACAAGCTGCAATACAAGTATACAGAGTGGAGGTACGTACCTCCACTCTTTACAGGGAGGAGAGAAACAAGGAGTACACCTCCCCGCATCTGCACTGGTCGACGAGCACGCACAAAGAACGACAAACTTGCTTTAACTCACCACTCGCCAGGCACAGTGAAATGCGCGTTTCAGCATGCTAGATGAAGGGCTTCACTAAGCCCCGTCAGCGTCGGCTTCCAGCCACGCACAAAATTAGCAGAATGGTCTTTTTGGGGCGATGGAGGGTCTGTATGGGTCCCACATGGGCTGCTGACTGATTCAGATTGGACTTTTGTGTACCTTCAGACCGTCGTGGTCAATGCGTACATGTGTCGATTGCCCATATGGGGCGATTTCATGCTTTGACTTTGTCCCCCAGCGGTCGGTACTTGTGGTGGGGGAACGCGGAGGGTCGGGGAGGGCTCCGCAGGAAAAGATGGTACACTCCGGCGGCATACGTTCGGAGGTAAACACCCCAATCGTCCCCCAGATCCTCCCGCCAGACGCACTTGAGGGAGGCGGCTTCCTCCGGCCCCAGCCTACTCTGCAGCGCGTCCGTCCCGGCGGTGCAGAATGCAAAATTCATATCGCGCGCCCTGGTGTTCATTTCCCGCCAGCTCGCCCAGCCGAACCTCAACTGTGCACATAAGCCCACACTAGCCCCTCAGTAATCCCTCCAAATTCGGTTCCTAAACACCCATTCCAGCCTCCAGCTATGACTATGCCCGGTATGACTTAGCAGAACATCTCCTGGGAAGTTGACCAGCTGAAGAGCTGTGCAGATCAACGTGGGTCGTGTCACTCATGAGCGGTTGTTTATCCGAGGTTTGTTTTTAGCACTCTCACATCAAGATATCAACTCCAGATTTTACAGCTGCACGCCCTCATCCCTTTTTGAGAGGATAGAGTTTTAATAATAGACGTCAAATGGGATGTAGGAACGGGGAAGAGAGGAAGGGGGGCGAAGGGAGGGGGAGAGGGCACACACATGCAAACACACACACACACACACACACACACACACACACAGAGAGAGAGAGAGAGAGAGAGAGAGAGAGAGAGAGAGAGAGAGAGAGAGAGAGAGAGAGAGAGAGAGAGAGAGAGAGAGAGAGAGAGAGAGAGAGAGAGAGAGAGAGAGAGAGAGAGAGGGGGGGGGGGTGTCTGAAGCAGGGGGTGGGTGTCGAACCTTGTTGGCCAGCTTTTGGTTTCCTTGGCTGTCGAGCAGGGTGGAGACAAGCCATATTTTGAAGCCATGCACGAGGTTGTGGAGAAACAACCAAATGCCGTCGCTGACGTACTTCTGAGGTCGGTTCTGGGGGTTCAGAGAAGGCACCTTGGGTGGGTCCATCTGACTGCGGTACTCAAAGATGGTCCTCTGCAAGACACCTCACGTGTTAATCGCCCCCATGGTGGTGCCTGTTGTTGGCAAATCTGCTCAGGCTCTTCAGTAACCCCAGTAACTCTTCAGTGACCCTGATAGGCGACCCCAGTAACTCTTCTGTAACCCCAGCATCCGAACCCAATAACCAACCCCAGTAACTCTTCAGCAATTCTGGTCCCACATGAATCGTGTTAACATTCAAAAGGGCGGATCAGGCCGATCATGGACGACCGAGGAAGGAGGGAGGACGTGCGGACGGCATTTGCCGGAAACTTCAATGCAGGAAAGCTTCTGAAATCTTCATGTGACCGCCACGGGTGCTGCACAAAACTATGTTTTGGGGTTGTACCACGACTGCCGAGAAATTTTGTGGGGTGGCAGGGGTTTTGGAATGGGTTGGGGGTCTTGGGAGGGGGCTCTTGCAACACATTTGGGGAGCAGATGAGAAATTATCCCCACTGAAACCTAGGCAGGAGCCCAGACTCGCCCGTATATCTAGTAACGATACACAGCACTCCCGCAAGGACAACATTCCTGGCCTGTACCAATGCAGGACAGGAACATTGTACTTGCAGGGCTGCTGTGTACCCTCATTATATCCACGACGAGTTTGGTGTCCCCATATCACCAACCAGAATCCATTCCGTCCAATGCAATCCTCAACGGTCCGATGATGATCCGTTGATCAACATGATCTGTGGCCGATGATCCGTTTCTGCACACGGCCTTTTCGTGACACCTCCCCCCCCCCCTCCTACTTCAGAGCATTTCACAGCTACGCAGATACAGCCCTGCTTCCTGAAGGAACAGACATCATCGGACGATGATGTAGAGGAGGTGGGATGTGCAGATCTTTGGAGGAGGCGACTCACATGGAACGTGCGCAGGGTGACCGGGAAGGAGGTGGATGTGCAGATGTTGTAAATCTTCTGGGAGCTCCCTGAGCAGTGCACGCACACACGCCTGGATTACAACATGTACAACAGTTTTGACGGTTTTTTGGTCCCAACCGCAAGGTCCCGGAACTTGGCTAGGGAGGATCAGGGCGGGACCATGCATGGGTAGCCAGGCGGCGATCAGGATGGGGGGCCGGCGACCACATGGGGCACTAGCGCAGGACCAGGGCGCTGACCACAGGGGGCCCCAGCGCGGGCCCAGGTTTGGGACCGCGATGGGGACCACCATGGGGACCAGCGCGGGACCAGGTTGCAGAATGGGATTGCAGCGAGAAGTCAGAGAAATGACCCAGAGTTTCGCGATAGGGACTGTGAGCAGGAGCGGGACCGAAGGGGTTGTGTGGTGGCCCCCAAGGAGAGGGCCACACCGGGGATAGGGGGGAGGGGACTGGGGCCGGGAGCGGGAATGGGGGGACTGGGGAGAGGCCAGGATGGAACCTTCGAACCAAGAAAAAAAAGAAATATATCATTCTCAGGCGCCATGTGGCATAAATGTCACTTGTCCGAATCGTATCGCGCACTAGTCGAAAATAAAGATGGCAAATAACGATGGGGTGGGGACCTTATAACGTGGCATGGGGAATGAGGAGATAGCACTTGGGGGCCTTGTGAGGGACCAGAATGGGGACTGGGGAGGGGTTGGGCAGGACAGTGCGGGCCAGGAGAGAGACCCAGGATGGAGGGCAGGCAAGGGACCCTGGGCCAGAGAAAGGTTGGCAGAACGGTGGCCAGAGAAGGGCTGGCAAAGAAACAAGGGGGACGAGAATGTGGGCTGGGGAAATTTGAGTGGGTCCCCAGAGACGTTTGCGCAGGGGTCGGGGCAGCCAGGCTGGGGGCTCACCCTGGGCTGCAGCGGCAGTGGCCACCAAAGTCGCGGCCGCCACAATGTCCCCAGGTACCAGGGGTACCCGGCTGTTGGGGTCCCACGCCACGTAATGACCCAAAATCCCTGACACCCCACCCAGCTTTAGTCAGCCAATGAGGCTGATAAAGGAGAGAGAACCAAACTTGACAACCGAGTCATAGTCATAATAAGAAGAAAGAACCAGGTCTGACAAGCGAGTCATACAAGGGAGAGATCCAGGTCTTATGACCAAGTCACAAAGGGGAGAGAGCCAGGACTGGCAAGCGAGTCATAAAAGGGGAGAGACTTGTTCGTACCGTTTGCGCACATGGGACCTGTTGTATCTACTTAGTACTCACACTTAAACAGGTCTACCAACCAAGTCACAGAGGAGAGAACCCCAACTCTGATGACCGAGTCGTGAAAGGGAGAGAAAACCAGATGTTTGGGAATAGGAGGGAGTGCAGGTTGGAACAATGGGGCAGTCGGGGTGCACCATAGGCGCCGGCGATCATGGCCCCGGTGAAGCCGCTGGAGTTTCCGATGAAGCCGGGGCAGGGGCAGTCCGCCACGGCTCCCACAGCGGTCGGCCGCACGATGACCAGCCCCGGCAGCTTCCCCTCGTGCGACATCACCAGCCGCTCTGTTATGTTCTTGCACAGCATGTAGGTGTTCATGAAGCCCCACCGCTCCACAAACTCCCCCGCCTGGCCCCCTCACCCCCCTTCTCATCGGTTTGAAACCCCCCATATCCTCAATCCTAAACTGGCCCGCCCACATTCAGGCCCACTCCCCCTCTCATCGGCTCTGGGACAGAAACATTGTGCAGGTGTTTAGGCACAGGGGGCAGTGCAGCTTGGGCAGCGTTTACGCACAGAGAGCGGTACAAGTTAGTACAGCGTTTACACACATAGAGAGCTGTACAGTTATGTACAGTATTTATATGCATAGAGAGTGGTAGAGTTTAGTACAGTGTTTACACGAACATATGGCAGTACATTTTGTACCATGTTTATACAGAGGGCCGTACAGTTTGTACAGCGTTCAGGCACAGAGAGCCGTGCAGTTCTGTAAAGCGTTCAGGCGCAGAAAGCCGTACAGTTGTACGGCGTTTGGGCACAGAGGGCGGTATATTTGTATGGCATTTAGGCACAGAGAGACTGGTGTCTAGGAAGGGCACCACAGGGGATGGTAGCCAGGCAGTTGAGTGCATATGGTCCTCTCCAGGTGTCCTGCCCAAGTGCGAGAGAACAAAGCTGCAAAGCAAGGGGAGTGTAAGATTCGAAGTGGAAAGGACTGAGCCCGGCCTTCTCTGTTGCCCAGCTCCCTCTATCACGAGCTGCTGCAATCTCCATCTCCCTTCGCTCACAAATCCTTTTGCTTGAGACATGCGGCAAGTGCACACAGAAAGGCATGCATGCACACACACACACACACACACACACACACACACACACACACACACACACACACACACAAACACAAACACACACAAACACACACACACACACACACAGAGAGAGAGAGAGAGAGAGAGAGAGAGAGAGAGAGAGAGAGAGAGAGAGAGAGAGAGAGAGAGAGAGAGAGAGAGAGAGAGAGAGAGAGAGAGAGAGAGAGAGAGAGAGAGAGAGAGAGAGCGAGAGAGAGAGAGGGGGGTTGTGAAGGTGAGAAAGGGGAGGAAGCAGGGGCCGCTAGAGGGATCATGAAGAAGCAGGTTAGAGGTTAGAACAATGATGAACAGGATGAGGAGGATGAGGAAAGGGAAACCCCCCCTCTCTCTCTCCCCTCCCCCCCCTCTCTCTCTCTCTCTCTCTCTCTCTCTCTCTCTGTCTGTGTGTGTGTGTGTGTGTGTGTGTGTGTGTGTGTGTGTGTGTTGGTTATTGAGGATGGTGAAAGCTTGGCGTGGGAGGGTGGAGAAGGAATAGCGGTGGACGCACGTCCGCATCGGCCTGTTGGGAGTCCATAGCAAGCCAGGACTCAGCGAGGGCAATGCCATCTGTGGGGGAGGCCGGGTCCCCCAGCGGATAGATGGTCTCCTCCACGGTGCTGTTGCGGGGCCTGTTAGGGTTTGCCGAGGCGCTGGACATGTAGCAGAAACCTCGCAGTGCTGGCATCCGTTCTGCACATTGCAGAAGCGCCTTTGTGGGGCAGTACACTTGCGCCATCATGTCCCGCATCTCCAGATCAAAGCGGATTGCAGACGCACAGTGTATCACAAAGTTGATCTCACTGCGCATCCCATCGGCTTCAAAATGGCTCCAGATAGTTGCAGGCTCTTACTTCACCCATAAGTTGTGACGATTGAATTAAATCGCCACGCATCCTCCTTTCCCACCCCCCCCCCTGGGCACCCACTTGCATGCCTCTTGAGTCCGCACCCCTCCCCCACCCGACGCAAACACACACACACACACACACACACACACACACACACACACACACACACACACACACACACACACACACACACACACCCAACCGCGCACACACGTGCGCGTGCGCGTGTGCGCGCACGCACGCACGCCCGCCCACCCGAACGAACGCGCGCGCATGCGTTGGCATGTCCAAGCAAATGGCCGGACCTCCTGAGGGATAAACAAATAGGAAGCAGTAGAGGCACTTGAAGCAGTCGATGGCCTATGGCGATGTTCCGCCTTCTCACCCCATGACTTGTACCATCTCATCCAGTCTTTTAGCAGTGCATGGCTATCAGGGTGATAAAGAAAAGCATGGCTTTCAGTGTCATATAGCAGTCCATGACTCACAGGGTGCAAATATAAACTCAATTTTCTATTGTCATACAGCAATCCATGACTCTCAGGGTGCAAATAGCCATGCATGGCTTCCAGGGTCATACAGCAATCCTTTACTTGAAAGGCGCAGATAGCCATCCATGGTTTTCAGAGTCATATAACGATCCATGACTTTCAGGACGCAGTAAAGATATTGAGGGAGCCATTCTTTTATACGGGTCCCTAAAGCAATCAATTGACTTCTAATTTGGGAGGTCTAGACGTAGCAAAAGCCTGGGCCTCCTAAAGACCGTAGAAGCCAACTGATCCATGGCTAAGTGGGTTTGGTGCGGCAAATCCGCCGAACCCCGTTTCGAAATTGATTTCAGTTCCGGCTGTAATCGCTTCCTACTACAATAAAAAAAAAACGAGCTGGAAAGAAAAAGGTTGGAAACGTTACCTCAGAAGTGATTCTGGAAAGCTGTCGGGTCCAGCCGAGGCGAGATCCAGTGGGAGGACATGCACTTTTTCTGCAAGCTCGGGCATGCAGTCTTTGAGGTGATGGAACTGGGGCGATTCCAGAAGGCGCTGCAGCCGTGCTTCAGGGCTAATGCCTTCTTTTGGTCTGATTATGAGGATTATCTGTACAGATGATCCACATGTGGGCCTCAACAGACTTCAGTGTGCCTCAGAATTCAGTGTGTGCTTCAGATTTCAATGTGCATCAGTGTGACTTCTTTTAATCTGGTTATGAGAACTATTTGTACAGATAATCCACATGTGGGCCTCAACAGACTTCAGTGTGCTTTGGAGTGGTGGGGGTGGTGGCTCTTTAAGCTATACGGTGTGGCGCTTGGGCCGTTCAGTGTGTGCGTCAGATTTTAGTATGCATCAGTGTGACTTCTTTTGGTCTGGCTATGAGGACTATCTGTACGTATAATCCACGTGTGGGCCTCAACAGACTTCAGTCTGCTTCAGATTTCAGTGTGTGCTTCCGATTTCAGTATGAATCAGTTTATCTTCTTTTAGTCTGGTTATGAGGATTATCTGTGGGCCTGCACAGATGCTCAGTGTACTTCGGATTTCAGTGTGAATCAATGTGAGTTCTTTTGGTCTGGTTATGAGGATTATCTGTGGGCCTCAACAGACTTCAGTGTGGCATCCAATAAGCAATACGGCAAACACATATATCTAGTTATCGTGATGTGTGACATATACAGACATTTCTTGTCCATTCACAGCCAATTTGGAGGGTCGCCAGCCTTAGGGGTTTATGGGGCAATACTCTGCACTGACGACTGCTGAATCTAATGTTCTTGGCTTTTAGCAAGGAACTAAAGTTTTGGGGATGATTGAAGTTTTGAAAAACGGGGACAAGAAATATCAGGCTCTGGTGATCTCTGGTATGCCTTCCCTCAAGTGTGTAACAAGTGCCAAAGAGCAGGAACATCAATGCCACAGAAAGTGGTGGAAAAGATTGCTTAGAAAATGGTATTTCTTATGTTGGAGCAAGGCCCACCTTCTTGACACCCTTGAGGACTCTCAATGTCCTCTCCAAGACAAGCGATCCAATGAACCCTACCAAGAACACATCTTTGTTAATCTTGAGAAACAGTCATAGAATATTTTGTTATGTTTCCAATAAGTCTTTTCCAAAAGCCCCTTTGGTTGGCAGCTTCTACTTTTGCAACAAAGCCTGTTTCCTTGTACTCCAATTGCGGATTTCCTCGCCGAAAAGGACAAGCCCATTGCAGGTGTGTAGGAATGACTTGAAACATTGTTTTACCTGTGGATCCAGTGATGGCAACAACACTTCCATTGAATGTCTCAGAAACATCCAGCGCAGGCTGGCTCCCGTTCTCATCTGCGGGCCCCATGATGGAAAGGCCGAGACCTGACCCTATTCTTCAATAGTATGTCAAACCTCCCTTGTCTACTACTAATAAACTTTTATTTGAAATTGCAGGATTTGGGCCGGCTCGCACAAGCTATTGTTGAACAATCTGGCACGAACAGGCAGGGCCTCGCCGAGCCGGAGCCGGGTTCAGCCAGCTGATCGGCATCAAGTCGACTCGAGTGACTCCCGGTGCGGGAGTCCGACCGTGGCCCACTTCTTCTTTCTTCTTCCGACCGTGGCCCACGGGCCCCCCAATAATGGTAGCGAGGAAATTTCTTTTCTTCATACGAGATTGTGAGGGTTTGGTGAGGGTTTTGGTACTTTACGCCTGAACATTGGCAGGGTTTCCATAGGGGTGAGCAGAGGGTTTCCATAGGGTGAGCAGAGGGTTGCTGAGGGTTTCATGTTGGGTTGTGGGTGGGGTTTTTAAAGGCAGAGTGCCTACCCTGGTAGGGTGGGTGCCGTACAAACGGTGGAGCTGTACAAATGTTAAGGGAACAAGGGGGTGGAAGGAAACGCCGGGGGACACGTTTAGGGTTTGTGGAATGGAATGGCACGAGGTGGCTTAGGGTTTCGCGGCCACGGGGCCCCCAATACGTGGCGGCCGGGTTCCGTCACCCTTCCGTCAACCGTCGGTGGCCAGCGCATCCGGCGAAGAATTTTTCCCAATTGTTGTTTTTCCAGATGCCCACAGGATAAGCAGTGCTTATTAACAAAGCACCCGCAATTTCTATGTGGCCTTCGGCACTGCGAAGAAGAGCGTGCATGTAAATGAAAGAGAGAGGGAGATTGGTACTGGCGTGTGCCCCCCCGATCCCCCCCCCCCCACACACACACACACACACACACATACACGCACACACACACACACACACACACACACACACACACACACACACACACACACACACACACACACACACACACACACACACACACACGCGCGCGCGCGCGCACGTTCGCACATATGCACGCACGTTCGCACACCGCGCGCGCACACAGACACACACACACACACACACACACACACACACAGAGAGAGACACCCACACACCCACACACACACACACACAAACACACACACATACACACACACACACACACACACACAAACAGACACACACACACACACACACACACACACACACACACACACAAACAGACACACACACACACACACACACACACACACACACACACACACACACACACAGGGACGCTCGCGCGCGCACACTCGCGCGTTTCTTATAAGCGCTTCCAACTGCACCGTTAAGCCTAATAGTATTAATTATCAATGCATTGGGTGATGAACTGAGCAATTGTAGTAGTACTACAGTTGCTCCGTACTAGTGTACACTAGGAGTAGTACATGTACTACTAATACGGATTAAAGAAACGATTTCCACCAGTCAGGGCATTATCAACACGTATGTGGCAGGCATGCGGAACAGAGCTCGGAACACAGCCTGTAATTACGAGCATTCAAACCAACTTACAAATCGACGCCCAACTCATTATCATAAACAATTTACAAGCATGCATGCCAGCTTATGAGCACCCATGCCAAACACAAGCATATGAGCCAGCGTAAGCTTGCTTGACCAGCGCACGCAAGTCAGACACAGAAAGCTTAGTTGGAAAGAAGACTGCATCGCGTCCCTAATCCGCTTCCCCCAACATACAGCCATTAACCTGGCTAGCCTGATGGATAAAGTACGAGTGCTTAGTCCACTCATCACCCCACCCCACCTCCAAAAAACCCACCCCTCGAGGCGGATATATCCACTCGAGCCTCAAACCTGTCACACCGATGATATCGAGATATCTTCTCACCTCACCAGTCACATCTACCACACCCTCTAACATTTTCTTACTTGGGCCAGGGAAAGCTTTCCTTGCCCCAGAGCTGCACACAGCTTCTGCCTCGGCGCTCTGCCCCGTCTCATCTTGCATCACAGCAGGGATACCAGGATGAGCAACCTCTATTATATCCTCCGATCTCATCCCGCAGGGTGTGCATGAGTCAACTGCTCCGCAAAACCCCCCAAATTGAAAGACTATTCAACCTCCATCCCCGACCCTCAGGCGTGTTGCACCACACCTCCCTCAGTGAAACCACTGGACTTTGACTCAATCGCATTTCAACAGCGGCACACATCTCAAAAGCTGAGCCTCATCAAAACAGTGATCGCGGCCAATGCATCGACTTAAACGGACCAACTTTGACAGAAACGTTTTACTCTCATGGAAAGACCTCTGGGAATTGCTTTCAGAGGTTGTTCCATGAGAGTAGAACGTTTCTGTCAAAGTAGTCTCACCACTTTCCCCGGTTTAACCTTGTTCAACATTATCAAACTCTGTAGACAAAAAATGTAAATCAATAGCCTCTCGGTGGCATCTACGACACTCATCCTCATCTTGTGACACAA
>KV908497.1:215000-222500 GCA_002005505.1 Botryococcus braunii
CGAATGGAGTAGAGCAAGGGACCCTAGTATTAGGGTCAAGATTGGCGTTCAAAGATTCCGCGTTCCTGCATGTATGATTTATGGTGTGCGGTTAGGATAAGCTTCACTCTTAATACTAAATCTTGTGTCGAAGACCACCCCCCCCCCCCCTCCTTAAAATTATCTCGTTTTCTGTGCTGCACATCACTCCCAAGCAAATCCGTGGCTTTGCTGCGGATCCTTCTTCAATGAATGAAAATCCACCCTTGACAGATGATTTCACAGATCACATCTGTCCACCCCGTGGGGCCTCATAAGATGTCGGTAAATTCGGCTGTACAGCATAGCCTTGCCTTGCCTGACATTGAGCCAGTCCTGCTTGATGGGCCGCAAACGAAGGGATCCTTGATTCGTGTCAGATAGAAAAATCGCCCATTTTTCTTCCACGTGTAGTTCCTTTCATTTCCTTTTGGTGCAAATGTTTTGAATTTACAATAAACGGAAATTATACCCATATAATATATATATATTTTTTTATGACTGGCCCATATGCGAGGCTGACGTTGGTTGACGGCTGCTGAAGGCAGGAAGAAAATCATAAAATCTCTTTTTCACGTTGAAGGAAATATACATCCGGAACAAGCGATGAACTTCACAGCAACTTCTTCACGACCGGAGTTGCGGTGTTGCATCGTGTCGATCGCGTCTCGGAGAATTCCCGTTTCACGTGACGATGATTGGGGCCCTTACGCATCTGACTGTTGCGGGTCAGGCAAAGTCTACGCGGCATGAGGGACACGACAATGGGTTACTTATTCTGTGATGGACATTCAAGAGGCCAGAATTGCATGTCGATATTCACAGGGAAATAGCAAAATGCTCTTGTGCGTCGTGGCTAGTGCATTGATTGGTATCTTTCACGTGTACGACGCATGGTTATTCACGATAACTCCCTGTGAAAATCCGTATGCAAATCTCGAGATTACAGAAATGCAGAAATGCCCTGCCACACCACAGCTTCTTGCATGCATGTACACCTTGTGGGGTCAGACGAGGGCCCCATCTGCTCCTAAGGGTCCCCCAAAACCTTCAGTGCCAGGTACGGCAATGTGACCATTAAACTTTAAACTTTAACACTTCGTCGTGCTGTGGAGGTTGTTTGTGTTGTGGGGGTTGTTAGCTCTTCAGACAGAGGGTTTGATATATTTCTGGGGGGGAGGGGTTAGGGGTGGGTAACCGTAGGTTTGGGCCCAATGTGACCTGCTCTTTCTTGGTTTCCAGGGTCTTCCTTGTTAGTCATGCTATATACCGGGGGGAGGGGAAATAGGCAACACCCACGGGGTCTCACTGCCGGGAGTGTCGGGGTGGGAGTTTAGGGCTCTCGCCCCCATCTTTCTTTTTCCTTCCTGGCTGGTCCTGGATGTACAATATTTCCTTTCTTCCTTCCTTCCTTCAAACTAACCCGTCCAACGCAGCTGTACGCGTTGTCAGAACCTAGTTGGAATACGACTATGCTATAACACGGATAACAATACTGGGGAGATTCAGCATGCCTTCTAGCGGTGCGGGACGGTCCGCAGCGGGCCTTGAACCTGCTTATGGCGAGGTGCATGCAACCTCTTCAGTACTTCACTCTTTCGCAAAACTCTTGAACGAAATGGCTCATGCTGCTGATGACCTGGTTCGTTCCCCTCTTGCGTTTGCCCGGTGCTGTGCCGAAGCTTCTTATTTCCCCTCCTCCCTGCTGGGTGTTGTGCAGAAGCTTCTCATTTCGAGAGAAGCTCCCGGTCGGGGTGTGACGTCCTGCCTGCTGTCTGGCATCAAAGGCCTGGCGATGTGTCAAACTTTCTGTGAGTCACAGGCCTGTTACTCTCTGTGCCTGTAACTTTCGACTTATGAGTGAAGCTTATTCTAACCGCAAACCACGTATGCTACATGTGTAAATTTAAAATTAAGAGTGAAGCCTATTCTAACCGCATACCATAAATCCATCATGCAAGGACGCGGAATCTAGGGGCCAATTGTTCAAGGTCATACTGCGAGGGAGAGAGAGGGGGGGTGGGGGGGGGGAGAGAGAGAGAGAGAGAGAGAGAGAGAGAGAGAGAGAGAGAGAGAGAGAGAGAGAGAGAGAGAGAGAGAGAGAGAGAGAGAGAGAGAGAGAGAGAGAGAGAGAGAGAGAGAGAGAGAGAGAGAGAGAGAGAGAGAGAGAGAGAGAGAGAGAGAGAGAGAGATGAGTATTTATCAGTGCCTGTACATTTCCCTAAGAGTAATCGTTGCGTGTACATTTATCAGGCTTTCAGTGCCCGTTGGTTCATATTCAGCTGACGCGCCTCCTATGTCAGGCCCGAATAGCGCATAAGAGAGCGTGCCCGCAAATGGAGCTACATTGAGTACTTGCAAAGTGCAAAAACCAATTGCAATTGCAATACATCAGCCCCGCGCCGTGGTTGAGAGGGCGAGAAAGAGTGGCAGTGGCACATAACCTTACAATGCGAACTTCAGCGAGGTCACGTTTCAGTCCGAGATATGCTACGATCGGGATCACCCCGGGATCCGAAAGGGAAGAAATTTGTGCCGAGAAGCCACCCACTCAAGCAAAGGACCTCGCGGGAATTCCCACGTACACTGTTTGCCCACCATGGTGGCCACTAGTCGAGCGCACCCAGCCGGCTATGTTTTCTTGAATGGGTTCAAGAAAACATTATAGCACGTTTGGGTTCAAGCAGAGAAGCCAACCCAGCCCTTTTCCGCCTCCATAGTGCCTCAGCTGAGCCCGACCAGTTGGTGCAAGCCTGGTTGACTGCATTAACCTGTGGAATACAACGATTGAGTGTAAGCGCCATAACCTAGCGATTATGCTAGCACTGTAGTGCAGACGCGTGACTAAACAAATATCATTCTTGTATATATTTTGATGAAGATGCGGTTACAAGATCATGTCACCGAATCTTAACATTGCATTCGATTGATCCTGTCTGGCAAACCGTCTCCTCGGCTCATGGGAGTTTGACCGCCGTATGCAAGTATAGCACTCCCCCATGCCCAGCCAACCTCTTTAGATCCGCCCAAGCTTGCTTTCAAGGAACCTTCGGCAGCACTAATTAGGCTTAGACTTATAACGCGGCACTAGAAAGGCTCAGGCGTAGACTCATAAGGCTATCCGGCCTGCCAATGACTCGCCCGGCGGAGAAGCAGACTACCGCCTGCATCCTGATGTGGGCTTTGCGACAGGGGAGTTCCACCTTCCTACCGCGAGTTTTGGGTTCTCTGGATGCACGTACCAAGCTGCTAATAACAGCGTTTTTGGTCCCTACCTCGTGAGCCTTTGCGGTACAACATGGGACACGTATCAGGTCCCTGTACCGGTGCAGACGGTACACCGGCTAGCTCTGTACTGGTACGGAGCAACGTACCTGTACCAGAACAAAATGGGACACCTGTGCCAGTAGGAAGCGACGCACGTACACCAGTACAGAATGGGACACGTATCAGGGTACGACACTCCGTGCGGGGACCTTACGGGGATTGGGCTTGGCATGCGGGGCCCGTAAAATATCTGGAAAGGCATTCAGGAACGCCGCACATTTTGCAACGTTTGCAAGGTCCTTCTACCGGGGGGGGGGGGGGGCACCCGCGCCTTATCTGCAAGGCAATACGGGTTCCCCGACAGAACATAGGGGTTGGTAAGGGAAATTTACGGGGACGGAGAACAGCTTTAAAGACGATGATCCTCAGTTAACTGCTGGCTTTTTTGTAGAGGACTAGTACTGTCCCTTCGACGACTCAGGCGTGCCAGGCACCAAGCAAGCACATGCACCAAGCAAGAGTATCTCATGTAAAAGTGATCATGACATATATGTTGAACCCGTGGAATCGCCTTCAACGTGATGCCTCATTTGCTGTTTTCACATTGGTTTGTGGCGTATCATATGCCAAAACTCCCTGATTTTCGTGTGCAAATGCATGAGGACTCATTGAGAGTGGTTGTTAGCATCTACACTTCGGCAGGAGCCCCAAATTTCAGCGTGCGGACGCAAATTGGCACACCCGCACATTGTTTGCCTGGTTATGGAGGCACCCCGCGCAAAAACCGTCATTTTCACTGCCGACAGTCGAGTGCCACCCGCACGATTCTAGCTGAGCTGTTTGTGCCACCGCAAGGGTTCTATAGTACTCTGTTTCTTGGAATTTTAGGGCCCTGTCGTACCCTGACACGTATACCGGAAAAGAGCAGTACACCTATGTACCTGTACCAGTACAGGGCAACGCACCTGCGCTTGTACGAAACGTGGCAAGCATAAGAGTAAAGGGCGGTACACCATACTGCTGGTGTACACAGTCCATTGTAGTGGTGGTCACAGGACAGGGACCTCGCAGCCAAGGCAACACGTAATAAAGCTCTCGTCCATTAAGCGGACGGCAAGTCCCGGACAGTGGTGCAACAAAATTGCAAGTTGCACAGTTTCCGAACCAAATATGCGGAGGTTAGAATGTTGGTCCACCTGTGCGGACGCCGCAGTAGTGCTCGGTCCTAAGGGCCAGCTGCGCAGCTCGGTCCTTGAGCTCGCTGGCAAGTAACTTATGCTTCGTTATTGACTAAGGCTGTACCGCACTCTACTGAGGCGCATTTCGGCACACTACTGCTTAAAAATACAACTTTGAGCAACGGAATGTTGCTTTAGGAGGTCTCCTCTCTGCCGCAGCACCTACAGATTTGTTCTCTGCACCTACGAATATGTCTTTACAGTAGGAGCATTCCAATGGGAAACGGATGCCCTTGCCTTTGTCTGCCTGCCCTAGAGCGTGTACATTACTGAGTCTTACATACACAACATGTCGAATTTCCAGCGTACAATCGGAGCAAAAATGTCATGGACACGAGAGTCTCGGGCCTCAGCTCTGCCAATCCTTATCAGTGCAGAAATTCCATCGCGGAATTTTCAGTGCAGAAACTTCTTTAAAGAGCTCTGTTTTCCACATGATCCAGCATGAGCTACACAGGCATGCATGCAAAGCATTACCCTCCGATGGTAAGCTTGTTGGAGGGACAACGCTCAAAAATGCACCCCGATCATGACAATGCTGTTTATTGTTTTTAGCCCGCTTAACCAATATATTGCATGTGCGGTTTTCGCAATGCCACTCCGATGCGAGTGAACGACGTTGCCCACGCTCTGGAAGGGCCTTGCCGACTTGATTGGGGGCTCTGACTCTTCGCTTGTGCAGACACTGCCTGGCAGACAGGCACCAAGCACCAGTGTATCTGGATCTTTCCTAAACCTAGGCCTAGGATGCCACGACATCTTCTTCGAGAAAAACGGGGCAGGGAAACTACTTTATCGACAACTGTGTAATTTCTGAAGGGGGGGGGGGAAAAAAAACCCAACCCATGCATGCAGGTATGGGAACTGTCGACCGAGAACAGTAGCCAAACGTGAGCACACGCACCCAGCACTAGTGCACCCGCGTGGGCGTTCACAAATGTGTGCCTGCCTGCCTGCGTACGTGCCAGTGTATACATGACGCACCCCTGTTTAATGCATTCAAATAGCGTGCTTGCAATCCGCAGGCTCCCCTCAGTCTTCGAAACGTCTGTTGTAAGATGAGTCCGAGCAGGTCCCTTCAACAAAACACAGCACTGACTTCGCTCTCATTCAAACATACTCTTAAGAGTATGTTTGGAGCTTGTGCCCCTACAGGCCATAGCATACTCTTGTGGCCCTACAGGCCATTGCATATCCTTGTGCCCCTTTAGGTAATGGCATACTCTTGTGCCCCTATAGGCCATAGCTATTGACGGTGGGCCGAATCCTGTCTTTCAACAGAGATGCATATATGGCACCACGTGGCACCTATCCTGTCCAACGGATGCTCTTTAAAAAACTGCCAACTTGCTCCTTCATTCTTGGCCGGGCATAAATTAGTTGCCCGGCGGCTTACAATGCGTTTCTTGGGTTGGGTTACACAGTTCGGGGTTCCGCGTCCTACAAGAGGCGGGCTAGCAGCGTGACCGCTGTCTACAATTCTACACAATAATGATCATGTATTACCATCAAGTGCGTCCATGGCCCCTGGCTTACGCGTACCAGCATGTAGGATATGTGGTTCGCGATAAGGTCATGGTTCACCTTTCATTATAATAATAGTAATGAAAAAGGGAGACCGGTCTTTGCAAGGGCAAATCCGGTGCCCCCCCCCCCCTCTTCCCCCCTTCTCCCTTGCTCTCCCTTTTCCAGTTTCAAGGGCTTCTTTTGCACAAACACCTGGCCAAACAGAGTTATCAGAAGACAATCCACCTGTCAGAACTCACCAGTCGGTGGTGTCCTCAGCCGTATGCCAGCCCACCACCCTACTCTTTTCTCCTCCAGCCACAATGGCTGCTTCTGGCTTGCAGCCATACGAGCTGCTTGCTGCTGTATTACGCAATGAAATGACTTATCAGCAAGCCAGCCCAATCCGTCATTCCCTCGAGCCGTAATGGCTGTTTCTCGTTTGTAATACCAAATAAAATGATTTGTCATCCGGCACCGTCAATCTTTCCCTCCAGCCCATAATGGCTGTTTCTCGCTGTGTTGCGAAATAAAATGATAAAATGATCATGCGCAGACATGTTGGAGATAATAAGATGAAAATGATTAGATGATTCGTCCTCCAGCACTGTCAATCATCCCCTCCCAGCCATAATGCGGCTGCTTTTCACTGAATTTCAAAATAAAAGGATTCCTCATCAAGCCCAGGCATTCACACCCCCCCCCCCCCCGGGCGGGGCCGCGGGGGGCCAGCCATCATGGCTGCACTTCACATTGCTGAATTAAATCATTGGTCACTGTAGTGAATTAACTGATTTATCATCCTGGTGCACTCAGTCATCTATAAACCCAGCATGGCTGCCTCTCGCTTTCATGCACAGCAAAATAATTCATCATCCAGCCCAGTCAGCTATCCCCTGGCAGCAATACGGGTCCCTGGTTCTGGACGTGTAACATTTCCTTCCGCCCTTTTTGCAAAAGACCAACACATCCGTCCAACATTTCTTCTTATTCTCCTGCTTCCTCTTCTTCTTCTTCAGCACCACCTCCCTGTTTTTCTTCTTCCTCTTCTTCTTCCTTGCAAAATCCGCCTGCCAAACCAATGTGAATGGCCTCTTTAAACAGCGCTGCTGGTCCCCAAAACCATTGTGCATGGCCTTGTTGAACGGCCTGCCTGGCTGCCAAACCAATGTGAATGGCCTCTTTAAACAGCGCTGCTGGTGCCAAAAACCATTGTGCATGGCCCTCTTGAACGGCCTGCCTGGCTGCCAAACCACTGCGAATGGCCCCTTCAAAAGCCCTGCCGGGCACCCAAACCCATGGCGAATGTCCTCTTGAGGGCCTTACTACAGGCTACGAGGCTTACCTGCAACTTACAAGCCCCTCTGTGGATTACCAATCAACTGCCGGCCAACTGTTCCTTTCCTGTTCTTATGGAAAAACGAAAAAGAACACGCCCGTATTGATAGGCCCATGGCTTGGCCAGCTCCGC
>KV908497.1:227500-247500 GCA_002005505.1 Botryococcus braunii
TGTGCCTCCACTCTCGCATAGGGGCACCCCGGTGGGTGGTAAAATGATGCAATTCGACTGTCATGATTTTCTTGATTTTGTGAGACAACTTGTGTTTCAAACCACCCCACAGATGCCAAGGCTCGAAACGTTCTGCCTTCAACTCAACTCACAAGGAACCCTCTGCTGGATGAGATGCAGCTTTGGGTTGCCAGATCAAGACACACAGCGGCTAGCCACACCCTGACAGGCGCCCCCCCCCACCGCTTCCTCCCCCCACTACCCCCCCAAAAAAGGGGAGAGGGTCTAAAAGCAAAAACCTCCCCCCCCCCCCAAGAAAAAGGGGGTGGGGAAAGACGGGAAAGGGAGGGTGGGGGAAACAAGGAACAAAGACGAGGGAAAGGCCAACTGGCTGCCACTGATGCAGAGACCCTTGGCAAACCGTAGGGGCAGTGGCTGAAATCATGGTGTGTGGTATGACTCCCGGAAGACAGCCAATCAAGGGCTCTTGAGCGTAAGCCAGGCACGTTCATAAAGCAACCAGCCTCTCTCCCTCCCTCCCTCTTCATCCGTGCGCGCATGCGGGCTAGTGTGCCGCGAGCGCGCGCAGGCGGGTTGTCAAGGCGGGAAGAGGAGGACAAGGTTGTGGAGACAGCAAACAAGAAGTGCTGCGGGAACTCACCAGGTGGTTGCAGGAAGATCGCGGGGAACCTTTCACCCGGTCAAGATCCCATCTCACCATATCATTTTTCTTCTCCAGGTTCCTGATGTCCTTTTGGGCTTGGTCCAGTCGATCAATGGCCTGGAATTTCTCTTGCTGCAGCCACATACATCCACCCACACATGCCCCTTCATGACCCCATCCTTGCACAACTCTGTGTGCCAGCACACTCTGCAATTCGTTCCCAAAATTCCAGTTTGCTCACAGAGATTTCGGCATTTCCTTTTTCGCACTTTCGGATTGGTCAAGGCAATCAAAACGCACTGAACTTTCTCTTTCAGCAGCCCCACTCCCACCTCCATGGCCACACATTGCGCGTCTCTCTTTGTGAACCTCATCAGCATTTACTACATTCCATTTTGGAATGTTTACACATTCTGGGTTGAGCCCTGTCGGCACTTCCTTTTCTCAATCTCAACCATTCTTGTACGAGCCCTCTCAGCATTTCCTTTTCAGAACTTCCAACATTCTCATTTTTCCAACGGCTTGTGCAATTCCCACTCGAACGGAAAGACTGGCCCCCTCACCCCTCCTGGCACCCTCCCCCTTCCCGGGACCCTCACCAATTCGTAACACCCTCACCCATTCCTGAAAACCCTCCCCGTTCCAGCCCCCTCACCCGCTTCCAGCAACCTCCCCCTTCTTGCCCAACCCTAATCTCCCCCCCCCCTTCTGTTCTCTGACACTCTACATCGTCCTAGCAGCCCTTTTAGCGCGCTCACCCCTCCCGAGCACCCTCACCCCTTACCTCCTCTTTAGCACGCTCACCCTTGCTAAGCGCCCTCACCCTTTTTGGCACGCTCACTCTTCTTAAGCACCCTCACCCTTTACCAATTTAGGCACGCCCACGCTTGCTGGCACCCTCCCCCTCCCAGGCACCCTCCCTGATGCAGCTCAGGTGCATGCATCCAATTGGCACATGAGACGGGTACCGCCGTAGTTTGCCATGAAGTTGGGCATTGTCACAGCAAAGCGAAACGCATTTCCGCAAGTTCAAATTGCGGCCTCAAAGTTCACAATAAAGGCCTCAAGTTCCAGAATAAGACCTCCAGCTAGAGTTGCGGCCTCGAGTTCAGAATCCGGCATCTATGGATCCTGCTCTGTGGAGTTTACCTGAAAACTCGCTGAGTCGGAAACATGCAGAACCGCTGAATCAAAACAAGCACGAACAAAAGCAAACGCAAAAGCAAACCTGGCTCTACTTGGCATGACTTGTATGTCCCATGGACATCAGACGCTCACATCCATATTTGAAGTGAAGTACATGGTACCAATCCTGCCACGTCTATCATGAACTCGCCCTCGTGCGGGAGAGGGGGGGGGGGTTTAGGGTGCGGCAGGCACCCTAACCCCCCCCCCCCCCTTCCTCTGTCTCTCTCTCTCTCTCTCTCTCTCCCCCTCCCCCCCCCCCCCCTCTCTCTCTCTCTCTCTCTCTCTCTCTCTCTCTCTCTCTCTCTCTCTCTCTCTCTCTCTCTCTCTCTGTCTCTCACACACACACACACACACACACACACACACACACACACACACACACACACACACACACACGGGCTGTCTGGGGAAGAGCATATGCACATTGTACAATGGGTTGCCACCGGGTGCACATTGTACCTTCAGCGCCTCGACTTCCCGGCTCAGTTCCGCTATTCGCCTGTGTTGGTGCTGAATCACCTACATCAGCATCCACAGGTGTAAGAACGGGGGTGTTCCAGCCTGATCAGTATGGTGGAATCTTTGGAATTTGGTGAAGTTCTTCTTTGGAATCTTTGTACTATCGTGGTGCACTTGTACCGTACGTCCAAAAGAAGCAATAAAGACCTATGTTGATCTGCTGCGAGATACTAGCATGTAAAACCTGTGGTGTTTTGTTGAATACGAAGCGAAGCATATCCAATGGTTAAACCATGGTGAATCCTTGCAAAACACTCGTGTGTAGACCCACCGCCGATTTTCTGGAGAAACACCTGCAATTAATTTTAAAGCAGGGCCTTGCCCGATGTTCGAGAGCATGCACTAAACGCAATTAAATAGCTTCCGTATCCGTGCGTCCCGAAACCAGACCTGGCACGGTCTGCAGCATTGACTCATAATATTTTTTGATGGTTGTGAGCAAGAATGGGCGTGAACGGCTGTTCAACTGTTGGTTGGGCCACATCTGGGACAGTCTGGGCTGGAGAGGCAGACAAGAACTTGCTGTGTGTGTAGCACAGGGCAGGCATCCAATCAAATGGTCCAACTGAGGGAAGCTGCCTCAGAGTCCAGAAGTCCGGAAGGGCAATGGGCCACAGCAGGCCAACGGAAACAAGCCAACCGACTCTTAAATAAAACCGAACCTTGCGAGACGGGAATTGGTTGCGGGTCATACCAGCTCGGGAGCAGTCAGGCTTTCAGGATGCCTAGCTGTTGTTGGCTGAGGAATCTGGAGGGGCTTGAGTTGCGTTATTGGCTGGACAATCAAATCCGTTGGCGACCACGCTGTTACTGTTGGTTCTCGTTTTAACAAACCCTGCCAATTCCCCAGAGCAGACAAGTGAAACCCGAGGGCTGATTGGAAAGTTTGATTTGAACAGAACAGGGGGGTTTGCTTTAAAGAATGGGGCTCACTGTGCAAACTCTCTTCTGCGCCGGGGGTGAAACCCTCTGTAAACGCATTTCAGTGCCTTCGCCTGAAAACATGGGAAGGGAACCAGGAGCGCAGCTTGGGACGCTTCCTGGGCTGTTTGAAGATCGCCGCGGGCCGATGCCTGCGGGATCGAAGGCAGACGTTGAGGGAAGCGCGAAGGCTGTCGCTAAAGACTCTGGGGAAGACGGAGTCCTTGCATTCATAACGACTCCTATCGGCAATTGCATGCCGCAGGTCGTGGGATCCTCTGGACTTCTCAACATAGCGCCGAACGTTTGGGCGTTGGCTGCACTCTTATCGGCCTCATCTGATAGAATACACCCAGATTCACTGAACATGCTGTTCAGCCGGGCGTCAAACTCGTCGTCCGCTGGGAAGTCACTGGCACTGGGAAATCTTCTGACACACGTTCTCTGACAGCTTTGGTCGTGTCCACGCCCGTCAGAACGGTGAGCCAGGCCCTGACACTCGTCCTTTTGACCATCCCTGCCGACACCATGCAGCCCTATCACATGTTTGGTCAATAAATGTGGAAACACAGGGCCAAAACAGAGCGTCTGGGGCGTAATCTAAAAGTATCGCCTTTTACACAATTAAAAGGACACGAGTACAACACCAACAGAAATATTGTCAGTTGCTTATGTCGTTTTTGTTCTTAACTTCCATGGAGGGACTGTTGCGCGGTCGGGTTCGGTGAACACCACTGCAGTTCAAACTTCAAATGCGGGGCATGTCCGGGTGCCGTAGGGGATACTGGACAGAATTCTTTTCTTGTGAAGATTGGGAGAACGATGCCTATGTAACTTTCTGATCTAACGCATAAGGGCGCCATTAGTGACCCCGCCCTTGCGGACACTTCTGTGGCACCCACCCGCTCATATTCAAACCGCGCTTCATCCTGCTCTTGCGAATGCTGTTTTACAGGCCAGTTCAGCAAGCACGGAACTTGCAGGCAGTCTAAGCATCATTCCGGTCTGCACGCTCCTTCGGGTTCCCCAGTGAAACTCCCGAACGAAAGTTGCAGCGCAGCTCGGCCATCAGTGGTCCACTATAATCCCATTATTCTGTCACATATGCGTTTGTGGCAGTGGCTAGAGATGGTTGGAAACCTGCAGTGAGCTTGGGAATATAGAGTCTACGGCAACCCGCGAGTCCTCACACGGTGCCGTTGTCAAAGCGATCATGTCCGACGTGAAAATGCCTCCATTTCCTTGCATTTCGTCCCGAGGCATTACCAATGATCCAATCAACGTATACGGCGGGAGCACATCAGAAAATCAAGCCATGGCACGTGTTTGGGGACACATGAACACTGCCACTCCGACTCAGATTTCGGAGTCAAGTGCTTTCATCGGCCGCTGTTAATTGGCCTTAATCGGTTGAAGTCCAACGGCGAAGTCGGAAGAAATCAAGATGCAGGCTCACCCGCCTTGGTGCTTTACCTTCGCACAGCAAACCAAATGAGCCGATCCCTCGACCTCTTAACCTTCTCTTTCCCTGGCAAGCATGCCATTTTTGGCGCCTTTTCAAGAAGAAGAGCCTCCCGACTTCTGCTCACGCTTTGACCGACGTGATAATGTAAGCATCTTCTGCAAATGTTGTTACATGAGAGGGGAATACATCAAATCTTTGCGGCATTCGCTTGGTTTCCCAGTCATTATGCGCCACTCGGCTGGGTAGGTGTACACAAAATCAAGTAGTACACAGTTACATGGGCATAGTACATAGGCTTCACTCTTTATCGTATAGACTCTTTATAGTACGTAGGATTCACTCTTTATCCATTAGCTAATTAGGATGTGTACCATTTAGCTAAATAGTACACATTTAAAACAAAATGTGAAGCACATCTGTCTGAGGGCTTGACGATTGCGCACGGATAGCTCTTCCATGTTTTAAGCATGCACATGCAGATGTGGCTTCTCCTCTTTAAAGTGTGCAATAAAACCCCTCCCACCTCCAGCTAGTTTCGTAATGTTCCAAAATGCCTCTGTAGGGACTGCCGCACGTTTGGGACGACATACCAATATGCCTTTATCTTTAACATAAAAGTGCAGCTCATCCTATCGTTATCTTATCTTCTTTTTAGGTGCTTTATATTCTTCTTAGTTGCTCAAGAGCCGCCTTCTCAACTCACCCTATGCCGTCTTTTCTAGGAGAAAGTGTATAAACAGAGCTCAGAGTGCTGTGCATGCGAGTGTCACTGTGCTATTACATCTGAGGGTGCCAACCCCCCCCCTCTGTGTGTGTGTGTGTGTGTGTGTGTGTGTGTGTGTGTGTGTGTGTGTGTGTGTGTGTGTGTGTGTGTGTGTGTGTGTGTGTGTGTGGGGGGGGGGGTGGGGGGATGGGTGGGTGGTGCGTGTGTGCGTGCATGTGTGTGTGTGTGTGTGTGTGTGTGTGTGTGTGTGTGTGTGTGTGGTGTGTGTGTGTGTGTGTGTGTGTGTGTGTGTGTGTGTGTGTGTGTGTGTGTGTGTGTGTGTGTGTGTGTGTGTGCACGTGTGCAGATGTACACACACAGAGACTGTGGTGACTGAGGTTTGGCCGGCACTGCACCTGGCCCATGCATGGCCCATACGAAAACGGCGGCGTGGCTCTGCTGCATCGCACATAAGTTAGCTCCCTACCTGCACAAGTTTTTCAACAACATTGCAAATGTGGCCCGACACGCAGGAGCATTGAGACTCATGAGCCTCATTGCATAATCAGGCGGTGTAGCAGCGAGCAGATGGCCTGCCCTCAGGGCACAGGACAGTGTTGAATTCAAACTGGTCGCCTTCAAAGGCGATCTCTTTATAAAGTTAATAAGGTCAATCCGAGTGCACAGTCCTGTGCCAGCTGGAGTTGTCTGCTCGTGGGTACCAGTACCAGTACCCACGGGTGCCCACCGGTGTGCTCCTTATAGGGCAATATGCCTCGTGATTGCATACAAACACTAAGGGACAGGCTTGCCTTGGAGGGCCCTACAGCCAAAAGGGTGTCCTTCTTAAGTCGACTTGATTCACCTCTGCATGCACAGGCCTGCCCTAGGCCGCACCAGACTGCTGGATACGTATACGTCCGAAAGATGTACATACATGCTTTGAAGGTCAGGTACCTGCGCCGGTCCTGCAGTACGTACCTGCCATCTCCTTATAATCAGTAGTCCAATATACTTGCAAGTGTATTGGACAGTGATTACAATTGTAATCATCATGAAACGCCAGTGTACTCAGTGTAATCACTCAGTGTAATCATCATGAAGCGCCACGTCGACACTCTGAACCCCAACGAGCATTAATGTAAAAATGTTATATTCCAAGCCATAAAGCTGTTGGGCTGGGTCGCCTGAACCGCAGTGTGCTTTCAAAACCCTAGCCAAGCCCCTGTGGGGGCTGTGCTGAGCTGTAGTGGACGTTCGAAACCCCGCCCGGTATTATATAAGGAAGCTAGAATGAGCAATCCAAATCCCCACGTGGGGTTGATAAATAACTAGGGACGATTCGTCCCATTGCTTACCAAAAAGACCGCAAATTCACCGTATCAAAATGCATGGCCACGACGGTAGCGCCCCCCCCCCCCCCCCGCGGGGCGGCCGGAGGGGGGGGGTCGGGAAGCGAAGGAATGCCAACAACTTGTTACATGATCAGGAAGGTTGTTATGTAACCAGTGCTGAAGCTTGTTACATAACAAACTTCCTGATCACATAAGTATGATCAGGGACGTCCTCTGTCGACAGCGTCCGGGGATGCGGGTGCTGCCCTCCAGCCAGGTGGATGCCCTCCAGCTCGGTTCTGCTGAACCGCAAAATTCTACTCACAGAAAGATAGCATCCAAACCCTAAAGACTAATCCATGGATGCTTTCTGCACGAATTCATCATTTTTATACATTTTGCTCCGCTCCTTGCTTAGGAGCTCTTCCAGGCCCTGAACAAGTTAAAAACTTGAAAATTGAGCCCTGGCGGGAAAGACGGATGGATGGACGGACGGGCGGGCGGAGGGAAAGTCACAGCTTACTGTTGGCAGTGCCGGTGGAGCGGCTGCGGCCTTCCACGCCCCGAGACACGCGGCTGACGCTCTCGCGCGCTATCCATGTGGGCCGGTATATCCAGGCTGCCCCATCAACCACCAGCACATGCCCTGCACGCTTCCCCCTCGTCTTCGCACACCCCTTCCTTCCATCCTTTACGTGTTCCGTTTCCGTCTCCTTTTTTGGGTTGGGCAGGGCAGGGGTGGGTACCTTTCCCTTGTGTGTGTGTGTGTGTGTGTGTGTGTGTGTGTGTGTGTGTGTGTGTGTGTGTGTGTGTGTGTGTGTGTGTGTGTGTGTGTGTGTGTGTGTATGTGTGTGTGTGTGTGGAGGGGGAACACACTCACACACATACACACACACACACACACACACACACACACACACACACGCACGCACGCGTGCGCACACACACACACACACACACACACACACACACACACCCCCAGAGAGAGAGAGAGAGAGAGAGAGAGAGAGAGAGAGAGAGAGAGAGAGAGAGAGAGAGAGAGAGAGAGAGAGAGAGAGAAGAGAGAGAGAGGAGAGAGAGAGAGAGAGAGAGAGAGAGAGAGAGAGAGAGAGAGAGAGAGGAGAGAGAGAGAGTCCTCTGCCTACTAGACCCATAGCTAGCTCGCTCGTGCGCTCGTGTCCCCATTCGTATGGTGCCTCTTCGGGGGCCCAAAAGAGGGAAGGGGAGGGAGGGGATGGGAGGGGTGGGGACGGGTGGGAGGGGAGGGGAGGGGAGGGGAGGGGAGGGGTGGCTACACAAGAAACGACAAGGCTGCCGGGTCCACTCCCCCTTCACCTCTCATCCCATTTCACAAATGCATGGATGTCTAAGAACAAAACTCCAAGGCAAGCATAAAACTATATCCATTTCTGGTGTAATATGGAAGTGAGATCTACGTCTATCCGCGGGTCCCGAACAATACGACAACACTGCAGCACCCGCGAGAGAGGGGGCCGCAGGGTGCGGGGGGACTCTTTATAATCTTCGATTCCGTTTACAGGAAAAAAAAAAAAGAGTAAGCCAAAGGAGGAGAAGGCAAACAAAGATGCGCACCGGAAACATATCGACCGGCAGCGCCCACGAGGTACACGACCGCCATGCCGATGTCCCAGCGGGTACCAATCTTCCCCAGGGGTACCACTTCGGCAGCAACCTTCAGGGCCTCCTCGTCCGAGACCCCCTCCAGCCCCGCCAGCTTGGCAAACCCTGCAGCACGAATGGCATCACCCTCAGAAACCCTACAGCATGGGTTGTGGTTCTTGGTCGGCAACACTAGAGCAGGAGTTGTGATTCCGCATCAGCAACCCTATCGCACTGGGGTTGGTCCTCGTCCGCAACCCTGCAGCAGGGGGTTAGTCGTCATCAGCAATCCTTTTTACACGGGGTTGGTCCTCGTCAGCAACCCCATCGCACGGGGTTGGTCCCTGTCCACAACCCTACAGAAGGGTTTGTGATTCCTTGTCAGCAACCCTGCAGCAGGGGCTGGGTCCTCGTCAGCAATCCTATCACATAGGGTTGGTCGCCATCAGCAACCCTATCGCACGGGGTCGGTCCCCGTCCGCAACCCTATAGCAGGCGTTTGGTCCTCGTCAGCAACGTCGCCCCGCAGCAGGGCTTGTGATTCCTCGTCAGCAACCCTGCAGCAGGGGTTTGGTCCTCATCAGCAAAAAATCCTACACCAGAGCTTTTACCCTCATCGGAAACCCGACAGCGGTGCTTGCGTCCCTCGTCAGCAGCCTTACAGCAGGGGTTTGGTCCTCAGCAGCAAAAAACCCTACACCAGAGCTTTTGCCCTCATCGGACCCTCTTCCTCGTCACCAGCCCTACATGAGATTTTCATACTGATCACAAACCCTATGGGTGGAGGCCCTCATCCTCCTCAAAAGGTCCTTCTGCAGGCTTTCACCCCGCAGGGGGGACTGGGAGGGGCCCCACCAGCGGTCCCCGCGATCCCCCCGGGAGCGATGCCATTAACCCGGATCCCGTAGTGGCCCCACTCCAGCGCCATGCTGCGCGTCAGGCTGTCCACGGCCGACTTTGCCGCCGAAGCATGTGCCTGCCCACATGGCACCCATGTGACTCAGGCTCCAACATGAAGACCCATCTGATGCAAGCACACAGAACTTCACTACGACATCACAATGCCAATCTGCCTACATGGGACCCATGTGACGGTAAGGCAAACCATGCCCTGTGGGACCCATGCATGTGGTCCGCACCAGACACCAGCCGGATCGCAACCGTGGGCAAGTCACATGGGGCCCATGTGATTCGCGCGTACACAACACCGCACCAAGCTGCTCACCAGCAAGCAGCTGTGGGACACCCCTCCACTGCCATCCCCTGCAGCTTCTTTGTACCGCTGTACTGCTGTACTGCTGCCGGCCAACCCCCCCGGGTGACTTGCCCGCACCCGTCCCCAAACAGCGGCGACAAGAAAGAGCTCCCGGCGACTGGCTCACATGGGGTTGGAGCACAAGGCAGGGGATACATAACAAGAGATGAGTAATAAGGGATGAGTATTTGAGGATGACGACTGGCTCACTTGGGGTTGGAGCGCAAGACAGGGGCTAATAATAAGCGAGGGGATGGGCGTGGGGATGTGGGATATGCTTCACACTTAAGCATATGCTTCACACTTTTATGCTTAAACAGTAAGGGATGAGTAATAAAGGATGAGCATTCCCACATGGGTCCCATGGGATCCCCCACGCAGCCATAAGGGCAGGAGGTAGCTGGGAGGGGTTCCAAACTGGTTGCATCACAGGATATCCCAGGCGTGGGCCGGCAGAAGTACAGCAGTACAGCGGTACATGACAGAAGCTGCAGGGGATGGCAGTGAGGTGACATGGTAGAAGGGGGTTGGGATACTAGACGAAGTGTGAAATTTGCATGACCCGGCACACGCGGAGATATTATGTAAAGAAGGTTGGGGTACTGTTGTAGAAGGAAGATGGCAGTGAGGTAATGTGGTAACAAGGGCAAGATGAAGTAACGTGGAACAACGGGAAGGATGTCGACGTGATGTGGTAGAAGGGGAATGGCAGTGAGGCAACATGGTGGAAGCGGGAGGACCGAAAGCGGTACAGTGTATGTACCGCACCTGCCAGAAGGTGGCCCCGTACTGCAGCGTGGCGGAAACGTTGATGATGCTGGCATTTGGGGACTGCTTCAGCTGCGGGAACGCGGCTCTGCTCACATTGAAAGTCCCGATCGCATCTATCTCCATAACCGTTCGAAAGCCGTTCGTGCTCAGCTCTTCTGCAGTTGCCTGCCCACCCCCGCCCCCAATCCTTTAAATTGGCGGTTTACGCTCCGCTGAATATGAAGCAGAGTATGTCTGATCCGCAAAGAACAAACCCCCCGCCCCCAATCCTTTGAAAGGAGAGTTCGCGCTCTGCTGAATATGAAGCAGAATATGTCTGATCCACACACAAGGTGCCCTATATGCTGAACTACAGAGTCCAAAGGGATCTGTCCTTCTCTTCTTTCCCATATGTATCCCTCCTAACCTCCTCCCACGCTTCCCCCCGCGATTTGTCCCCCGATTTGTTCCGCGCTATCTTCTCCCACGGTTTCTTGCTAACATCTACAACACCCAAGCTGCTGCTCACCCCCCCTCCTCTTCCAAGCCTCGCAACAGCGGTTGGAAATCCATTAACGCGCCCCCTCACGGAAGTGCACACTTGCCCACGGGGACTGACGCAAACGAAAGGAAGGCACTTTTGACAAAACGAAAGGGAGGCGCT
Organism: Botryococcus braunii; assembly: GCA_002005505.1. Classification (NCBI taxonomy): domain Eukaryota; kingdom Viridiplantae; phylum Chlorophyta; class Trebouxiophyceae; genus Botryococcus; species Botryococcus braunii. Next base: position 238,584 of record KV908497.1, read on the forward strand.
TTTGACGAAACTCCCCCCCCCCCCCAACCCTGCACCTCTCCCCTCCACACCCCAAACAAATCGTCTCTCAACAGACTTGTGATACAAGCAGATTTCGATGGACTTTACAGCCAGCGCAGCCTCTCGTGCGTGCGTGCGTGCGTGCGTGCGTGCGTGCGTGCGTGCGTGCGTGCGTGCGTGCGTGCGTGCGTGCGTGCGTGCGTGCGTGCGTGCGTGCGTGCGTGCGTGCGTGCGTGCGTGCGTGCGTGCGTGCGTGCGTGCGTGTGTGTGTGTGTGTGTGTGTGTGTGTGTGTTAGGGGTGGGGTGGGGGGGGGGGGGGGAGGACGCAATCTCCCTTCTCCCTCTCCCACAAAAAGGAAGACCGTCTAATTACGAGTGAGACTCTTCTGCATGCCATGTTAAACAACCCGTAACCCTAACCCTAAACTTGGTGATGGCAAGAGAGGACAGCATGGGTGAGTACCAGAAAGTTCCCGGCAGCACAATTCACAAGTATGTCCAACCGCCCGAGCGCTGCGACCGTGTCCCGCACCCAGCGCTCCGCATCTTCTGTCTTCCGCACATCACCCTGCACCATGTGACGCACCATCAGTCAGGATGGGGGTGCATTGTCTTCCATGTGACGCACCATGTGACGCACGGTCAGACAGGATGGGTGTACCCTCCCCGTGCCTGGGTCGCATGCTGCCTCTCTATCTATCCACACGTTCCCAGCATGCGTGCGTGGGTGCATGCGTGCGTGCGCGTGCGCGCGCGCGTGGTGTGTGTGTGTGTGTGTGTGTGTGTGTGTGTGTGTGTGTGTGTGTGTGTGTGTGTGTGTGATGTCATGTACACTTTCTTTTGGCCCAGTTGGAGAAACACGATGGGCTTCAAGGGGGCTGGCATGTGGGCGCAGGGGGGGAGGAGGAGGAGGAGGAGGAAGAGGGGGAGGAGGAGGTGGAGGAGGAGGAGGAGGAGGAGGAGGAGGTCAACCCACCGGAAATCCCACAGCTACAATGCCATCCTTCTGCAGGTACTTTACTGCTTCATCTAGAATCCCCTGCCTGCGTCCTGTTATGGCAACCTTTGCTCCATGAAGGCCTGCCCCACCACAGTGGTGCTGAGTAACTTGATTGGCTGAAAAACGTTATCACAAATACACTACAAGGTGCCAGACATCACTGAAAAGATTCATACCCAAAAGTATGCACGTCGACTGCGCTTTTGACGCGTGCAAGGGGTTCACTAATCACTTACCCAGCTGCCGGACAATCTCAAGACCTATACCCGAGCTCCCGCCCGTAACCAGGGCTACCTGCAAGACACAGCACCAACAAAAGCCGTCGGCATAAATCGAAAAGGTGGACTTCCGGAGGCATCGAACAGCGCCCCGACCCCCAAGATCATCGAAACCCATCTCTCACCACAATTCCTACTAATCAATTGAAATGGGATGCCATTCGTAAGAATGCTCGTCCAAATTGGCGTACGCACTTGGCCCGCAAGTAGATCGGTTCGAAAAGGGGATACACTCGGTGGAGGGGGAAGCGCCATTCTGAAGTATTTTGCGTAGTACTCAACCAGAGTATTAATATTTGAGACGAAAGTCCAGCTTTTTTGAATAAGGCCAGACGGCTGTGTGTGCGATCATTATTTCATTGCACCGTCAGCCTGTACGATCACAGTCACTATCGGACCATCTCCTGCACGGGGGCCCACATGATTCCAGCGCCACGGATGTTTACCGGCCAGGTTGCCGTCAGTAATGTCCCTCCCTAATGTATAGGAGCGGTAGCACCATTTCTTGAAGCACACTTAGTAGAGCCGCTGTTGTCTAAGTGGTTACGGTGGTCGCCAAGTAGCAGAATGTTTCCTGCCTGAACCGACTGTCCCGTCTCGTCTCTACGGAATCCTGAAATACACGAGCCCGTTATTTTGGTTGCTTTGAGGGCCCTCTCACGTTTAAATATTTGGTACATTTGGTTATCCTTTCCCGATCTGGTTTCCGTCAGGGGGTCATAGTGGCGGCCCGATCGTTATGATGCTTTCAGTAGACTGTAGTTGGACATGTTTCTCAACATCTTGAAGGTGCATGTCTCCACTGTGATTCGTTTGTAACCCGAGAATACGTGTAGGCCATGGCAATGTGCCCCGCCCGTCTTCGCGATTAGACGGCAGTCCCACTTTCAGATTGAAAATCACGCACCCCCATAACATCGGTTCTATAGCAACAGGGCTCTTCAATCTGCGCCTGGAAGCTTGTCAAAGGCATCGCAAGATATAAAGGGGACCACAGAAGAAGGACTGCAGAAGGAATAAAGAAAGAAGCGAAGGAGGCATCTAGCGCTAGACCGCCAGCGGCGAGGCTGGAGCATCGTCGCTGGCATGGAGTCTGGCGAGGAAGGTCGCATGAGGGACCTCCTCAGCATCCAGTTCAGCCAAAATGATGTCCTTGGGGCTCAGCTGGCTTGGTCGCGTGCGATGAACCTCCTGGCATGCAGCCTGCAGCCCACAGCTCACACCCCAATCCACAGGATTGCGATTGTCTGCCCAGAAGACCCCGAGGTAGGCCACCTTTGACACCATCGACAGCTGGGCAAACAGTATGGCCGGGGAAGTCCACAGCGCCAAAAGGCACCCAAGCAAAATCTTCTTTTTCCCAAAACAAGATCAACTGAAGCCCATGAAGGGTCCCCTCAAATCTGCTGCGAATATCTCGCACTGCTTCATTGAGCCCGGACACATCTCGAATTGCTTCAATCAACCTGGGCACATCTTGTACTGCTTCAAACAACATGGAAACATCACACACCTGCTCCAATCAACCTGGACACATCTCGCACTGCTTCATTCACCCCGGACACGTCTCGCAGTGCTTCATTCACCCGGGACACATCTCTCAGTGCTTCAATTAACATGGAAACATCACACACGGCTTCAATCAACCTGGACACATCTCGCACTGCTTCATTCAACCCGGACACATGCGGAGCCATTCTGCCTTGGGCCTGAGCAGGGCTTCCACCTGCCTTCCCCTCCCTCCCTCTCGTCCTCAGCCTGCCAGTTGGGCTTACAGGCGAGCCTGGCGACTCTGCCCGTCTGGACACAGCCACATATCAATCGTAGGGGCGAGACGGGGGAGGCGGGGAGGGATCGAGGGAGGGAAAAAGAGGGAGGGAGGGAGCGAGGAGGAGGGGGAGGGGGAAGGGGGACGGGGAAGAGGGGGAGGGGAGGGGGAGGGAGGGACAGGTAGGGAGGGAGGGGAGCGGGAGCGGGAGGGAGGGAGGGAGGGAGGGAGGGAGGGAGGAAGAGATGGAGGAAGAGGGAGGGAGGGAGGGAGAGAGGGAGGGAGAGGGAGAGAGGGAGGGAGAGAGGGAGGGAGGGGGGGTGGGAGGGAGGCGGGGGGAGAGGGAGAAGAGTAGCTCCTGTGCCTACTAGACCCGTCGTGAGCTGGCTCGTTTACTCGTGCCCCATTCGTATGGTGCCTCTTACACAGATGGACCATCCATCTTCATTGAGCATTCAGCAGGGGCGAGAGTCGTATGGGACCCTGCGGGCAGCGAGTAAAAAAGTGTACCGCATGGGGTTTTAGCCAGGGCTCCCATAACCCCCGAGAGTTGTACGGGACCGTGTGTGCGGCAAGTAAAATATTGTACCGCATGGGGTTTTGGCCAGGTGTACTCGGTGCTGGAGATGCCGGAGGGGACGGACGAGCTGCTGAGCCTAATTTGGACGCCCCCGAGGCTGCCAAATGCTCTTCTGGCCCTCACGCAGTCCGGGGCGGGCTTCGTGTGGATGCAAGTCCCCGGGGACCCCCAATCGGGGGAGCACGCGGCCACCATCGACTGCTGGTATGGCGACGAGGCCTTCCGGGCCGAGGGCAAGCCAGGTGGGCAACCCTATCCAGCACTTGGGGGAGCTCCCTGGAAGCCCGTTTGCGCACTGGGGGAGGCTCCCAGGAAACCCTATCATGCACTGGGGGAGGCTCCCAGGAAACCCTATTGTGCAGTGAGGGAGTTTCCAAGGGACCCTATTTGGGGGGCGGGGGATATAGAAGACCCTATTGGGGGGGGGGGGATCCAGAAGACCCTGTTTGGGGAGAGGGGGGAGGTGCGGGGATGGAGTAAGAGAGATGAGGGAAGGGAGGGAAAGAGAGAGAGAGAGCGAGAGAGAGAGAGAGAGAGAGAGAGAGAGAGAGAGAGGAGAGAGAGAGAGAGAGAGAGAGAGAGAGAGAGAGAGGGGGGGGGGGGGGGGAGGAGAGAGAGAGAGAGAGAGAGGAGAGGGAGGGAGGGAGGAGAGAGAGAGAGAGAGAGAGAGAGAGAGAGAGAGAGAGAGAGAGAGAGAGAGAGGAGAGAGAGAGAGAGAGAGAGAGAGAGAGAGAAGAGAGAGAGAGAGAGAGAGAGAGAGAGAGAGAGAGAGAGAGAGTGACTGAGGGACAGGAGGGGAAAGAGGGGACACACCCAAAACCCCTCACCCTTTCTTTCTGTTATTGTAACACAGATACACGCACACAAGCGCATTAGACTTTCCCGATCCCCCCGCTTCACATGCGCATGCGCCCCCCCTCACACACACACATACCCCCCCCCGCCCCCACACACACACACACACACACACACACACACACACACACACACACACACACACACACACACACACACACACACACACACACACACACACACACCTGCTTACCCCCCGATTACACACATCTTCACCCTGCAGCCACTGGTATGCCGCCACCATTCAATATCATTAACACCATGATCATCATCACAGTCATCACCACCATCGCCATCGTCATCGTCATCGTCATCGTCATCGTCATCGTCATCGTCATCGTCATCGTCATCGTCATCGTCATCATCAACATCATCATCATCATCATCATCATCATCATCATCATCATCATCACCACCATCATCGCCCACCATCACCTTGTTCCATCCAATTTACACCCATAATGCGGCAGCAACATCTATTATGTTATTGGTTACAACAACAAGGTTACCAAATAACTGCATCGATTTATTCATTTTTGTTTCATTATGTTTAACATCAGTGTTTTATTGATTTTTGTTTCAGCATTTTAACATCAATGTTTTTATCATTTTTTTTTGTTTCATCATGTTTAACAGCAAACATTTTATAAAAGTTTGTTGTGTGTGGGGGGTGGGGGGGGGAGCAGTGGTGGCAAGGTGGCTGCTGAGTCCCTTGCCCTACGCGTGGCCCATTGTGGGGGTTGCGGACAGGGCCGAAAACTTTGAGCGCCCATTTGCAAAGGGCGGGGACACGTCATTCCACTGGGCCTCCCCCGGGGCCGTCTGCGCGGGCGTGGTCTCCAGCACTGGCCTTCTGCAGGTTGGCGCCCCAAACCCTAGACTTGTGGATGGATCCCTGTAAAACCCTATGCCGGCCTCCTGCAGGTCGGCGCCCTGAACACACACACACGCGCGCGCGCCCCCACAGCCACACCCACTCCCACCCACCCACCCCTCTCTCTGCCTCCCCCCTCCCTCTCCCTCCCTCCCTCCCTCCCCCCTCGCTCCCCCCCCCCCCGCGCCACACACATCTCTCTTCTCCCCCAACCCCCCCTTTCGCCCCCTCTACGTCGGTCCGACGTCATTGCTCCGGGCCCGCAGGTGTTCACGCGGCAGATAGGCGGCAAGTGGGCGGGTCCCGCCAGTCTCCAGCTGGATCTTGGTGGGGAGCAGGCCCTTGGGGGGGACCTGATCACCGGGAAGGCTGGCACCCTGTGTGTGGCCCTGTTGGTGCCTCAACAGGCAACCAAGGCCCTGGGGATCCTCATCTTCTCAGTCACCGGGGACCCCACCCTCTTCACTTCTGCAGGTGCTTTTATGGGCCCTTGGGGACCTATGGCAGCAACAACACTCCCTCACCGCTCCCCTGCGCGGGCTCCCATTGCGCTCCTGTGCCTGTGTGTGTGTGTGTGTGTGTGTGTGTGTGTGTGTGTGTGTGTGTGTGTGTGTGTGTGTGTGTGTGTGTGTGTGTGTGTGTGTGTGTGTGTGCGTGCGTGCGTGCGTGCGTGCGTGCGTGCGTGTGTGCGTGCGATGCCTGACCCCCTAGGGTGGGGGGGAGATTGGCTCTTCAGACTTTATGCCCCACAAGGCGAATGTCCCAAGTTGGCAGATTACACTCATTGCGCAAGGTGGTGCGAGGGAGGGAACCTCTATAGGCGGGGTAGGGTGGATAATTTTCTATGATCCTTAGTAGGCAATGTGTTGGTGCAAACCTCCTTTTTCCTCCTGACCAGGCAAGGCAGTGGACCAGTTGGCAGCATGCTTACCCTTGGGTCCTGATCAGGAAAGGAGGTGCAAGGAACCTCTTCGGTTCCCAACTGCCGAACGTGGCGCATGCAAACCTCATGATCCTGATCAGGAAAGGCGGTGGGATCAGATCTTTGGAAGTACGGATCCAGTGCAGCATCATAACACATGCGGGGTTTATAACGTATATTGCAGGTGTTATCATAATCAAACTTTATTGTATCGGTTGTACACAATCATAAAAGTGTCTCAGATTCACAACCACGCAAAATGGTGCAAAACGAAACAGCAGTCTTGATGATCAGGTGGGTGGTGCGGATAGAGCTCTTTTTGATCCTGATCAGACAAGGTGGTGCGGCTGAGCACCCATCTCTGTCCTCAGAATGCGACTAATTAGGCAATGTGGACAGGGGAGGCTCTGGACCCGCTACAGGCAGAACTGCAGGGCACCATCGCTCCCCAGGCAGGGCAGGCGATAATCTCTGTCCATTTCTGCCCTCAGTGGGGGGGTGTGCCCTCACCTCTCCCATCCTCTGTCACTCTCCAAACCCTCTTCCTTTCCCCTCTCCCTTCTCTCGCCCGCCCGTCTCTCCCTTCTCTCTCGCAAGACCTTCTTCCCTTCCCCTCTCCCCTCTCCCAGCCCTCTCCGCTCTCCCTTCTCTCCCCTGCCACTTTCCCCTCTTTTCCCTCCAACTCCTCTCCTCTGTCCAGCGCCCCCCCCCCCACACACAGAGCGCACATACCTGTCTAAACCGATCATTCTTGTAGAAGTGCAGTGATATTGTATGAACCGTGTAAATGGCATGCGGATTGTCATGCTGCCAAAATCCAGTGTGGTTGTGGGTAGTGGGCTGAACCCTTGTGCTTGGGTCTGAGCTGATCACCCTTAAGAAGCAAACTGAAATGTATGAAACATGTAAACGGCGTGCGGAAGTGTCACGTCCAAAAACCAGCGTGGCCGTGGGTAGAGGACCTTGCCTGCGGCTCCAAGCTCACAGCCAGGGGTTCCCGTGCAGGGGAGCAAGTCCTCGTTGTACAGCAGAATGAGCTCAGCCAGCGGCTGTACGTCAGCCGGTACACTGTACAGCAGGGTGACGGGCCGTGCACTCGCCTGTCCAACGCGGAGGTGTCGCCCACGCTGGGGGCCGTGGGGGCTCCCCCGGGAGCCTGCATGGGCCACGACGCTATGTTCCTCCTGGTTCCCCAGGGGGGACCGGTCCTCATGGTGACTGAGCGGGGCCAGCAGGTGTACAACGTGTCTCTGGAGGGCCACGTCCGCTGCATCGTGGCCTCCCCCAACTCGGAGGCGTGGGCCTGCGTGTGGGATCCCCCAGGGGACGCTCCCGCAACCCTCCGGATCATGGGCCTCCCCTTTCCCTTCTGCCCGTCCGTCACCAGCATTCCCCGCTACTTCTGTTACAGGTGCGGGCTGCGGTTGCGAGCACTCTGTACTGCTGGCTGTGACCAGTGCTTGGCTTTTGTACTGCTGGCTGTGACCTGTGCTTGGCTTTTGTACTGCTGTCTGTGACCTGTGCTTGGCTTCTGTACTGCTGGCTGTAACCCGTGCTTGGCTTTTGTACTGCTGGCTGTGACTTGTGGTTGGCTTCTGTACTGCTGGATGTACCGGACCTTGGCTTTTGTACTCTGGCTGAGAGTTGGAGGGGGAAGGGAGCAAGGGAGGGACCCCGGGCTTGCTTTGTACAGCTGACTGTGACCCAGGCTACAATCCGTGCGTGGCTTTGGTACTGCAAGCTGGGAGTGGGAGGGGGAATGAAACCCGAGCTTGCTTTTTACTGCTGGCTGCGACCCGAGGTTGCTTTGTACTGCTGGCTGTAGTCAAGGCTTGCGTTTTACTCCTGGCTGTGACTCTGGGCTTGCTTTGTACTGCTTGCTGTGACCCATGATTTGCAGTGCTAAGTGCAAGTCGGGCTTTCTTTGTACTGCTGGCTGCGATTGCTTTTAGGTACAGGCTTTTAAGGCCACATGAGGATCATCCCGTTAAGAAGGGGGGGGGGGGGGGGCAGGATCGGTCGAAGCATCAGGACCCGACCACAAGGGTGGGGCCACGTGGGCATCACATGGGGGTCACATGGGGGGTGCAGGATCCGGTGAAGCATGGTGAAGGGGTGACATTACTGGGACATCACAGGGGGGCCATGTGGGGGTGACATGGGGGTCTTATGGGGGGCACATGATCGGATGGAGCATCCGTGACGGGGTCGCGCGGTTGGGACATCATAAAGGGGCCCACATGCAGGGCACAGGATCAGATGGAGCATCATGATGGGGTCGCAGGGCTGAGACGTTGCGAGGGGATCACATGGGGGCCACATGGATCACATGGGGTCACATGTGGGGGGTCACGTGGGGGGCCGCAGGATCGGATGGAGCATCGTGACGGGGTCGCACGCCTGGGACATTGTTGCGATGCTGAAGGAGATGTCCAAGGCGGCCCCGCAACATAAGCTGGAGAGCCCCGAGACGCTGATCTCGCAGACGCTGCGCCTGACCGACTCCGCGCTACACTCGCAGCCGTACAACCCGCGTACCGCCTTCTCAAACCTGTACCTGCGCATCAAGCTGCCGCTGCTGCGCCACATGCACGAGGACCCCAGCGCGCAGGCCGTGTACCAGGTGCGAGACCCGTGGCG
>KV908497.1:255000-257500 GCA_002005505.1 Botryococcus braunii
CTCATGAGCTTCCCATGAGATCGTGAGCACTATTATCTTTTGTTATTTTTTTAGTCAGTGGTGGGCCTACATAGGCTTGGCTTGTTGGATCTAAACATCAGAGTCGAGGAACCAGGGTGCGGCGAAGGAACGCAATCGGACGAGTAATACTGATAACAAAGTATTAGTTTACGCCAGCGGGGGCATTAGGTAAGGATGTGTTAAGTTTACCCGTTGGCATTGTATCACTTAGTCACTCATCAGTCACTGATCAGTCATATGACTTCGTAAAGTTGTACATGTATTCATAAGTTATAGCATTCAAGCACTCAAATGCATGATTGTGATAACGATTACGTTATACGCACGATCATAAGCATGATTGCTTAACAGTGCTTTTTGCAACGCATGTAAGTTATCATTTTACCGTCTCCCGATACGACTCCTGCAGGGACGCCTTGGATGAGATCTTCGCCATCTGGCCTGGAGAGATGATGTTCTTTCTATAGAAAGCTAGAAGTTCTTCTAAGTTACATATGATGAATTCACAACCCCCTCACCACCCTAAACACAAAAACCCCCAACCCTAAGCTCGAACGTCACCCCCCCCCCACCTCCACCCCCCAAAAGGGAGCCGTGCCGCCAAATGCTGCCCCACGCCCCGGGCGATCGTGAAGCTCACCCTCCTATGCTTAGAAGTTCTTTAGTTCTTTCTGAAGAGATCTTCGCATCTCATCACCGGGCGGCTGGTGTCGTATGCACACGTATGCCATGAGCATTTTGTCAACAAGCGTTCTTGCTGTGGATAGCGTGCACGTGGTACCCTGCTGTGGGTATGCATTGTAGCCGCCTGGGAGGCCAGTCGTGACTGAGCTTCAAACGTTCGCGTCTCATCAGCATGTCATGAAATGTTTCTGCATAAGTTTGTTTTTGTCTTTACCTGTCTGTCTGCAATTTCTATCTGGGATAGAGAGTGAAGCCTATCCTACCCGCACACCATAAATCGTGCATGCGGGAACGCGGAATCTAGGGGCCGGAGACACAATGGGGGATAGTGAAAAAACTTCTTTATTTACATGCGCGGCTTCAACGGGACCACGTGGCCCATGCATCTAGATACACATCCAGATATGGACGGACATCTGGAAAAGGACGCTCTGTGCACTGGTCGATGACTTGGCACACGGGTGATTGATTTACAGTAAACGATCGTGTTGAAAGTATATGAGGATGCTTCCCGTTGACCTTGATGAGGCAACACACAGGCAATGATGCACACCCACTTGCACGCACGCACGTGCGCGAACACAGATGCACATGCACGCACAAATAATACACACACACACACACACACACACACACACACACACACACACACACACACACACACACACACACACACACACAGATACACGGGCGCGCGCGCGCGCGCGCGCACACACACACACACACACGCGCGCGCGCACGTCGAAACCATGCATACAATCGGGCACGCATACTAACAACACACCCCTTTCATCTTCACGCAGAGACATGCATACACGCAAACTAACTACAGGGTTGGTTCACCAATGTAATCCACGGGATTAAAACCCTGCGAGTGATATAACTCACAGGGGGATATTGCACTTAATGGTTCGATGTATCATCCATTTTCTTGCTCAGCCTCATGCGCCATGCCCGCCTCGCTGGCGGCATACGAGCTGCTCTTGTGCTTGGGCGCAAAAACGAAGCCATGGGGCGCAGGCCCAAGCAGCATTTCCGAGATTCGAACCCAGTCTGCAGCGTTGTCAGACCCCAACAGCGTCTCCAAATCCGAGCGGCCGACGAAGGGAGGCGGTCTCCAGTTCATTTTCTGAGGGACTATCTCCAGTAGCCCCACGGGCACATAACGGTGCAGGAAACTTAGCCACTCCAGCAGGAATCGCCTGGGCAGGCAGAAAGAAAGATTGGCAGGGCAACAAATGCCAACATTTGGCAATCTGAGGAACCCATGGCAGCTCTGAAGAACCCTTGGGGTTCTCTCAAGCGGCCCAAAAGGCAACGGGGTGTGCAAAGTCAGGAAGAATGTGAGGACGAGGAGGAGGATGAGAACCGAAGGACGCCAAGACGATAAAGATTTGTCGTTGCAGGCATGCACAGAAACCTGTCTGTGTTTTGCTTGGTTTTACGGGTTAGGAGGGAAGGAAGATTACATCCAAAGATTAGATGTACTTCACTTCCTTTGTAAGCTAGTTGCTTCTAATCTTCGTTCTGCCTCGCAAGAACAAAAGCGTGCTGAACTTTCCCCCCTTTTCCTGGCCATGCTTTTATATAATATATGCCGGCATTTTGTCCGTTTGGTTGCGTCTTTGTATGTGTGTCGTGTGGTTGTCTGTTTGTTTGTTTGTCTCTTTATCTGCCTCCTTGCTTTCTGTTGTTGTTGTTCTTGTCTGTTTGTTTTTTGTGTTATGTTTTTGTTATTTTCTTTCAGTTTAATTCGGGCTTTGCGAAAGTGTGCCCTGTAATCCTGTTCTTATTT
>KV908497.1:270000-272500 GCA_002005505.1 Botryococcus braunii
TAGCCTTGGACGGCCCAGTTAGGCCCTTTGGGCTGGGTTAATGTAATAATCTTCTTTACAAGTGTGATATTGCTAATACCAGCCCCGATGTTCCAAAATCTAAAACTCAAATGTTTCCCACATGTCACCACCCGATGAGCAGCCAGCTGGAGACACACATGTGGCAGTACAGCGACCGTAATAATGAAACTGACCCGAAGCATGACAAAAGATACCTCCACGTCATCCTGAGCAAATGATAGCTGGGTTAAAAAGCCCCAGGAGCCTCTGCGACAAGGCCAACACATCAGCGTGCAACCCCCAAATACTTCAAATGAAAAGGCTTCGAAGGCCACGGGCGGTTCTTGACGCGCCAGCAAGACAGCATATGTAGTGGGTCTTGGGCAGTGCGCCCCGGCGGTCCCACCCGGAACGAATTGCTGCAGATATCTCGATTGGGAGCAGTGAGCGGTGAGGAGCCAACGAAGCTGATGTATATTCCCATGCGGAGGTCTACACGATGGCACGGGAACGCTGCAGCTGGCCCGGGAAAGTGTGGGAAATTCTAGCACCCGGGTGACTAGCCGACGAGCAAATATAAGGACCGCATAGTGGCCGGCTGGCGCCGTTATGAACGGAGTAATGTCGGACGACACATACCAACAGTTGCCACATCCCCCCAGGCCTCCTGAGGTGTAGTGAACAGTGTGACCGCGTGGTCACTTGGGTTCGCACCCCAGACATCCAACTCCGTCAAATGACATGACGCAGTTACACTGGACGCGTTCTTCCTGCAAGCTTCTGAATCGTTCGATGCAATGACACCATTACTGCAGGAAAATGTGCTTGCTGATATCACACCGGTGACCAACAGTAACGGTACCGTTACTGTTGGTCGAACAGTAAAGCTGAAGAGTCTCTTCTATAAGTTGGATCCTTGATTTTGAGTCCCTAACGTTAGAGTTAACATGCCCTAAGATTTCATGCCGAATGAGCGATAGTGGGTCAGACTCGTCATGCAACATGTGACGGGTGATGCATTCGAAGTGTTAACATGTTTTTTTGAAAATCGTCACGAGAGTGTTGTTGCTTCTCAAGATGATCTGCCGGACTGCCAGTCAAGCCACTAACGAAACACAATGCAAACGCATTCAGCAAACTGAACCTTGAACGCTCTTAAGAAGAAAGCTTGCAAGCATGCATCCAGAGGCTTGACCGAAAAGCGGTATAAGAGTGCCGTGCGGATTGTGCCATATGTCATTGCAGGGAAATACATTGGATATGCAATGGGTGGGTCGGATGGACCCCACATAAAGGTCGGTGCATGTTTTGTACACGTGATGGCTATAACACCCAGGTCCGGCTCACATTATGAAGACCACCCTAAACATTCAAAGCAAAACCATACACGTGACCATACATGTAAGATTATCGAAAGCTTATTCTACGTATAATCGGTTTGTAAGACCTGGAGATATTGCAAGCTGGAAGCGTGGCTACACCCACAGGGGTTTCCCGGTAGGAGAGGTCGATGGGACCGTCGTTGATTCACCAATCGATGAGGAGGCTGGGCCGCTCAATCTGACATAAGCCAATCGAGGAGATTGCTGGGACCATGGGGGCGTGCCTGAACAGAACGGAGGTTCTGATCAGGCCATGGGTAGTGTCCGACGTGCACCACTTGAGGGGCGGCAGGTTGCCTGTTGCTCGCAGTAAGGTGGAAAGGTTGGCTGGTACCACTGTCTTGGTCCTGGCCAGGTATGGGATAAAATACGTCCTCAAACTCGGGAAAGGGAGCTCCCTGGTGCTGATACTGTGGCAGGTCCTGGACCATGATAGTATTCTTAAAGTATAGTAGTACAGTATACAGTCTTACAGTACGGTATGACGGCTGGGTGGCATCCCCGTCATACGTGGCAGGGATCCCTGCCACGTATCCGGATTCCGTGGGCCTGTGACGGTTGCACGTGTGGCTGCCCGTGTGGCTTGTTCCGGTGGTGCTCACTTTCTTGCGATTGAAGATCACCTGGCAGTAGATCGTGTTGCAGGCTCCCTTGCTACCTTTCCCGCACAGGGTGCCGTCCAGCTCAAAAGATTATTCAACGTATAAATCGTTTTGTGAAGCCTTGATAGATTGCAAACTTAAAGCGTGGATAGGACCTCCACCTCCAATTCCTGGTGGCTGGGATCCCGACCCGTGGGTGATTCACCAATCGATGGGAAGGCTGGAACGCTGCATCTGGCATAAGCCAATCGGGGAGATGATGGAACCATTGGGGAGGGCCTAAGCAGTACGGAGATTCTTCTCAGGCAGTGGGTAGTGTTCGACGTGCCCCACTTGAGGGGCTTGAGTTCTGCTGTGGCTCGGAGTAAGGTGGAAAAGTTGGCCGGTACCAAGATCATGGTCCTGGCAAGGTACCATAATACAGCTCATCAAAAATTGGGAAGTATAGCTGGAGTTGCCTGGTGCTGAGACTGAGGCAGGTCCTAGACCATACTGTAATGCGGCTGGGTGGCATCC
>KV908497.1:295000-310000 GCA_002005505.1 Botryococcus braunii
TTCCGTTACATCATTATCTTGTACACAAGCACCGATCAAGCAATCACTAGATAAGGCTCTAGACGGCTACGTTCAAGTACATGCCTATACTCCCTGAAGTCACTGTCCCTTATCTGTTTGAGTGACTACAGGGTACACTAAGCTTGTTCACTCTCACAATAGCAACAATGATACAACACACACTGCCGCACCGTACCTGTACAAAGCAGACAGGTCGTCAATAGACGAAGTTACTCCAGCTACAGTCCGTACGACTGTCTACTGAGTGCCACACACAACTGTAGGACAAGACTAGCATCTGGTGATGCCCAGCATCTTTCACAACCAGTTGGTATTCACTCCGGTGGGGCAGCCTTAAGAGTTCATCCGACAAACGTGTGATCTAGATAGGATTGTACCTTATGTTCGAAAACGTCCAGAATCTGCCGTGTCTCGAGGTACCTTATGTTCTCAATGGACCCATATCCTAATAGTGCACACATGAAGATCACTTAAAGCACAAGGCATTCAATAATAATGTTCAGAACTCAACACTTCCCCTTGCCTGCATGCTTTAAGTGTATCTTCTCAAACCTAGTGAATCACGATGACCAACAAACACGGGCTTGGCAAGTGGCTTGGTCATAATGTCAGCCACATTGCGAGCAGATTCCACATAGAGGATATCTACCTGCCCAAGTGCCATAGCTTCCCTAGCGTAGTGGAAGCTTACTGCAACGTGCTTTGTGAATTTGGAATACAGGGGGTTCCGTAAATTAGAAATGCATCCTTGGTTGTCACAGAAAATTTTGACCCTCCAAGGTGCAGCCCCTATCTCTTCCAAGAAGCCCCTTAGCCAGTTGGCTTCCTTCACAATATGGCCAGCTGCCATAAACTCAGCTTGCACAGTTGAGGTAGCAAGTGAGCTCTGCTTCTTGCTTCCCCAAACCACGGCACTACCATAGACTGATAGAACATAGCCAGTGGTGGAATACCTGTGGTCCAGGTCCCCAGCATAGTCGGCATCAACATAGCCTTCTAGCTCCGGGCCCTTTCCACCCAGAGTAAGAGCTAACTCTCTGGTATCTCTCAAGTACTTCAGCACTCGAATGGCCTCATTCCAGTGTGAGGTAGTGGGTGTCATTCTATACCTTGACAACACTCCAACAGCCTGAGAAATGTCAGGCCGGGTCGTATTGGCTATGTACAGTAACGATCCAATTAACTCGCAGTATCGATGAGCAGGTGGCAGAGGGGTACCAGCCCCATGTGACATACCATCTGAGGACTCGGGTCTGCTGCTAGCCACGAAGTCCTTGGACATGGGGGTATCAACCCCACGTCCATCATCAGCAACGCCAAACTTCTCCACAAGAGCATCAATCTTGGAGTGCAACTCATGGAAATAGGCCCTGAACTCTATTGCGTAGGACTGACACCCCAGGAAATCATTCACCTCTCCCAAATCATGGATGGTGAAGTCCTTCTTCAATAACTCTTCCCCACTCAATCTCTGCAACCACTCTGGCAACTATGAGAAGATCATGACATAAACAAGAATAAACGACAGATTACCATCAGGGCCCTCCTGATGTATACCCAGCGTCGCTCTTGCACACACTATACCCCATCACGCTCAACTTGTCGCTCAAGGTCTTGTGCCAAGCCCGTGGGGCTTGCTTAAGACCGTAGAGTGCCTTCCTGAGCTTGCACACAACTCTCGTGTTGCCATTCTCAAATCCTGGTGGTTGGGTCACATAGACCTCTTCCTCCAACTCCCCATTGAGAAAAGCTGTCTTGATATCCACTTGGTGGATCTCAAGATTTTGTGTGGCAGCCACTGCCAGCACAGCTCTCCTAGCACCATAGCTGCTGTAGGTGCAAAAACCTCACCAACATCTATACAGGAATCTGTCTGCAACCCTGGGCACCAATCTTGCTTTAAACCGAGTGACATTCCATGTGCATCGTTTTTGTAGAAAAAATCCAATGAACAGGAACTTTCTGCCCATGGGTTTCCACATACTCATTCATGTGTTAAGACTCCATGAGGTGGCGCTCAGGAGCACGTGAACTTTTCCAACNTGTACCTCAAACCTAGTGAATCACGATGACCAACAAACACGGGCTTGGCAAGTGGCTTGGTCATAATGTCAGCCACATTGCGAGCAGATTCCACATAGAGGATATCTACCTGCCCAAGTGCCATAGCTTCCCTAGCGTAGTGGAAGCTTACTGGCAACGTGCTTTGTGAATTTGGGAATACAGGGGGTTCCGTAAATTAGAAATGCATCCTTGGTTGTCACAGAAAATTTTGACCCTCCAAGGTGCAGCCCCTATCTCTTCCAAGAAGCCCCTTAGCCAGTTGGCTTCCTTCACAATATGGCCAGCTGCCATAAACTCAGCTTGCACAGTTGAGGTAGCAAGTGAGCTCTGCTTCTTGCTTCCCCAAACCACGGCACTACCATAGACTGATAGAACATAGCCAGTGGTGGAATACCTGTGGTCCAGGTCCCCAGCATAGTCGGCATCAACATAGCCTTCTAGCTCCGGGCCCTTTCCACCCAGAGTAAGAGCTAACTCTCTGGTATCTCTCAAGTACTTCAGCACTCGAATGGCCTCATTCCAGTGTGAGGTAGTGGGTGTCATTCTATACTTGACAACACTCCAACAGCCTGAGAAATGTCAGGCCGGGTCGTATTGGCTATGTACAGTAACGATCCAATTAACTCGCAGTATCGATGAGCAGGTGGCAGAGGGGTACCAGCCCCATGTGACATACCATCTGAGGACTCGGGTCTGCTGCTAGCCACGAAGTCCTTGGACATGGGGGTATCAACCCCACGTCCATCATCAGCAACGCCAAACTTCTCCACAAGAGCATCAATCTTGGGAGTGCAACTCATGGAAATAGTGCCCTGAACTCTATTGCGTAGGACCTGACACCCCAGGAAATCATTCACCTCTCCCAAATCATGGATGGTGAATCCTTCTTCAATAACTCTTTCCCCCACTCAATCTCTGCAACCACTCTGGCAACTATGAGAAGATCATTGACATAAACAAGAATAAACGACAGATTACCATCAGGGGCCCTCCTGATGTATACCCCAGCGTCGCTCTTGCACACACTATACCCCATCACGCTCAACTTGTCGCTCAAGGTCTTGTGCCAAGCCCGTGGGGCTTGCTTAAGACCGTAGAGTGCCTTCCTGAGCTTGCACACAACTCTCGTGTTGCCATTCTCAAATCCTGGTGGTTGGGTCACATAGACCTCTTCCTCCAACTCCCCATTGAGAAAAGCTGTCTTGATATCCACTTGGTGGATCTCAAGATTTTGTGTGGCAGCCACTGCCAGCACAGCTCTCCTAGCACCATAGCTGCTGGTAGGTGCAAAAACCTCACCAACATCTATACCAGGAATCTGTCTGCAACCCTGGGCAACCAATCTTGCTTTAAACCGAGTGACATTCCCATGTGCATCGTTTTTTGTAGAAAAAATCCAATGAACAGGGATAACTTTCTGCCCATGGGGTCTTTCCACATACTGCATAGCCTCATGGGTGTCTAAAGACTCCCACTGAGGTGAGCGCTGGGCTTCCCTCAAGTTTGAGGGCACGTGAACTTTTCCCAACCTGACAGAAGGTACACTCTGTACCTTATGCTGTGGTGCAGCAAGGCTGTCAGCCTTACTGGTGCTGTTCCCTTCTCTCTCTCTCTCTCTCTCCCTGGTTGCCAGAATAAGGTACATTATGTACCTTATGCTGGGACTGGGCAGTACTGCCGGGATTATCTGATTCCTTCTCAAGTCTCTCTCTCTCTCCTTGACTACTGGACTCATGTGCAGCACCCTTACATTCTCGCACCTTCCGCAATGCAGAGGGGAGCAGCAGCTCTCTCTCTCTCCTGGACTCACACTTGGGCACACTACCCAGACTTGCCTGAGCTGCGCCTACAATGTCAGCCTGCACACCATAAGCATGACTAGCCAGTGACTGGGATTGGGCACCAGCTTCCCCTACTGCTGGCATGTCTAACCCACTGCTCTCATCTCTTACATCTGCACCGAACATAGCCTCGACTGTCTCAACCTGCCCCTGCATATCAGGGAGACCAACCATGTTTGGCTCACTCACAATTGCCTGACCTGGGTCAGGGGCATGCAATCGGATGTCAGAATGCTCTCTCCTAGCCACGCGCTGTACATAACGCTGCTCCCTTGTAAGGGTGGTCCCTTGAGGAAGGGGAATTTGTGACTTCCATTGCATTCGCAACCCCTCTTGTACCTTCTGCATTTTTTCTACCTGTGATTGAGTTTCTACACCCCCCTGGCCAGATTCTGCATATGCTCAAGCACCGACCACGAGTGCTGAGATGGTTCTGGGGTCCCAACAGTAGAATCCAGGCTGGTGGGGTTCCTTGGTCATGTGCTGCTATGGTCCCGTCTCCAGACTGATCCCCAGCACAAAGTCCAGAGGTCCCAGGAGCCCCAGTGGAAAGCGTCTCCACTCCATGGTCATCCTCCTCATCCCAGAACGTGGGTGGAGCAGCAGAGGAATTGCTTGAGGCGTTGCCAGATTCTCACTGCCAAGGGGGGTGATATCCTAGAATCATAGACAGACCCAGGCTGGACCTTTGATAGACCCACTCTCTCAGCCCCCTCAAGTGCTCGATAAAGCTGACGTCCCTACTCTCCTTCCACACTCCATTCCCCACGTACACACGATACGCTTTAGACTGGGGACAATAACCAGTAAACATCCCAGGGATGGTCTTGGGCCCAAAAACAGACCTTTGGCCACTGGGAATGTGCACATGGGCTACACAGCCAAACGTGCGCAGCACAGACACATCAGGTTTGACACCAAAGAATAATTCCATGGGGGTCAGGGACCTGCCTGAAGTAGGAACCACATTGTAGAGGAGGGTAGCTGTCTCAAGCGCCTCCTTCCAAAGGGAAGGGTCTGCTGCAGCATGGACCATCAGAGTCCTTGTTCGCTCCTTCAGGGTCCTATTCATCCTCTCCGCCACCCCATTCTGCTGAGGCGTGTAGGGCGCTGAGGACTCCATCTTAGTGCCCTGCTGAGCACAAAACTCTTTGAATTGCTGGTTCAGGAACTCTGAACCCCTGTCAGTCCTCACACACTTCACAACCGTGCCTCGTTGGGTCTGCCAAAAACGGAGCAGGTCTATCACAGCCTTTGGGATGCAATCCTTTGACTTCACAGGCAGGGAGGCAACTTGGTGTGAACTTTCATCCACTACAGTGACCCAATATCGTTCACCTGTGATGGCAGGAGGTGATATGGGACCCACAGTATCCACATGGACTCTATCGAGTGGGTTATGTGCAGGCCTGGAAGATACAGGGAAAGGAGGTCTGGAGTGTTTCCCTTGTATACACGATTCACAGTGCTTGGGGCACTCAGAGCAGGGAGCAAGGGAGATATTGATTCCTGTAACCAGATCTTCCTTGGAGAACCTCTGCATGCTGCTGGCACCAGGATGACCTAACCTAGCATGCCACAGAGATCTCTCTCTACACACGTGTCCTTTCCTAAGATGAGACGCCTCAGCCATGTGATCAATATGTCTGCATCCAACTTGCTGCCCTCTGACAGGACTAACAAACTCCAAAAAAAAACAGACCTCGTGCGCGGGTGATATCTCCACACCACCCTTCAGGTCCCTTCATGGCTGTGTAACCACCTGCAGTGTCAGTCAGGAAAGATGCTCCATCCTGAATTGCACCAGTGACTGAAATGAGGTTGGTATGCGCAGAAGGAACACACTGCGCATTGTGCAGCCAGAATACTTCGTGCCTTGCATTCACAAGGCATATAGACCCAGATGCAATGATTCCTCCCTTGTCGTCTGAGGTTGCCAAGTGCAGAGGAAGAGGCTGTCCATGCATAACTGGATTATGGAGCAATGAGAGATCATTGACTATATGCACAGAGGCACCACTATCTATTAATCAAGATGTGCTGCTAGCTCCATGCGAAGTTGGGGCAAGCACATTGAGAGAGATAAACATCGCCTCACCAGAAGGAGGGGGTGGAGGTGGTAAATGCCACCCCGGAAACGTGTGTTGACTTGTTGGATAGTTATATGCTGAAGGTGGTCCAGGGCTGGAAGCGGATGAAGGCGGGCCACCCCGGCCAGATCCATGGTCCCACCAGGCTTGAGGAGACGACTGTGGGCCTCCCTGGCCCCAGTAAGCTGCAGGCCCAACGCTTGCCGCTTGCATGTTTTGATGCAGAGCCTGCAGCTGCCTGAGCGGTCCGCAGTCAGTCATGAAGTGGCCCTTTGCCTTGCAGAAGTGGCATGAAAGCTCCTCTCTGGGCCTTCTTGCCCTGCCAGGTCCTCGCCCCCTGCCACCAAAAGTAGTTGCAGAGGGGCCAGCGGGAGGCTGTTCGTTTGCTGGTAGTGCTGCTCCAACTCCCGGTACTGCTCCCACTCCTGGTGCAGCTCCAGCGCTTGATGACGCTCCAGCTACCCCCCCAGAGGGACCAGCCACTGCTGCAGCTGCCATGGCCTGAGGTGTTCCCTCTGCAGGTGGGTCCTTGTACCCACGGCTGGCTGCGGCGCGCAGGATTCTTTGAATCAGCTCCAATGGCGGCTTGTCGGTTGCCATAACCTCCAGGGACTCGAGCCTCAGCACAGGAGGGAGGCCCTTCACCATCAGCTCCCCAACATTGTGGTCCAAGAGGATGAACGCGTTGTTTCTGAGACTTGTAGCCAGATCCATCATTCTGTAGAGGTAGACCTTGAGTGTCTCCCCTGTCTTGATGCCCTGCTCCATTTCCTTGTCCCACTCAAGGTTGATGTCTTGGTTGCTCCCTCCAGTGTGACTGTTCTTCACCCACGTGATGAAGTCGAACGCTGCTTTGTGGCATGAGATCTGAGAATGCCAGATGACTGGAACTGACTGGATCAGCCACTGCTTGATGGCTGAGTTCTCCACCGACCCTGGCATTGGCCTCTCCAAAGCCGCTCTGACCCCCTTGGTGTTTGCGCACGCCTCCAAAGCTTCATACCAAAATTTAAAATTGCGCCCTCCATCATCAAGCATGACAGTCATCTTTGGATTAGAGGTATTGGGGATGTAGGCTGCCTTGTCAATCTCCACCTTTGGTTCTGCAGTGGCTGATTGTGTCCCGGTCATAGACTGCCCTGGAGTGGCCCCACTGACTTCTCCAGGTTGAGACATTGCTGTTTCACTGCTACTTTCCTTTTCTTTGCCCCTTTTTGTCATACTGTTGTCACTTCACCAGCCAAACTTACTCATAAACTTCTGGAATGCAGCAATACCCTACAATTCCCTCCATGTCAGGGAAATTTACCAGCCAGTCTTGCACAGTAGTAGCAGATATGTTCCCCTCAGAAGTTTGCGCCGGAGTCCGGCCCGACTCACTCAGTGCTTCTAGACAACGTCTATGAATGATAAAGCACAGCTAAAACTTCAATTATGAATTTCCCAGAAAGGTAAACTGTGAGTAAGATAATGGTCCTGGTACACTCGAGTTCCCTTGCGCCGCTGCGCCATGCTCGAGCTCCTTTGTTGACGCTTACGTCTGACCCATCCGTAGACGACCTTCACTCCTGCTTTTACTTGGCTCAGCTGGAAGGGCGTGGGCCCATAACCTGTGAAAGGTTATGGGCAATCGGCTTTCCCTGTACAAAGCAGACAGGTCGTCAATAGACGAAGTTACTCCAGCTACAGTCCGTACGACTGTCTGCTGAGTGCCACACACAACTGTAGGACAAGACTAGCATCTGGTGATGCCCAGCATCTTTCACAACCAGTTCCGTTACATCATTATCTTGTACACAAGCACCGATCAAGCAATCTCTAGATAAGGCTCTAGACGGCTACGTTCAAGTACATGCCTATACTCCCTGAAGTCACTGTCCCTTATCTGTTTGAGTGACTACAGGGTACACTAAGCTTGTTCACTCTCACAATAGCAACAATGATACAACACACACTGCCGCACCGTACCTGTACAAAGCAGACAGGTCGTCAATAGACGAAGTTACTCCAGCTACAGTCCGTACGACTGTCTGCTGCAGTGCCACACACAACTGTAGGACAAGACTAGCATCGAGTGATGCCCAGCATCTTTCACAACCAGTTGGTATTCACTCCGGTGTGGCAGCCTTAAGAGTTCATCCGACAAACGTGTGATCTAGATAGGATTGTACCTTATGTTTGAAAACGTCCAGAATCTGCCGTGTCTCGAGGTACCTTTTGTTCTCAATGGACCCATATCCTAATAGTGCACACATGAAGATCACTTAAAGCACAAGGCATTCAATAATAATGTTCAGAACTCAACAACTTTCAGTAGAGCAGTACACCAACATACAGACGGTACTGTTCGCTGACACGGTCCGGATCTCCGCGGAACCTTCCGAAGCATAAAGCCGTTTGAATTTGATTGCTTCGCAGTAAACCTAGGGTGCCTCTGCTCTCAAGTTGCCACACAAGTGTGTAAGTCTGAGTCTTGCGGGTTAGGATGGATCAGGCACATGGGCAGAGTAAGCTGCCCATGTAAGGCCCCTTGGACTCATTCACTGGGATGATTGCAAAGGTATAATTAGGATACGTGTCATACATCCTTGAACCAGACGAGAGCGCAGTCTTGTATCTTGAGAAGTTAGATGCCACACACTTGTGCTTGCAAGCGTGTAAGTCCCAGTCTTGCAGGTTAGAATCTACACAGGCACATATGGGGTTTATAAGTACTGGAATCTAATGGTCCATGTAAAGCAAGAGTTCTACCTGAACAACCTGAGCTTGCTCGAGCTACCGATGTCATTCCAGACCCATTACTATCCGACCTGTACATTGCACTGCTATGTAACCGAATCGAATTCATATCGAATTCAGTCTCTATGCCCCATCAAGTCCTCAATCGAATCCTTATCGAATTCAGCCTGAATTCGCATTGTCAAGAATACATGAGCGATGCGAATTCGAATCGAATTCAGTCTGAATTCGCAATATCAAGAATCAAGGAGCGATGCCGAATTCGGCCCGAATCTGGTTTAGAAAACGCGTGGAAAACAGCGGCACCGGCGAATCGAAGCGAATTCGGCATCCCGACACCAGGATGAATTCCGCATCGGATTCGCATCGAATTATAGTTGCGAAATCTACTAGTGGCAGGATGGAGGTTTGGCAAGCAGCGATCACAACCGGCAGGGCAGGCCCTAGGCCCACGTTGGCTTGGCTGTTTGCAAGCGGGTGGCCCTCCAGCATTGACGCAGCGCTCTCATGGCGGACTCGCGACATGGCCATGCTGCAACTGTATATGCACCTTACAATTCTGAAGCTCCACATCACTTTATAAGCTTATTTATTTGCATGGATCAGTCATGGCAGACATATGCACTGAACTCCATGGAAACCTTTGGAATACTTTGGCAACTATTCCATGCATGTGCCAAAGCGTTTGCAAGATATGAAACTGTGTTTTGGAAGTATTGCGCTAAGTATTGCGCTACCATTGCCGTATGTTTTAGGTTCTAAAGACTGAGATACCATCGATGTCCGACAACGCCCTTCAGGCAAGGAGTTGCAGGCCTGCAGGGTTTATTGGTGTGGGTCTGTGGTGCACCAGAAGTCTATGTACTTTAATGGGACTGAGCAGTGCACTTGTGAGGACTGATCAGAAAACCATGTGCTTTGAGGGACTGGCCATGTGGCATTGTGAGGAGTGATCATGATCAGACATCAAGAATGCTGTTGTGTTTGAGATATGGTCAGACTAGCTATATAGTTGAATAGTATAGTCAGACACTGATCAGACATCAAGAATGCTGTTTTGTTTGAGATATGGTCAGGCTAGCTATATAGTTGAAACCAAATATGAGCAACAGGTTAATGGGTCCCGCACTATGTAATACATGGATCAATACAAATGCCTTCAAGGTCGCATTGCATATCATGTATGCCATTATAGTGGTCCAAGACTGATTTAGTGCCTCAATTTGTTGGGAATACGTAGAAATATCTCCCAGAATATTGATTCCAGAATGTGCTGAATTGACTTCAGTCCGTTTTAAAATGGCCCCATTTTCGAGCATGGAAAGCGAATACTTATCGTTGCTGATTCGTCCCGTTTTCGTACATGTATTGCTGCAGTCCTTTCGATGCGAAATCGAGCCCAAACCCTCCCAGTTGCGTGCACAATTCGATTCCGATTCGTGATTTCCTGACTCAGCGGTTTCCGAACCCATTCCGAACGAAAATAGGTTCCCATCGGACTTGGTCCGATAGACTGTCGAAGCGTATCAGATTCGTTCTGGAAATCGTTCCGGGTCGCGTTCAATTTCGTTCCACAAATTTCTCGATATCGGAACGAAATTCTGTCGCGATCCATTCGAAACCATGGTACCCGTGCCACTAGTGACCAGGCATAAAACGATAAGGATCATAAAATGGGGAAGAAGGTGCTTGCTGGTGTGGCAGGTCTTGGGCCACACGGTGATACGTATGGGTGGTATCCCATTGATGCGCATGTCGGGTTCCGCTGCTATTGTCATGGCGCCTGTAGTTTGTTTTTCGGACAAAAGTGTCTGTTGCAGTTGCCTGGTAGTAAATATTGCTGGCGAAAAGGGCCAGCTTTAGCCCCGGCCTTTGGCGGTACGTGAAGGTCGGGGGAGTTGAAAATGGGCGTTATATGTTTTGGCGCAGTAATGGAATGCACGTGTGTAAGTGGGATTTGGAGTTGGAAATTGACTTGGGCCGCCTACTAATATGAAATTTCAGTTAGACCAACTTATTGAGACTTCTCTCTCTCTCTCTCTCTCTCTCTCTCTCTCTCTCTCTCTCTCTCTCTCTCTCTCTCTCTCTCTCTCTCTCTCTCTCTCTCTCTCTCTCTCTCTCCCCCCCCCCTCTCTCTCTCTCTCTCTCTCTCTCTCTCTCTCTCTCTCTCTCTCTCTCTCTCTCTCTCTCTCTCTCTCTCTCTCTCTTTCTCTCTCTCTCTCTCAGCCAGATAAACAAAACTTCTGTGATGGGGAACAGCTCGCCTTATCTGGGGGTCCACAGACATAGACAGGAGATTGGGACACTTTGTGAAAACGTAAAATTGTTTGAGGAAGAGTCAACTGCTTGCGCTTCCTTTCCCCGGATCTCAAAAGTTGTTTCGATTACATCAAGTTTCCAGGCACCTTGGAATGCTAGGCGTTATCGCTAGGCTTGCGTTATCGCCAGCCTAGCGGGGTTGTGTAACTGGCTTCCACCGTCTGCCATTTGAAGTTCTCTTGTGAGTCCCTATCCTAGACCCATCATTCACGCTCGCTGACTTTTATGGTTAACATTTCCCTGACAATCCGCGTAATGACCCACGTGGATCTTCTTATAATTACACCGGTTTGCGTTCGGTTTTTTATGCGTTCAAAGTTGACTGATCAGAAAGTTAGGTTTGGGTCCCTCTTAATCTGCCAAATGCTAGTTTAATGTCAACATTAATATGCTGAGAACTTGAAAAGGATGCATTACCAGATTTAGATATCTTAAGCTGGTACCAGATTAAGACATCTTAATCAGTGGCCTGTATCGATAGAGGCCACAAGATCGCGATGAGACCAACACATCCTATTCACATCATACATGCTCTATCTGCACATGTATCACTACTAAATTACGTAGGGTAGACAATATAAAGGCCAGTACAATTTTTGTAGACGTAACATCCGGGTCTGGGTCCCAAAAAGGAAGATCACCCCGACATCGTCGACGTCCCAAAACAAATACTATTTTCAATACATATGCCTTGAAAAGTGTATCTCATAAAAGTTATTCGACATTTGAATCTTTGTGCAGGACCTAAGAAAAATTTCAAGAGTGGCTAGCAAAGACCTAGAAGAAATTGAGGGTTGGCAGTTCGGCTATGGATTGCAGTAAGGTGGAAAGGTTGGCCGGTACCACGGTCATGGTCCTGGCAAGGTACCATAATACAGCTCATCGAAATTGGGAAGTGTAGCTGACGTTTCCTGGTTCTGATACAGAGGCAGGTCCTGGAGCATGTTGTTATACGGCTGGGTGGCATCCCCGTCATACGTGGCTACATATTCCTGGGCCTCTGACGGCAGGACGTGTGGCAGCCCTCGCGTCTGCTCTTGTGGCCCGTTCCGAGGGTACTCACTGTCATGAACTTGAAGCTGACCTTGCAGTGGATCGAAATGCCGGCTCCTTTGATCCCCTATCTGCACACGTGGCCGACTGTATTGACAAAACGTAGGCTGCCGAAAGGATTGAACACGAGATTGCCGAAGAGGCTGTTCATATGAGTGACGCCCTGACTTTTCATTACCGTACGCGATCTCGTGGTGAGCTTGTAATGTGTAGCGTCCGACGTGCTGGGGATTTTGCAATGTGTAGCGTCCGTCGTGCTGGGGATTTTGCATTGTGTAGTGTCCGACGTGCTGGGGATTTTGCAATGTATAGCGTCCGTCGTGCTGGGGATTCTGCAAAGTGTAGTGTCCGACGTGCTGGGGATTTTGCAATGCGCAGTGTCCGACGTGCCCCACTGGAGGGGTGACGGTAGTACTGTAATTCGCAGTAAGGTGGACAGGTGGGTTGGTACCAGGCATAGAACGATAAGGATCATAAAATGGGGAAGAATGTGCTTGCTGGTGTGGCAGGTCTTGGGCCACACGGTGGTACGGATGGGTGGCATCCCATTGATGCGTAAGTCGGGTTCCGCTGCTATTGTCATTGCGCCTGTAGTTTACCTTCTGGACAAAACTGTCTGTTGAAGGTGCCTGGTAGAGTCGTTGGTGGAAGTCCGAAGGAAGTGGGTGTTAATAGAAAACTGGCGGGTATCTGACTTGTCCATGTTCCAAAAGGGTCTGCTTGGCCTGTGACGACTCCACTGGTGGTTGCACTCCCCGCTGCTCTTGTGGCTTGTTTCGCAGGTGCTCACTGTCATGCAATTGAAGATGACCTGACAGTGGATCGTGTCGGTTCGCTTGCTTCCCTGACTCCCATTCCTGCACACGTGGCCATCCAAGTGGACCAAACCTATTTTGTCGAAGTGATTGGTCCTGTGACTCCCGACAAGACTGTGGCCATGGCTGACGCCCTGTTTCCTCACGCGCTTGACGCTGTTCCCCTTGCTGGTCTTCAGGTTCTGGAGATTTTGCAATGTGTAGCGTCCGTCGTGCTGGGGATTGTGCAATATGTAGCGTCCGTCGTGCTGGGGATTCTGCAAAGTGTAGTGTCCGACGTGCCCCACCGGAGAGGTGACGGTACTACTGTAACTCGCACTAAGGTGGACAGGATGGCTGGTACCAGGCATAGAACGATAAGGACCATAAAATGGGGAAGAAGGTGCTCGCTGGTGTGGCAGGTCTTGCGCCACACGGTGGTACGTGTGGGTGGGATTCCATTGATGCGTAAGTCGAGTTCCGCTGCTATTGTCATTGCGCCTGTAGTTTGCTGTTTGGACAAAATAGTCTGTTGCAGGTGCCTGGTAGCGTCGTTGGTGGAAGTCCGAAGGAAGGGGTTGTTGATAGAAAACTGGCGGGTCTCTGAACTGTCCATGTTCTAAAATTTTTAAAGGGTCTGCTGAACCTGTGACGACTCCACTGGTGGTTGCACTCGCGGCTGCTCTTGTGGCTCGTGTCGCAGGTGCTCACTGTCATGCAATTGAAGATGACCTGACAGTGGATCGTGTCGGTTTGCTTTCTTCCCTGACTCCCATTCTTGCACACGTGGCCGTCCAAGTGGACCAAACCTATTTTGTCGAAGTGATTGGTCCTGTGACTCCCGACAATACTGTGGCCATGGCTGACGCCCTGTATCTTGACGCGCTTCAAGCTGTTCCCCTTGCTGGTCTTCTGGTTGCTGATGTGACTGAGCATGTTCACCTTCCAGAGATTCTGGGAACTTCCATTTCTTCGTTCTGCAACATCAAAAAACCATCGACGTGCAACAATTTAAAAATTTGTTTGGAATATTTTGCTTCAAGGGGGCAGCGGACGTGGACTATTTAAATGACCTAGCAAGAATAACGTATACGGTATACATTGACGTATATATACTTTTGTAAGGTCTATCTAACCTCATTGCCCCCCTCTAAAGCGCGCGTTTGCTTCGGCGCGGGGTAATTATGAAATTTATTGATGAAAATGAACAGTGGTAGTATTATGCTAAGTGCCATTTTCATTAATGAATGTTATGGTTCTTAGTCATGAATACTATACTGAGAACAAGCTTCCAGAGACTCGTAGCACGTGGGAACGCAAACTGTTCATGAGTATTAAAGCTGAGAAGTAACTCTCCTTATGGCAGATAATGGGGACTTCGGTAATTCAGATGGCTTCACGCGCAGAGAACCTGCAACTTATCACGTAGGTACTGGTATACTTTCAAGTTTCACATGTTAATCCGATAAAATGTCTCTTTGAGCTGGTCGATTTTTTAATTTGTCTGCTCACGCATTTTGTTTCAATATTGTTGGACGCGCTGCAATTGCAAGCACCCCTTTGCGAAACACTATCGTCTTTCAACAAACATACTAAATAAACTGCCTCTGGCCGACTGTATTTGTGACATTTATTAAATACATAAAGTTTATAAGGTCATCTTTCTTGGCTTCTAGCCTCCTTTTCGTATGCGATTGCGGCATCTTCTTCTGTTTCGTGTAAACCCAGATATTTCTTAGTCCCGTTTATCGTAATTTCTGCTTGCCATTTATTAGTTTGTTTATGCCAGGAAACTCCCTCGTAATTTGATGAAGTTCTTTCCTTCTTCTCGTTTTTGTATTTTTCTAGCAATTCCTGCAGACCCATTGTTTCCAGCTCTGCCCTATCTTCATCGGTCAAACGGGCCTGGACTTCATGAGGACACTCCCTTTGCTTAGAAGAACAGTCTTTGTACCTGACCCTGTCCCACATGCTTGCCAATATCGATAATATCCATAGCTCTAGTACTGACGCCTATTCTTGTTATTTCTCCACTGAGAGTAGGACGTCCACCCGTGTATTTCCACTCAAAACAGGGTG
>KV908497.1:315000-320000 GCA_002005505.1 Botryococcus braunii
TAGAATATTGCAATTGTTGCACGGCTGGATGGTATCCCCGTCATACTTGGCAGGATATGGGCGTGTAACGGCAGGATGGGTGGCAGCCCTCACGTCTGCTCTTGTGGCCCGTTCCGAGGGTACTCACTGTCATGCAGTTGAAGCTGACCTTGCAGTGGATCGTAATGCCGGCTCTCTTGATCCCCTATTTGCAAATGTGGCTGACCGTATGGACATAACGCAGGCTGCCGAAAGGATTGAACACGAGACTGCCGACGAGGCTGTTCGTATGAGCGACGCCCTGTTTCTTCATACTACTACCGTACGCGATCTGATAGGGAGTTTGCAATGCGAAGTGTCCGACGTGCTGGAAATTTTGCATTGTGTAGTGTCCGAAGGGCTGGGGATTGTGCAATATGTAGCGTCCGTCGCGACGATCGTGCTGGGGATTTTGCAAAGTGTAGTGTCCGACGTGCCCCACCGGAGGGGCGACGGTACTACTGTAACTCGCACTAAGGTGGACAGGATGGCTGGTACCAGGCATAGAACGATAAGGATCATAAAATGGGGAAGAAGGTGCTCGCTGGTGTGGCAGGTCTTGCGCCACACGGTGGTACGTGTGGGTGGCATCCCATTGATGCGTAAGTCGGGTTCCGCTGCTATTATCATTGCGCCTGTAGTTTGCTGTTTGGACAAAACAGTCTGTTGCAGGTGCCTTGTAGCGTCGTTGGTGGAAGTCCGAAGGAAGGGGCTGTTGATAGAAAACTGGCGGGTCTCTGAACTGTCCATGTTCTAAAAGGGTGTGCTGAACCTGTGACGACTCCACTGGTGGTTGCACTCGCGGCTGCTCTTGTGGCTCGTGTCGCAGGTGCACACTGTCATGCAATTGAAGATGACCTGACAGTGGATCGTGTCGGTTCGCTTTCTTCCCTGACTGGGCATTCCTGCACACGTGGCCGTCCAAGTGGACCAAACCTATTTTGTCGAAAAGATTGGTCCTGTGACTCTTGACAATACTGTGGCCATGGCTGACGCCCTGTTTCTTGACGCGCTTCACGCTGTTCCCCTAGCTGGTCTTCTGGTTGCTGATGTGACTGAGCATGTTCACCTTCCAGAGATTCTGGGAACTTCCATTTCTTCGTTCTGCAACATCAAAAAACCATCGACGTGCAACAATTTAAAAATATGTTTGGAATATTTTGCTTCAAGGGGGCAGCGGACGTGGACTATTTAAATGACCTAGCAAGAATAACGTATACGGTATACACTGACGTATATATACTTTCGTAAGGTCTATCTAACCTCATTGCCCCCCTCTAAAGCGCGCGTTTGCTTCGGCGCGGGGTAATCATGAAATTTATTGATGAAAATGAACAGTGGTAGTATTATGCTAAGTGCCATTTTCATTAATGAATGTTATGGTTCTTTGTCATGATTACTATACTGAGAACAAGCTTCCAGAGACTCGTAGCACGTGGGAAGGCAAACTGTTCATGAGTAATAAAGATGAGAAGTAACTCTCCTTATGGCAGATAATGGGGACTTCGGTAATTCAGATGGCTTCACGCGCAAGTATGAATAGCTCTAGTTCTAATGCCTATTCTTGTTATTGCACCACTGAGAGTAGGACGTCCACCCGTGTATTTCCACTAAGAACAGGGTGACACATATACATATTTTAGGCGACGAAGAAAACGTTTTGAATGACCATGATTAATAGTCAACCGTCTGAATTGCACACCGCAATAGAACTCACGCTCAGCTGGAATGGTAACACACGTGATTTTGACGCTTTCACTGGATGGTAAATCCTATACTTATAACGCTGTTGAATCAAGGTAACTATCGTCCATGCCTCAACTGCCTTATAAGTATAGGGTCTACCATCCAGCAAAAGAACTATTTTAGAGGATATCATATTACTATTTTGGGGGATATTGTTCCGTATTCTAGTCAGTTCAACAGTTCATTAACAAGCTTTCGCAATGTTGGAAAGTCTATGTTGCAGACAACAGCAGCAATTAATGGCTACCTGGCCCACGCACGGGAAGCTTCCTCAGCAGTTGGAAAGACTCCGAGACATTCTGTTTTGCCCTTTATCTTGATTTTGCTTTTTAACGTTCCGTTCTTATGTGGTTGAGCCCCCGTCAGGGATTGAGGACGTCTTATTCAGAACCCTGCCTTTATATTAATATTTACAAGCGTAGGCCTTGCGTTGGTAGTGAGGGAGGAACTAGGAAGTGCAAAAAGTACGTAAGATCGCAGGTCCAAGTAAGACTACGGCGTGCGGATCCGTGTTCAGTCGAAGGCCTGCACTATTGTAAGCAAAGTTGTTTTCTTGATATCACCGTACAATTTTGTTTACAAGTTCCTCGAGGACGCTATGGATCCCAGTATGCGACTTTGAGCAAGTCCGGCACTCGACAAAAGACATATGTAACCGACATGTCGTCATCAGTGTGAAGGACGGCAGTACAATTACGACAGGTTTGGTACGGGCTTCGAGACCTCGCACTGCGGTTTCGCTGCAATCCGCGCACGCGCGCGCGCGCGCGCGCGCGCACACACACACACACACACACACACACACACACACACACACACACACACACACACACACACACACACACACACAAACAAACAACACACACATGGAACGTTCCAAGATGAGATATTTCTTTTGATTTTCATAATAGGAAATCATACCCCCCTTCACCACAGAAGCCTCACAAAGCTAAACTCTAACGGCATCCCCCCTTCCCCCCCCCCCCACCCCAATAGGGGAGCCGCGCCGCCAACTGCCGCCCACCGGCCCCCCCAATCCCAATGCTTACCTTAAGATGCGTAGAATACCAGACAAGGCCTTCATGCGCAACTAGCGCCTGACTAACCAGGCCAGCTGACGCAAATATTTCGATAATAGGGAAATCGTTCGCCAATATATACAAAAGCACTTTTGGACAAAGTTGGAGGCTTGTCCTATGATCAAGGCCTACAATTAGCTAAAGGCAATACCCCTTCGACAGCAAGTACATCCCCTGCACTTATGCTGCTTTGAGAGGATGCCACTGTTGACACTAGTCGTTCCAATTGTGCTGTGGCAACAGCGGATTTCCGTCCATCAGGTCATCCCAGACCGAGACCCTGGATGTCCTTACGTAAGGACATGTATACATGTGGCAACAGCGGATTCCCGTCCATCAGGTCATCAAAGACCGACACCCTGGATGTCTTACATGCCCTTCCTCCTCACATGTGCATAAAATATTCTAGCCCTGGATATCCCCAAAGAGGGCGAGGGAGGTGCAGGGTGTCCCAGACATGAAGCGGAGACAACGGACGGAGACGGATGGCTGGACAGACGGACACACGCATGCACGACTCGCGCACACGCACGCACGTGCACAAGCGCGCGGACGCACACAACCCTCAACCCTAAACCCTAAAACCTATGGGGGGGGAGGAACCCATCTGATCCGGGGGGCGGAAGGTGGGGGGAGGAAGGGGAATGACAACCTCGTTCCATATATACAGTGTTAGAACCCCGGATACGCCCAAGGAGGGCGAAGGAGGTACTGGGTGTTTCAGGAATGAATGCGCAGACAGATCTTCTAGATAACGGAGACGGATGTGCGGACGGACAGACGCACGCATGCACGCATAAAGAACACACATATGCAAGCACACACAGAAGCATACACCCACGAACACACACACAACACACATGTGTGAACACACACACACACACACACACACACACACACACACACAGACATCCAATCACACACACACACACACGCCCAAACGCACACACACACAAACACATACACACACACAAACACACACACACACACATGCAAGGACACACGCAAGAACACAACCACACACAGACACAGACACACACACACACACACACAACACATGTGTAAACACACACACACACACACACAAATATAACTCACACACACACACACAGAGACGACTATGTGTGGTCAACACACACTCTCAGACACACACACACACACACACACAATCACACAATTACACACACACACACACACACACACACACACACACACACACACACACACACACACACACACACTCACACACACACCACCCTTGGTGGAAGATTTGAATGACATGAAGAGTCTCCATGAAGACGTCTCTCTTGATGATCGTTGATCCTTTGAGTCTCTTACATGCCTTAAGACTTCATACCACCTTTGCAAAAGTGGCTTGGACTTGTGATGTGCCATTTGACCGGTAAATGGTCTTGAAAATCCTCACGAGACTATTCTTCTTCCTAAGACAAGCTGCCGGACTAGTCCAGGATCCTGTCAGGGCTGCCGGTGAAGCCACCAGTGAAATATAGATTGGAATCGCATCCAGTAAACTGAAGATAGAATGATATTGCATCCATTGGATTATAGATCATAGATGGATTTGAGTGTGGCGTGCGATTCAAGACTCAAGTCATTGCTGGGCTGTACATACGTGTTCAAAGATAAGGATTTGCATCCGCTGGGTCGGATTGACCCCATCATCAATCTAACGCCAGCCTAGCTATAGAGGGGTTGTGTAACTGGCTTCCACCGTCAGCCTTTTGAAGTTCTCTTGTGACCCATCATTCATGCTCGCTGAATTTTTTTGTTAACATTTCCCAAACAATCTGCGTAATGATCCACGTGGATCTTCTTACGGCCGCTTAGCGTTCGGCTTCGTATGCTTTCAAAGTTGACTGATCAGAACGTTAGGATTAGGACTCTCTTAATCTGCCAAATGCTAGTTTGACGTCAACATTATTATGCTGAGAACTTGAAAAGTATGCATTACCAGATTTAGAATCTTAAGCTAGTACCAGATTAAGACATCTTAATCAGTGGCCTAGGCTTGTATCGATAGCTCCATAGAGGCCACACGATCGCGATCAGACCAACACATCCTATTCTAAATCACACATGCCCTATCTGTACATGTCTGACTACGTAATTACGTAGGGGAGACAATTTAAAGGCCAG
>KV908497.1:332500-337500 GCA_002005505.1 Botryococcus braunii
GCATAGCCCTAAAGCCCTAACGTGAAACGCAGAGGCAGGATACCAGAACACAAAACTGATAGTACAGAATACTGATGACATGGAAACCAGTCATGTACACTCCCTGGCTATCCAGAAATAGGAGCAGACTTAGAAGCTAGGATGTAGGCGAGTTGGCTATTTAAATGGGTATGGCCATCTCTCTCTCTCTCTCTTTTTTTTTTTTTTTTTTTTTTTTTTTTTTTTTTTTTTTTTTTTTTTTTCTCTCTCTTCTCTCTCTCTCTCTCTCTCTCTCTCTCCTTCCCTCCCTCCTCCCTCCCTCCCTCCCTCCCTCCCTCCCTCCCTCCTCCCTCCTCCCTCCCTCCCTCCCTCTCTCTCTCTCTCTCTCTCTCTCTCCTCTCTCTCTCTCTCTCTCTCTCTCTCTCTCTTCTCTCTCTCTCTCTCTCTCTCTCTCTCTCTCTCTCTCTCTCTCTCTCTCTCTCTCTCTCTCTCTCTCTCCCTCTCTCTCTCTCTCTCTCACACACACACACACACTTGCACACACAGCCACACACAGACACACACACACACACACACACACACACAGACACACACACACACACACACGCACGCACACACACACACACACACACACACACACACACACACACACACACAAATACACGCGCGTGCACAGGCACAGGCGCACCTTGCATCCAGCCGACAAGAGGGGGAGCCGGGACGTCCCAAACAGGTGGTAGGCCATGGTCCCTAGCCCGGAAGCCAGGGGTCTCAACCTGCGCGGCACGCCCCAAACCACTACCGCCGCTGCGCACGCGGCCCCCACCACACCCTCTCAGCAGAATATCGTTGCCAGAAGCTGATCTTATGTAGCTTTGGACCTTACCATATGGTAAGGAGATGCATGCCCGCTCCCGCGTAAAGTCTGATTTTGACGGTATTCCTTTGAAAGCTTCGCACTGGCGTTGCACTTAGTTTTACCACCACGCCCTTTCAACACATACTTTTTGCCAGAAGGTAACCACTGGCTTAGCTCTAGACCTTGCCAACTCCCCCCCCCCCCCCGGTAAAATCTCTTAGCCGAAATTCAATCCAAGCAAAGCACTGGTGTTGTTCTCGATTTTAGCACCACTCCTCCCTTATTGAAATCCTGAGAGACGGAAGCTGAGCCACTGGCGTTGCACTAGACTGTGATTAAGGGTTCTCACTTCCCGGACAGGTGATGGCGCTAGAGCCTTATTGGGCAAGCAGAGATATAGGTTTAAAACTCACGATCCCCTAATCAAGGGTTCTCACTTTCCGAGCCGCTGATGGCCTTAGAGCCTAATTTGGCAACCAGAAATATAGGTTTGGAATTCACGATCCCGTAAGTAGGGGTTCTCACTTCCCGGGCCGCTGATGGCGTTGCAGCCTAAACTGGCAATTGTGAAGAAGCAGATGAAGGCAGGCAGGGTCTTTGCCCCAGCGAAGGACAAAACCGCGGCAACTCCCGACAGAGCAGCACAGACAGTACAAAACGTGTTGGCGTACTGGATGTCGCTCCCCACGGCGTCCAGCCAGGCTCCCCCAAGCAGGGTACCCATGACGCCGGCCATGGTACCGATGATGCTGAAAGACAGGTCCACCACCTCTTCTTTGGTTCCCAACATCTCGTGGACTGCCTGCGTTGCCCCAACAGGCAGCCCGCTTGAGCAGCGCCTAGGCACCTACTCTCGAGCGGCTGGGCGCCTGTTTAGGCTACACCGTACAGGGTTCCAGAGGATAGGAGAAAACACATGCAAGGGGTGTTAACACATGGGGGGACCCCACATGGGACACAATATGAGTTTGGAAATATAAGATAAAAATCACTTTGTACACACGGCCTTATAGAATCAATCATTTGTAACCACACAATCCACCACACAATCCAGTACGCACACACAGATGAATACACACAGCCTCAGCGCGCATCCGCCAGGTGTGCACACGTAAGCGCGTGTACACTCACACACACACACACACACACACACACACACACACACACCCGCACACACACACACATATACACACACACACACACACACACACTTACACACACAAACACGCGCACGCGCACACCCACACACACACCACCCCACACACACACACACACACGCGCGCGCGCGCGCGCGCGCGCGCAGGCAGAGAGAGAGAGAGAGAGAGAGAGAGAGAGAGAGAGAGAGAGAGAGAGAGAGAGAGAGAGAAAGAGAGAGAGAGAGAAGAGAGAGAGAGAGAGAGAGAGAGAGAGAGAGAGAGAGAGAAGAGAGAGAGGGGGGGGGAGCCCCAGCCGTGGGGTGAGGTGTTTGTTCCCTAAAAGACAAGGAAAAACAGACGACCTACTGGAGGGGGGGGGGGGGGGAGGGGGTGAATACCTTGGGCCCCCAGTACCCATAGGAACCAAACACCCCTTGGATGGGGCAGTATGCCAGGCTGTTAAGGAGGTACATGGGATGTTTCCAAAGCAGGCAATAGATGTCACTGGCAAAGCCGTGCTTTTGTGCTCTACATTGCCCTGCGACCCAAAGGTACCTGTCAGAGTAGAATATCTATATGCTAGCTTAGCTCGGATCACACTTGTGGACTCTGCAAAATTTATGCTGGCCATACAATTGGCCATACAATCGGCCATACAATCGGCCGTACAATTGGCCATACAATTGGCCATACAATCGGCCGTACAATTTACTGTACAATTGGTGTTGTCAACTCATCTTACAAGTGGTTACATCATGCATTTCAAGCCCATGAGCAATTGTTCGCAATGAGAGGCAATAGGGGGCCAATCAAAGAAAGGAAGATGCTTGCAGTAATGGGTGTTTGCGCAAAACGCAGTGATCAGGTGCAAAACATATATAAAGGAAACACTTATCATACACAATGAATGTTTGGGAATACCCGCAACACTTATCAAACACAATGTTGTGGCTCCTGCCGGCAGCACTTATCAAACACAATGAATGTTGAATGTGCACATCAGCGACTGCACCTGCAGGATCAAAAACAGCGACAACAATAAAACAAGCATGAATGAAACAGTACAAATTGCATGGAACGACCTGGACAACACCAGGAGACGCAACAACAAGAACACCGAATATTCCTTCCTGTCCCTCTCTCTCCCCCTCCTCAATCCCCCCTTCTCCCCCCCCCCCTCTCTCTCTCTCCTCTCTCTCTCTCTCTCCTCTCTCCTCTCCCCCCCCTCCTCTCTCCTCTCTCCTCTCTCCTCCTCTCTCCTCTCTCTCTCTCTCTCTCTCTCTCTTCTCTCTCCTCTCTCTCCTTCTTCTTCTCTCTCTTCTCTTCTTCTCTTCTCTTCTCTCCTCTCTCTCTTCTTCTCTTCTCTCTCTCTTCTGTCTCTCTCTTCCATATCCCTTTCGAAAACGGGCGGTACCAGGCAGCAGGGGCTCCATGTGACCGGCATGGGGTTCCTCCTGGAGGGAAGGCAGATGGAGGGGGGAGCAGCAGGAAAAATAGCGTCAGCGGCAGAGCTGCGAACGCCGCCAAAAAAGGGGTAGCCAGCTGGCAAGCCCCAGCAGCCCTCCAAAGATGTATCCCAGCGAGCTCCCCACTGTGGATGACTGCAGCCCAGGGTACCGGTCACGCTTGATCCCTTGTGCCTCTTAAGATTATCACTTCCGATTTCCACATTGAGACCTCATCCGTGAAAGATATGGTAAACCATAATCAATGGCTACCAAGACGGACTGCTACTCCCCCCTTGCCCCACCCCTCCCCATCTTCAATGTCTCTCCCTTCCCCTCCCCCGCACTGCTGTGCTTTCCTCTGCAGAACACCGCCCCCCCCCCCCCTTCTATCTGTCCCTCCTCTCCCCCTCTCTCTCTCTCTCTCTCCTCTCCTCTCCCCCCCCCCCCCCCCCCCCCCCCTCCCCCCCCCCCCCCCCCCCCCCCCCCCCCCCCCCCCCCCCCCCCCCCCCCCCCCCCCCCCCCCCCCCCCCCCCCCCCCCCCCCCCCCCCCCCCCCCCCCCCCCCCCCCCCCCCCCCCCCCCCCCCCCCCCCCCCCTCCTCTCCTCTCTCTCTCTCCTCCTCTCCTCCTCCTCTCTCCTCTCTCTCTTCCCCCCTCTTCTCTCCTCCTCCCTTTCCTCTCTCCTCCCTCCTCCTCCTCCTCCCTCTCTCCTCCCTCTCCCCCCTCCCTCCTCCCTCCCCCCCCCCCTCCCCCCCCCTCTCCTCTCCCTCCTCCCTCTCTCTCTCTTCTCTCTCCTCTCCTCTCCTCTCTCTCTCTCCTCTCTCTCTCTCTCTCTCTCTCTCTCTCTCTTCTCTCTCCTCTCCCCTCCCCCCCCCCCTCTCTCTCTCTCTCTCTCTCTCTCTCTCTCTCTCTCTCTCTCTCTTCTCTCTCTCTCTCTCTCTCTCTCTCCTCTCTCTCTCTCTCTCTCTCTCTCTCTCTCCCCCCCCTTTCCCTCCCTCTGTCTCTCCCCCACCTCTCACGTCCTCTCGCTCTGTGTGTTGTGTTGTGTGTGTGTGTGTGTGTGTGTGTGTGTGTGTGTGTGTATGTGTGTGTGTGTGTGTGTGTGGTGTGTGTGTGTGTGTGTGTGTGTGTGCATGCTCGCGGGCGCTTGCTTGCTTGTGGGCATGCATCTCTGGGTCAGTCCCAACCCCGGGGAAGCTCCCCGTCCTATCTCAATAAACCTCAATTCTCCTGATGATGTGTGTTCAGAGCTAGCAGACTAGACTTGGGAACCTGGGATTGCTCACAGGGCCGTTCCTTTTTAGTATGATAAAACGGAGCAGCGCACTGACAGGCACAGCACGTACACGGCAAGCGGATGATCTGAGTTCCATTTGGTATGCCAATTCACGTCAACCACACAGTTATCAGGTCCCACCAATGGTGTCCAGTGCATACAAAAATGTCTCGAGTACGTACAAAATTATCTCTGCACAAAATAAGTACACAAAAAACACATACACACACACACCACGCGCGCACGCCGCACGCGCCACCACGCACGCACGAACGCAGGCAGGCAGGCAGGCAGGCACACACGC
>KV908497.1:342500-355643 GCA_002005505.1 Botryococcus braunii
CACACGTCCGCATCCATGCGCAAGAGGAGCCAGCCAGCCAGCCAGACAGACAGACAGGCAGGCAGGCAGACAGACAGGCACGGACGCACGCACACGCGCACGCCCATACGCACGCACACCGCGCGCGCGCGCGCACACAGACACACGCACACACACACACACAAACACACACACACACACACACACACACACACACACACACACACACACACACACACACACACACACAGACTTTGTCGCTCACAATGGGCCCGCCCTGTAGGAGAAAACAGCACACAGCCATGATGAAAGTTGCAAAGCGTTACAGGTGTTTTCCGACTCTGCCTCTGCAGTCCCTCCTCGACCTCTGCCATAAAACATTTGTGCTCTCTCCCAATAATCGACTTAATTACTTATAATTAAAGTTGAAAACAAAGATAACGATATATGAAGGGTAAAGCCGGTTTCATTCAAAGCGCCCTCTCCCAAGAATCAAGCCATATGGCTAAAGGAAGATGAACACGGTTTTGGTCTCACGTGCACCCCATGGTACCATATGGTACAGCCCTCGCTGCAAGCATCAAGCGTGTCTTGATCCTTCCAGCACATCCCATCTCAAATCTTTTCATCTCAATTCTTCCTGCACGTTCCATCTCGATACTTAGTGGTAAGCGTCCAATCATAATTATCCAGCACGTTTCCACCACGGTACCGGCTTTATCCAGACCATCCCATCCTGAACATCCATATCAGTTCTTCTCGCACTCCCGGTCCCACACGGGGCACTCCCCGCACTCGCGGTCTAAGGTTTCACAACCTTTGACCGTGTTCTGCAGATGTCCCATGTGGGTGCTCTTGCACAAACGCCCATGTGCTTCCCAAAGGTTCCACGAACACTTCCTGCCCCCGGTCTAGGCGTTACAAAAATATATGTGTAGCCCATATCCATATCCATGTATGTCCGTACAAATATATACGTACATGTAGCCCATGTCCATGTCCGTATATGTCCATACACATATATATGTAGCCCATGTCCATGTCCATATACGTAGCCCATGTTCGTTTCCATATGTATCCATACAAACATATATGTTGCCCATTTCCAATAATGTAGCCCATGACCACGTCCATATATGTGCATACATTGTGTATGTCTCCCATGTCCATATATGTAGCCCATGTCCCACACCCCTTAAGAGTTGCAGGCCCAGCTGGTGACAAATCGCCCCCTGACAGCCCCGAGCCAGGCAATACTGATCATCGTTTATAAACGATGCTCCAATTAGAGAGGATCTGTGCAAAGAGAGGATCGTCCGCCTTCAAAGGAAGTAGCGTATTCTCCAGGGCACAAACCCCAATAAACTGCCCGAAAATGAACTTAAACATGCCCGAAATTGGACTCAAACATTGGACTCATAATTGCCCGAAAATGACTCAAACATGCCTGAAATTGGTCTCAAACATGCCCGGAAATGGACTCAAATCAAATGCAGTGCGCCCGCATACTGGGCCGTCTTCCGTGGGTATCGTCATCTACCGGGGACTCCCCCAGTATGCAGCGCGGGACCCGATGTGTACCGCCGCCACGGGCTAATGCCGCTGCCCATGGCGATAAAACCAGCAGGAGGTGATGACCTTAGGCCATACGAAAGGCCATGGCACGAATTCGTTGTCCAAGCACGCATGGACGAATCCGCATGTATCTTAGAGATCCCTTCAACCATAATGGCAGGTCCTGGATGTAATATTTCTTTCCTTCCTCCTTCGATACAACACGGCACCAGTACGACGAGCTGCGGTGTTGCCAACATGCCAGCCTAAATTCTGACAACATTGCGCAGCTTACTAAAACACTGGCCTTTCATATGGTGTATTGCTATATAGGCAACCGCCTTGCATCCCCCAACACTGCCACGACCTCTAGAGAAGCCCTTCATAACATCTTCGAACACGTTCGAGCCCCAGCTTCCCCGCCCTAACTCCACCCCCCCCCCCCCTAATTTCCCAAACAAATTTTCGAAGATTGGAACAAGATGTGTCTCCGCCCCCCCCCCCCCGGCCTCTCTCAATTCCCCCTTTTGATGAGCTGGCTGCGGTGATCCTGCTCACAGCTCTGCAATGACACCGGATGTCCCGCTCACAACTCCGCACTGGCTCACGTGGTCTTGCTCCCACCTCTGCAATGGCACTGGTGCCCTCCCACAACTCAGCAATGGCAGCGGTGCTCTGGCTCACAACTCAGCGATGGCATCGGAGCTCCTGATCACAGCTCTGCAATCAGCGGGGGCAGCTGCGCCTGCAGCAGTTGCGCCAGGGCGGAGCGCACAGAGGGCTGCGAGGAGCAGATCAGGCGGGCCAGATGCGGGAAAATTTCCCGCAGCTCTTGTCGCCAGGCAGTGGGACCCACCATTTGATAGCCCCCCAGTACTGCGGTAACAAGAGGCGCCCGCACGGCCTGCTCCCCGGTTCAAATCCACACCCTTGGTGTGCAGGTTGTGTGAGCCCCTTGTTTTACCGACCGGCCGGGGCGGCCCTTGTTTTGAAAGTAATGATAAGACTGTTGGATCGGCCTTGGAAAATGCCATGACTAATGCTGTCATGTAATGGGTAATGCTGTGGTGTGATGGATCGTGCAGCCTGCACGTGCTCATTGTGCACATCCATCTGCCGTGTTTCCATCAAACGCTTTGCAATTTGTAACTTTCAGATGAACAAACTCTGCCGAAACTGGAGGCGTGAAAGAAAGACTCATTTTTAGAAACTGCATGGTTTCCACCCTCCTTCCCTACCTCCCTCCTTCCCTCCCTCCCTCGCTCCCTCCCTCCCTCCCCTCCCCCCTCCCTCCCCCTCCCCCTCCCCTCCCCCTCCCCCTCTCCCTCTCCCTCTCCCTCTCCCTCTCCCTCCCTCCCTCAATCCCGGCCATCTCTTCACGTCAACATGACACCAATGGAATATGAACAAAATCCTTCAGAGGAAGCACAATGAAGCGAAATGAATATGCAGCAGGCAGCTGCTCCGAGCCGCACTGCAACCACGCACGCACAACACACATTTTCTTCGGTGGTCCCGCAAGAAGAAAAATAGAAAGCAGGAAACCGAGGTCGAACCCATACGATGTGGGAATGGAGGAAGAGGGGTGGGGGGAAAGAGTGGAAGAACCGTGGGGAAAGGGAACGGCAGGGGCAGGGGCAGGGAAAAAAGAGGGGTTGGAGACCGAAAAAGGGAAAACGAGTGGGACAACAATAGGGTAGGGGAAACCAGGGGGGAGGGGAAAACAAGGGGGTAGGGCAAAAGAAGAGGGGTAGGGGGAAACAAGGGGTTTAGGGGAAAAGAAGGGGGGTAGGGGAAAACAAGGGGGGGGGGGTAAGGGGAAAAAAGGGGGGTAGGGGGAAACAAGGGGGGGGGGGGGAAAGGAGAAAAGAAGGTGGGTAGGGTGAAACAAGGGTGGTAGGGGAAAACAAGGGGCGTAGGGGAAAACAAGTGGGGTAGGGAAAACCAAGGGGTGTAGGGAAAAAACAAGGGGTTAGGGGAAAAAACGGGGGTAGGGGGCACCTGTTCCCAGGGGCAGCCCTCCGAGGGGAGAGCCTGCGAGGCATCTCCCGCGCGGGAGCCCAGAGAGACCTTGTGCTGTTGCCACGCGTCCCGAGAGGCGTCTATCAGGAGCTGCCGGCACACGTTCAATAGACGCGCCTCTGTCTCCCCCGCCAAGCCGCCCTCCCCCGTGCCTGCTCCGGCCCCCACCCTCTGCCCCATCAGAAAACTTCACAGAGGCAGTCGTCAGGGACCTCACACAGAGGCGTGGGTGTCGTGTGTGTGCGTGAGCGCGCGCTCGCGCGCACACACACATACACACACACACACACACACACACACACACACACACACACACACACACACACACACACACACACACACACACACACACACACATGCACGCACCAAATCTCGTAGGCCGCACGCCCCCCCCCTTCTCATTGTACGAAAAGAGCCCCCCACCCCCCGAAAAAAAGGGAAAAAAACGAAAAGTTGTCGTAACGGTCCAGGGAATCGAACCTTCGCGCATGCAGCGCAGCAGCGCGGCGATCAGCAGCGCCCCGCCTTCGGCTTCCTGCCGCATGAGTGCCGGTACCACCAGCGACTCATCCCACAGAGGTGTGGGTCTCACCCAGCCAGCGGGGTAGTCCTCCACCGACTGCCTGCGGGACGCTGCTCCGCTAGTTGGGGCAGCCTCCTCCCCCGTCCCTGCATCTCCGCCCCACCCCTTTGTACCTCGTTTGAACAAACACGCCATCCGCCACACCCCTAACAACGACGATGACGACCCCGGGGGGGGGGGGGCGAGACGGAACACACACATTATAAACATGCATGGGAAAGAGAGGGAACAAATAATGGAAGGACGCCCCCTCCCTCCGTATACGCAGAACATAAACGAGGAATGTGCATGGACAAGGGGGGGGGGGAGAAAAGTGGAAGGAGGGAAGAGAAAAAAGCCTTTGCAAGACTTTGACAGGTTTTGTACGAAGATTTTGTACAAAGGTCTTGTCCGGAAAAAGGCGTACCATCCTCGGAGGGCGACTGCCAGTTGGTGGCGGCCGCCATGGGGCTGCTGGGCTGGTGGGCCCCAAAATCCCCCTCGGCAGGCTCTAACAGCATCAAGGCCGCGTGCCTCCGCTGCGCACTCCGGTTGAAAGCCGCCGCCCGTTGCACCGAGTCCTGTTCAGGCAACCCCCGAGCAGTTTCCTGTCAAGGCAATGCCCGTTGCACCAGTGAGTCCTATTCCGGGCATAAGTGCTGAGGGCTCCTCATCTAACGTGGGCGTCCCGCCTTTCTCCCGGGTCCCCGGGGAGCAAGGCTGCCTCCATGGCCTGTTCTGGCAACGCCTGATGTCATTGATTGTTGCAGCTGTCAGTCGATAATCCACCAAGGGCCGTGACCGATCCGTCGAGCAACATAAACCGTACACAAGATGCACGATTCCCGAGGCCCGTGACTTATTGGAAAAATCGGAATGGGCGGGAAAAACTAGGCCTGGAGAATGACCAGCAACTAGAGAAGAGGAAAATGGAAAAGAGCCGGGAAAATGGGGACTGGGCGGTAAAATCCAGGCCTGGAGGATGGACAGGAGCTGGGGAAGAGGAAAAGATTGGAAAAGCGCAAAAGTGGGAAAAATCGGGGTGAGGCGGGAAAAACCAGAGCAGGAGGGTTCACATGAGTTGGGGAATACGAGAAGATTGCAAAAGACCCGGGAAAAAGGGGCGTTTGGCCTGGAAAAACCAGACCTGGAGGATGGACAGGAGCTGCGGAAGACGAACAGCTTGGAGAAAAGCTGGAAAAATTGGGAGGTGGGAAAAACCAGACCTGGAGGATGGACAGGAGCTGGAGCTGGAAGTGAGAGGGCATGGAGGCGGTTGTGCTGCTGTGGAGGAGGTCGAGGGAACGCTGCATGAGGACCGTAACCCGACACCGCACCCG
Organism: Botryococcus braunii; assembly: GCA_002005505.1. NCBI lineage: Eukaryota > Viridiplantae > Chlorophyta > Trebouxiophyceae > Botryococcus > Botryococcus braunii. The sequence continues at coordinate 347,958 of KV908497.1, forward strand.
CGCAGCCTCAGCCTCACCACTCGCCTTCAGCGGTATTGATGATCCCATCGGGGTCGGCGGCTCGCTCCCATCTCCTCCAGGAGCCCTGCTCCCCCCTCCCCGCTCCCTCAATACCTCCAGAGGGACCCCGGTCCCCAGGGGCTCCCGTGGGCCTGCCACCTCCCCCTCCCCCCCTGGGGGGATGGGGGTAGCTCTGGGGGGTACCCCACCCGCTCCCGCCACCTCCCCAGGGACCATTCGGCCTAGAGTCCCTCCTCCCCCCTCCCCCCGGGTTCCCTGAGAATCCCTTTGAGCGCTCCTTGCCCCAGTCCCTTGTGTATCCCCAGGGGCCCTCCTCCCCCCTCCCTTTTTCCCTCCCCCTCCCTACCTCTATCTCGGCCCTCCCCCCTCCCTTTTCTCCCTCCCCCCTCCCTTTTCTCCCTTCCCCCTCCCTTGTCTCCCCCCTCCCTTTTCTCCCTTCCCCCTCCCTTTTCTCCCTTCCCCCTCCCTTTTCTCCCTTCCCCCTCCCTTTTCTCCCTGATTCCCTCTCACCAGTGGATAAGCCGGAGATGCAAACTATGCAACTATACTTACTCGAACTAACTATTTCATCTGTCGTGCTGTGCAATGGTAAGTCACAAAACAATGCCTTTGTCCGCTTCCCACGCCCAGGAGGGGGGGGGGGGCAACAGCCGAGAAGGTGACGGGGGGATCTTGCTGGGAATTGAACCTGATGCTTGACGGGTTGATTATGCCGGACATCGTATCTGCGCTGGATGCGATGGACAGATTCTGCAGTACAGCTTCCCAGCCCGCAGTGTCCAAAACAGGCGCCAGCTGCAGTACAAGCGTCTGCAGCAAGCCGATCCCCAGCTCCGCCACGACCTCATGGGTCTGTACGATGTACCGCACCAGCATCCCCAGCAGCTGTATACACACCCCCAACCCCCTCTGCCTTCTCCACACACATATGCGCTACCCTGCCAGAAACTTCTTTCAGATAAACTTTCCAGGGAGACACAATCGCTGCCTGGATGGCCTTAACAATAAACCAAAAAGTAAAAACTAAAAAACCAATAAATTTGTCTGCTAGAGGTTCTTAAATCCCGTTCCACGCCTATTTGAATCCCATTCCACGACTATTTGAATCCAGTTCCTCGACTATTTGAATCCCATTCCACGCCTATTTGAATCCCGTTCCTCAACTATTTGAATCCCGTTCCACGCCTATTTGCAACACCATTCGCTAGTGACTTCCCTCCCATGCGAAACAGACTGAAATCGTGTTCGAAGTCATTTGGGATCCCGGTCGCCGATGCCTCAAAATCCCGTTCGCCGGCCGATGGAATTCCCCTTCGCCGATGCTTCAAAATCCCGTTTGCCAGTGGTTTAAGTTCCTGTTCGACGATGGTTCAAAATCCCAGCGCGGATAATTCCAAGCCGCAAGAGGTGGTGGGGCAGAGGGGTTAGTGAGGAGGAGCGAAGAGGAGGAGGAGGAGGAGGAGGAGGAGGAGGAGGAGGGCGAGGAGGGGTGTGCAGGAGGAGGAGGAGGAGGTGGCAGGAGATGGAGGAAGAGGAGGAAGAGGAGGAGGGGGAGGAGGAGGAGGAGGAGGAGGGTGAGGAGGGGACCCACGGGACGGAGAAGGTGCGGGGCGGCAACTTGTAAGTTGTCCCGCAGTAGGCTGAAGACTGTTGGAAGGTGCTTGGCAGTGAAGCGCAGCACGCGTGCCAGCCCCTCTGTGCTCCAGCCCACCTGGAAGGTGCACACGTCTTCTTGTGAATCCCAATCAAGTAAAATTTGAGCCCAGCCTGAAATGAGGGTGTCTGTGTCTGTCTCTATCTCTGTGTCTGTCTGTCTGTCTCCCTCCCTCCCTCCCTCCCCCCCTCCCCCATCCCTCCCTCCCTCCCTCGCAATCCCCTCCCCCTTCCGACCCCCTCACACAGACACACACACGAACACACACACACACACACACACACACACACACACACACACACAGACACGCACACACACACACACACACACACACACACACAGACACACACACACACACCACACACACACACACACACACACACACACACACACACACACACACACAACACAGACAAGGGCAGGGCTTCAAAACCGAAAACGACGGGGAGCGGGGGGAGCGGGCGGGGGTACCGGTCGGCCAGTGTCGGCGGGCTTGGGCTGCCCGTCGGCGTCCACAATCGCCGGGAGATCGAACAGATAGCCAATGACGGGGGCCTGGATGGCTGCCCAGGTGGCGCTGTCCCACTTCTGGCAGTACGATTCCAGTACTTCAAGCACTACATTCGCTGCCGTGTCGGCGACCGCAGCCCGGGGATCGTGGCGGGCCACCACGCTCAGGGTCCCCAGCACCAGCACCCAGGGGCTCTGCTCTGCTGACGCAGCGGCTGACAAGCCTGATCCCGCAGCCGACAGGCCTGACGTGGCACCCGGCAGCGCTGACGTGGCACCCGGCAGCGCTGACGTGGCGCCCGGCAGGGGGGATGTGGCCTCTCGATCCGTCCCGCTAATTGACTGTGGGGACCAACACCCCCCCGGCCACATTCAAAAGTATCGTACATGTCTAATGTTTCTTTTCTCCAAACCCCACCACATTTGCTTTCTCAATCTCCGCATCAACTTTTCTTGGTGTCCCTCACCACACCCACTTCTCTCCAGGCCCCACTGCACGCACAAGGGAGTCTGTGGGTGTGTGCATGTACATGCAGCCAACCGCAAGCCAAAGGGGGGCGGGGGAAAGGGAGGGAGAGGGGGGGAGGGTTTGAAAGGTTTTTGGGGTCGAGTGAGGACAGATAGACAGTCATGGACAGTGCCACACCAGGCATGGGTGTGCGTGCGGGCGTGCATGCCAGCGTGTGCCTGTATGTGCATATGCGTGTGCGTGCGTGCATGCATGCGCATGAATGTGCATGTGTGTGTGTGTGTGTGTGTGTGTGTGTGTGTGTGCGTGGGTGTGTGTGTGTGAGAGAGAGAGAGAGAGAGAGAGAGTGTGTGTGTGTGGGCGAGCGCGCATGCCTCCACGTGTTTGTGAGCGGAGATGGTTGGTGGGGCGGGGGGGGGGGGGGAGGGTGAAGAACGTATGGAAAATTCGTCTCTATTGGACGATAGATAAGCCATGAAGGTTATAAAGAACAAGATTAATAAATGTGACGTTTGCACAGAACGTGAGCGGGTAAAACAGATAGCAAACAGCGTCAAGGCCGAGGGCCGAGGGTTCAAATCCCAACAAAAATATGTATTCGTTGACATGTCTTTTCCCGCTTATTGATTATTTTGAGGAACGTTAGGTCCACCCAGCAGGAGAAGGAAAGGAGACCCCAAGGTCGCAAGTTAACAAGGCAAAAGGACAGGTCAAATTAGATGCTTGTGAACGGGCAAGTCTTCTTCAGAAGTCGGGGAACGAAAGCAAGGACAAAGGGGATATGCATCTTTGAGACGCACCCCACCCCAACCCCTTCTCTCTCTCCCCCATCCCCTCCTCTTCATACCTCCTACCCCTTCTCCCCTTCTCTGTGCCTGTGCCCATGTGTGCGTGTGCGTGTGCGTGTGTGCGTGTGCGTGTGCGTGTGTGTGTGTGTGTGTGTGTGTGTGTGTGTGTGTGTGTGTGTGTGTGTGTGTGTGTGTGTGTGTGTGTGCATGCATGCCTGTCGGGGCGATGGGCTTTACACGGCATAAACTAAAGAAGTGCGTGTGCGCCCGTACGCGCGTGTGCGTGTGCATTCACACCAGTGCAAGCATGCGCTTATGTAGTCCATGCCACACGCGCGCGCGCGCGCACACACACACACACACACACACACACACACCCCAAACATAGGAGAGGAGGGAGAGAGCGAGGGGGGGGGGAGGGGAGAGTGCGTGTGTGTGCGTGCAGGCGCGCGCGCGCACACACACACACACACACACACACACACACACGAACGAACACACACATCCAAAGCATATACATATCCACAGAGGCGGACGGGCATATGCATGCAATCAAATCTTCAGAGAAGAGAGAAGCAGGGCGACCTTAACAACAATCCACATTTTCTGTGGACCCTCTACACAACCCCCTCCCTTGTCGGGAGAGGGGCTTGGTGCAGAAGCAGGGACAGTGGCTACCAATTAAAATCAGCAGGCCGTTAAAACCAATCAGCTAAAAATCGGTGAAAGCCTGTCACACTTGAAGTCAGCCTGCTTCAATCGGCCGGGGGACAAAAAATTATGGGGGGGGGGGGAGGGGGAAATATTCACGCTCTGCTCCGGATGGGAATCAAACAGGGGACCGACCCGCTCCGCGGAAGCGGAAGTGAGTCGACGAGCGATGCTTTTGAGGAGGAAGACGGCCTCGACGCTGGAACCTTCCGCAACCGGGTTTCGGGCTGCCGCGGCAACGACCCCGACAACGGAGGGAACGCCCTCTGTCCCCAGGCCCCCCTCCCGGAACATTCCCTCGATGACCGGCCCCACCGCCACCAAGGCCAGGTCCACCACTGGCGGGCTGACGTCCCCCGCGGCTATCGTCAACGCCCTCAGCACGCTCTTCCACCCTGCGGGGTGCGCATCCTCACTCTCGATCGCTTGTTATCAAACACATACATAACACATACATTAACTCACGCTTGCATCTTCATTTGTTCATTTATTCATTTTATCGCCTTATATTTATATATCTTATAAATTTATTTGTATATTTTATTAGTTTTACTATATTGTTATTTGCAGAGGAGCCAAGTAATAAACAAGCACGTTGTATTTGTTTACGTGCTTGTTTATCATTTGTATCCTATCGGCATATGTTGAACACCTTATTTGTTTACATGCTTCTTGTCGTGATTGTTTCTTGGTCGGCCACGCTGTCCTCCCACACACAATCTCTCTCTCGCTCGTAGGCAGATCAGTCGGGACGCCAGAGGTATCTTACCGGAGGCAAGGCCCCGAGGGTGGGTGTTGATTGCTTCGGCCACGACTCCAACGGTCTTCTCTCGTACCGCTGGGCTGCCGCTGTGTCGCAGCACTGCCACGAATGGCCTCAACGCTTCTTCCTGCTCCCCGCCATCTCCACCCCTCCCACTTGAGCGATGCTCATCACTCACTCACACACACAGAAACACACACACACACACACACACACACACACACACACACACACACACACACACACACACACGCACGCACGCACGCACGCACGCACCCACGCACGCTCGCTCGTGCACGCACACTGTGCTTCCTCCTGCCCAACCCCCATCCCCAACCCTAACAATTGCTCCCAAAATCTCTTCCACAGGATTGTGCAGTTGCTTGTTTTTCTGCAGCTGCCCACTATTGTGTAGCTCCCCAAGCTTTTGCAGCTGCTTATTTTGAGCAGCCGCTTGCCTGAAGAAGCAGAGCTTTTCCCTCAGAGGGACATGTCTCCACTGTCCGCTGCTCACAGGGAAATGCCCTGTAGATCCTTTGTCCAACTGCCCGTACTGCCTGTACTGCCTGTACTTTCATTCTTTGTACTTTCCTCCTCACACCTTCATTCCTTACACTTGCCTCACATGTTCTTTCCTGCACTTTCTTCCTCACACCACCACTCCCACACATTCCTGCATTCCTTTTAACTTTCCTCACAGGTTCTTTCCTGCACTTTTCTCCCCATACCACCATTCCCACACTTTCCTTCATTCCTGCACTTTCCTCATATGCTCTTTCCTGCACTTTTCTCCCCCCCCCCTACCAACCACAACCACCCCTCCCACATTTTCCTTCATTCCTTACACTTTCCTCACATGTTCTTTCCTGCACTCTCCTTCCCAGACCACCATTCCCACAATTCCCTTCATTCCTGCACTTTCCTCCCATCTTCTTTCCTACAATTTCCTTCCCCACACCACCTATCCTGCCCTGCCCCCGCCCCGCGCCCCCCCCTCCCCAAGTACACCCCGGCAATCAAATATCCCGCCATCCACCAACGTCAAAAGCATCCCCAACCATCACCAACAAGCCCCAACAATGAGATTTTAGCCCCCAGCAAGGCCCGCCCAAGGCGAATCCCTCATGTGGGGCCCCCAGAAGCCCGCCCGGGGTGCCGGACCTGGTAGGAGAAGCCCGACAGCTGCGCACGGGCCAATAGGGTTGTGGCCAGCAGGTGCATGTGATCGACCGCCGCGTTGGCAACCCTTACGTCCGGGTGGCAGGCCGCCGAGACCAGGTGGGCCGACAGAACCCCCCACAGCCGCCCCCACACGAGCCGGATGCGCCCCAGATTGTGCGTCGCGCACTCCACCGCCCTCTCCATCATGTACGTCCTGCGGTACCGCAGATGCCACTTGGCGGTACAGTACCACAGAAATCCTGTAAAGCATTGAAAGGGGTGCAAGAAGGCGTTTGCCCCCACCCCGCTGCCCACTGTCCTGTTGTCCTTCGGTCCGAAGGTCGTGCAGTACACTTCCTGCTCGCATCAGTATCGCAGGTTGCGCCGAAGAAGAAGCCGCTCCTTTACTGAGCTACCGACACACATGTGCGAGCGTATTTGCGCACACCCGCGCGACACACACACACACACACACTCACACACACACACACACACACACACTCTCTCTCTCTCTCTCTCTCTCTCTCTCTCTCTCTCTCTCTCTCTCTCTCTCTCTCTCACACACACACACACACACACAAAACACACACACACACACACACACACACACACACACACACACACACACACATACACACTCTCTCACAAACACACACACACACACTCTCACACTCACTCACACAGACACACACACACACACATGGATTAACGTACACATGCATATCTCTCTCTCCCTCCCTCCCTCCCTCCCTCCCCTCCCCCCTCCCCCCACCCCCCCCCCAATCCCTCTGTCTACCTCCCACCCTCCCACCCATCCACCCACCTGCCCTCCCTCCCTCCCTCAGCCTCCCGAACGTACCGGGGAGCCTCATTGATGTCGGAGGGCACCAGCTCTTCCATGGACACGGCACACAGGGAGCGCAGAAACACCACAACAGCATCCCCCGGGAGCTCCCCGCTGCAGGCGAAGACCCCCTCCACCACCTCGCGGCCCGGCCCCACCGCCCAGTTGGCCTGCGTGCCAGCATCTTGCACGTCAGCCTCTGCGGTACATTGCGTTGAGGCGGTACAAAAGAGAGAGAGAGAGAGAGAGAGAGAGAGAGAGGAGAGAGAGAAGAGAGAGAGAGAGAGAGAGGGGGGGGGGAAGAGAGGAGGGGCGGGGGAAAAAAGGGGGGGGGTAAGCACAGAGGAGAGAGGGCACTGCCACAAACATCACCCCCTGTCCTGAAACCACTGCCAATCGTCTAAACACCAATCACCCGGCACTGTCCAATTTCTTACAAACCAACATACACAAAAAGAAACAACAAAACCAACAACACGGCACATCACATGTCGACAAGCACAACCTCTTGACGGCTTCCCACATGCAAGGCAATCGGGTGAGACCGCGCGTTTAGCCAGCTCGCACCGACGGAACCCATGCATGCATGAGTCCCAGCAGTACAAACTGTACAAACAGTACAATCAGCACAAGCAATACATGCGGTACAAGCAGTGTCTTCCTTTTCCTACAGCGTGATGGGAGCGGGAGCCACCAGTGCCGCGCCGGGGCCGGAGAATGGGCCAATCAGAAGCGGAGGAGGGTCCACCAGTGTCCAGGAGGAGG
>KV908498.1:0-45000 GCA_002005505.1 Botryococcus braunii
TATCCCAGCCTTTGCAGCCAAGGTTTTTCTCACCCCTGCATGCTAAATGACATTTTTACCCTGCACCAACCGGTGTGACTTTCCCAGTTATACCCCCTCATGTGCTCTTGACCTTCCTACTGCTTGCCCTCTTAGCCCATCCAGCCTATTAACCTGCAACTCTGGCATTGCTGTTGTATCTGCACTCCCATAATTCCTAAGTGTCTGTGGACGCTTGCTACCATAGAGAAAATTGTATGAGGTTGCTTCCTTGCAGCTCTCTACTACCTGAGCTACCACCTTCTAGACCGCCTGCAGATGCAACCTTTTGTCTAAGTGCGACGCCCAACGTAGAGAGTCATTCCTCCAGCCTCACCACTGGCTTCATTTAAAAATTAATCACACGGATATAAACGTGCATGAATTTTGTGGAAACGTTGTTCTGGCCTGCATAGTTCTGAAACCCCCCCCCCTTCTCTCTCTCTCTCTCTCTCTCTCTCTCTCTCTTCTCTCCTCTCTCTCTCTCTCTCTCTCTCTCTCTGCTCTTAACCTAGCAGACTTCTGAAACTTGCGCACTATCCCGTGGCTGGCTAATCACTTACCTTTTCCTTGGCTTCAAGCTTCTTCATATCTGAAAACCAGGCCTCTATCGACAAGTCTGCATATTCTCCATTGACCAGGTTCTTGCCCTGCTTGAGCTCATCTGCAGCCAGTACCAGCGCCTTCTTGTACAGGTCCGTCGCGCCCCTTTCCGTCTTCCTGTAAGCCTTACTGCAGTCCTGTCGCAGTTCTGCTGCCCTCCTGGCCAGCTCCCGCCATCTCTCTCTATTCTCGTTCTTAGTAGCTGGTGCCACTCTCTCCTCCAAGGCCTTGATTTTGTCCCTGGCGCTGCCCTGCGCCCCTGGCTTACCTCAGCCTCCATTGCACTGCCATAGCAGATACCAGCACCTAGCTGGTCCCTTCTGCTATTCCTTGCCTTGTTACCATCTAACCTGCCCAACCCTGGCACCCCTCCTCACTAGCTTTATTGAGGAGTTGGTGACTGTGATCTTCAACCACCTCTATGTGTATTTCTGTACAGCGCGCCTGTTTGTAATCCAGCATAGCAGTATCACTTACCTTCACTGTACCTTATTTTTTTTTTTTTTTTTTGTACCTTATGTCAAGACCTTGTACTGGCTGTCTTGCTGGTTAAACGCCAGGATTTTTCAACCACGTATCAACACCTACATTCTTTATGTGGTTATGTGACTGCAAGTACATCTATGTGTGTTCAATAACCAACGTCACTGGGCCTTAAATTTGCTGTACAGTTGTGTGCTAAGCCTACCTAGTTCACAAGGGCTGCTCTGTCTTAATCAACCTCCCTGCTTCCGTTTGCCTTGCTGGTCCAATCCCATCCAGCTCCAACCTCTCTCCACGAGGATCCAGCCCCTTTGGGCACCTTACCATCCAGTTCCATCCTCTCTCCACGAGGATCCAGCCCCCTTGGGCACCTTACCATCCAGTTCCATCCCCTCTCCACGAGGATCCAGCCCCTTGGGCACCTTATTATCCAGTTCCATCCTCTCTCCACGAGGATCCAGCCCCCTTGGGCATCTCCCGCTGCCCCTACCTGGCAGCACCGTCTTATACCTTTACCTCCAGGGTCACAGCCCACCCTTCCCAGCTCAAGTCCCCTGGCTGGTCTTTGCCCTCCAGCCCCATCCTTTCTGTAAGCTACTCCACTCCCCTTTTGGCACACGCTGCTGCCCTGCCCTCGCAGCACCGTTTTTCCTCCCCCCTCTCCAAGGGATATGCCTCCCTTACTTAGCTAACCTGGTTTACCTCTCTCTCTCGACACTCACCGCTCACGACCACTAATTCTATCCTTACTTTTGCACACTTCAGGTCCCTTGCTCCCCTGGATAGGTCTCACAGCGTTAGCATGCCACACAGGTTTAACTTCTTGCAGCTGCACAATCAATCATGCCCTTGGGCCAAAATAACACAATCCTCAGCCAACCGAAATTGCCGTGTTTAACAATAACTTACCTTGTTGGCTTGGGCCACTTTCTCTGCTTCAGTTCGAGGTTTCTTTCTGTCCTCTTCGGACTGTGACGAAGACGCACTGCTTGAGCGGCTTCTTGATCTCTTGCTTGGGCCTTCGATTTTCTCTTTGGATTTTATCTTTTTTGCTATCTTCGCTGGCGGCGAACCAAGACTTTGCCTGGCAATCTGTGCGCTGTATCCCACCCACACTGCCGGCGGTTCTATCTTCGTGACAAAAACCCGGTCTAGCCTATCGAATATTGATGGAGGAGTCAATAGTACCCTCTCAGGATCAAACTGTGCTACTGCATCTGGGTTTTTAAGCACAGCTTCAGAGTATTCGCGACCTGCGCTGACCAGACTAGTATGCACCACAACCACAGTGTGCGGAGCGTCCCCTGGGGACCGAACCGCCGTCTTACAGACTAACTTTACAAACTGGTTTTGCGTCAGAGCATCAATGTCGCCGAAATGAACCGCTGCCACCTCGTAAAGCTTATGTGGGGTTCCCTCCCTGCTTAACAGCACGCTACATAACGTCTTACTCGGCGGGGCTTGCACCCCAAGCTCGTCTGGGGCCTCTAAGTTCGCTGCCCAGGCTTCGAACTGCCCTGAAAACCTCCCAGGTGCTCTGGCACCAAACTCCATGCTTCGAAACTCGCAATATCGTCTTATATTACCAAAACCAGTGGCGACGGCCACTAACACCAATGAAGGTGCGTAGAGCCACCCGTCCCCCGGGTATATCAGTCAAGAGGGAGGGACCCACCTAATGGTTTCCTCAGTTGCTTGTTTGAATCCTATCCTTTGGTTTTCTATATCACCTAGCCTGTTCCCCCGTTGTTTCACCTGAAATATCCTTGATTGTCCATTCGTGATCTGGAGTCACGTGCTTGTTCGCCATTAGTCAATCCTTTTGGGGGTTTACTAGCCCTCCCGTGGCAAATTCCATTGCCACGGGAGGGCTAGTAAACCCCCAAAAGGATTGACTAATGGCGAACAAGCACGTGACTCCAGATCACGAATGGACAATCAAGGATATTTCAGGTGAAACAACGGGGAACAGGCTAGGTGATATAGAAAACCAAAGGATAATTCAAAAAGCAAGAGGAAACCATTATGGGTCCTCCCTCTTGACTGATATACCGGGGACTGGCTCTACGCACCTTCATTGGTCCCCCGCCACCCGGATGTCTGGTGGAAATTACTCACCAGCTTAGGGTTCCAAGCCTATACCATATAAGGTCAGTCACCGGGAGTAAACCAAATGGTGTAAGCGGATTGGCACGCAAAGGTTCGTGGAAATTCCATGCCACAGTAAAAAGGATTGACTAATGGCGAACAAGCACGTGACTCCAGATCACGAATGGACAATCAAGGATATTTCAGGTGAAACAACGGGGGAACAGGCTAGGTGATATAGAAAACCAAAGGATAGGATTCAAACAAGCAACTGAGGAAACCATTAGGTGGGTCCCTCCCTCTTGACTGATATACCCGGGGGACGGGTGGCTCTACGCACCTTCATTGGTGTTAGTGGCCGTCGCCACTGGTTTTGGTAATATAAGACGATATTGCGAGTTTCGAAGCATGGAGTTTGGTGCCAGAGCACCTGGGAGGTTTTCAGGGCAGTTCGAAGCCTGGGCAGCGAACTTAGAGGCCCCAGACGAGCTTGGGGTGCAAGCCCCGCCGAGTAAGACGTTATGTAGCGTGCTGTTAAGCAGGGAGGGAACCCCACATAAGCTTTACGAGGTGGCAGCGGTTCATTTCGGCGACATTGATGCTCTGACGCAAAACCAGTTTGTAAAGTTAGTCTGTAAGACGGCGGTTCGGTCCCCAGGGGACGCTCCGCACACTGTGGTTGTGGTGCATACTAGTCTGGTCAGCGCAGGTCGCGAATACTCTGAAGCTGTGCTTAAAAACCCAGATGCAGTAGCACAGTTTGATCCTGAGAGGGTACTATTGACTCCTCCATCAATATTCGATAGGCTAGACCGGGTTTTTGTCACGAAGATAGAACCGCCGGCAGTGTGGGTGGGATACAGCGCACAGATTGCCAGGCAAAGTCTTGGTTCGCCGCCAGCGAAGATAGCAAAAAAGATAAAATCCAAAGAGAAAATCGAAGGCCCAAGCAAGAGATCAAGAAGCCGCTCAAGCAGTGCGTCTTCGTCACAGTCCGAAGAGGACAGAAAGAAACCTCGAACTGAAGCAGAGAAAGTGGCCCAAGCCAACAAGGTAAGTTATTGTTAAACACGGCAATTTCGGTTGGCTGAGGATTGTGTTATTTTGGCCCAAGGGCATGATTGATTGTGCAGCTGCAAGAAGTTAAACCTGTGTGGCATGCTAACGCTGTGAGACCTATCCAGGGGAGCAAGGGACCTGAAGTGTGCAAAAGTAAGGATAGAATTAGTGGTCGTGAGCGGTGAGTGTCGAGAGAGAGAGGTAAACCAGGTTAGCTAAGTAAGGGAGGCATATCCCTTGGAGAGGGGGGAGGAAAAACGGTGCTGCGAGGGCAGGGCAGCAGCGTGTGCCAAAAGGGGAGTGGAGTAGCTTACAGAAAGGATGGGGCTGGAGGGCAAAGACCAGCCAGGGGACTTGAGCTGGGAAGGGTGGGCTGTGACCCTGGAGGTAAAGGTATAAGACGGTGCTGCCAGGTAGGGGCAGCGGGAGATGCCCAAGGGGGCTGGATCCTCGTGGAGAGAGGATGGAACTGGATAATAAGGTGCCCAAGGGGGCTGGATCCTCGTGGAGAGGGGATGGAACTGGATGGTAAGGTGCCCAAGGGGGCTGGATCCTCGTGGAGAGAGGATGGAACTGGATGGTAAGGTGCCCAAAGGGGCTGGATCCTCGTGGAGAGAGGTTGGAGCTGGATGGGATTGGACCAGCAAGGCAAACGGAAGCAGGGAGGTTGATTAAGACAGAGCAGCCCTTGTGAACTAGGTAGGCTTAGCACACAACTGTACAGCAAATTTAAGGCCCAGTGACGTTGGTTATTGAACACACATAGATGTACTTGCAGTCACATAACCACATAAAGAATGTAGGTGTTGATACGTGGTTGAAAAATCCTGGCGTTTAACCAGCAAGACAGCCAGTACAAGGTCTTGACATAAGGTACAAAAAAAAAAAAAAAAAATAAGGTACAGTGAAGGTAAGTGATACTGCTATGCTGGATTACAAACAGGCGCGCTGTACAGAAATACACATAGAGGTGGTTGAAGATCACAGTCACCAACTCCTCAATAAAGCTAGTGAGGAGGGGTGCCAGGGGTTGGGCAGGTTAGATGGTAACAAGGCAAGGAATAGCAGAAGGGACCAGCTAGGTGCTGGTATCTGCTATGGCAGTGCAATGGAGGCTGAGGTAAGCCAGGGGCGCAGGGCAGCGCCAGGGACAAAATCAAGGCCTTGGAGGAGAGAGTGGCACCAGCTACTAAGAACGAGAATAGAGAGAGATGGCGGGAGCTGGCCAGGAGGGCAGCAGAACTGCGACAGGACTGCAGTAAGGCTTACAGGAAGACGGAAAGGGGCGCGACGGACCTGTACAAGAAGGCGCTGGTACTGGCTGCAGATGAGCTCAAGCAGGGCAAGAACCTGGTCAATGGAGAATATGCAGACTTGTCGATAGAGGCCTGGTTTTCAGATATGAAGAAGCTTGAAGCCAAGGAAAAGGTAAGTGATTAGCCAGCCACGGGATAGTGCGCAAGTTTCAGAAGTCTGCTAGGTTAAGAGCAGAGAGAGAGAGAGAGAGAGAGAGAGAGAGAGAGAGAGAGAGAGAGAGAGAGAGAGAGAGAGAGAGAGAAGGGGGGGGGGTTTCAGAACTATGCAGGCCAGAACAACGTTTCCACAAAATTCATGCACGTTTATATCCGTGTGATTAATTTTTAAATGAAGCCAGTGGTGAGGCTGGAGGAATGACTCTCTACGTTGGGCGTCGCACTTAGACAAAAGGTTGCATCTGCAGGCGGTCTAGAAGGTGGTAGCTCAGGTAGTAGAGAGCTGCAAGGAAGCAACCTCATACAATTTTCTCTATGGTAGCAAGCGTCCACAGACACTTAGGAATTATGGGAGTGCAGATACAACAGCAATGCCAGAGTTGCAGGTTAATAGGCTGGATGGGCTAAGAGGGCAAGCAGTAGGAAGGTCAAGAGCACATGAGGGGGTATAACTGGGAAAGTCACACCGGTTGGTGCAGGGTAAAAATGTCATTTAGCATGCAGGGGTGAGAAAAACCTTGGCTGCAAAGGCTGGGATGAGGAGGTTGGCTGGCTGGTGCAAGGCAGGTGACTGGAGCCCCTAGGGGCTAAGGGAAGGGCGCGCTAAACATGACTGCTTGCGACCAGAGGGACACTTGGGTTTATTGTATTTGAAAAACATAGTTAGTTGTAGGGGAAGTGGGCACAGAGGCAAGCGAGTGGGGTCCGGACGGTGGACGATCGTGAGAGAGAGTCGGTGGGGAGACCTCTCGGATTCCCACGGATAAGGAAGGTTGGCAATGGGTGCAAGGATGCAAGGCTAAGGAAAGAAATATGGTACAAGAATGGCGCGGGATGCAGGCTGGAGAGATAATTGGCTTGCTGGACTACTTGTTCGCCGAACACTGGGAGCTGCACTGCGCCCAGTTAAGGAAGCTGGCCTCAGAAGCTGGGAAGGAACAATTTGCAGCTCAACTGCTGGCGGTAAACGTTCAACGTACCGCATCCGTGCCAAGCTACATACCCAACTACAGGCCACCGGCAGGGAGAGGCCGTGGATTCCCGGCGGGTGGGAGAGCACGCAAGGAATTGTTTAAAGGAGGGTACGACCTTACCCATTATCCCAATGCCAAGCCAGAGCCCACACACTGCTGCAGGGGCTGGTGGCTGGATGGAGAATGTAATGCCACTGCAGGGATAGAGGGTTGCAAATTTCAGCATGCCCCTGCCCACAGAGGTCAGGGGATGGCATCTACGAGTGCCCAGCCAAGGTTATAAAAGGTGAGCGAGTGTCAATGGGAGATTTGGAGGTTGGAAAACCTGGCTGGAGGGAGGCAGGTTGGGCAGAAGCAGCAGGGCAGCATGCTGGGACTGGCAGTGAGCAGGGGCAAACGCCACAAGTTGCCAGATGCGCAACAGGGCTTGCCAGGGGCCTACCAAAGATAGATGTTGAATGGGAAGAGGTGCAGCATGCGTTAAGAGCGTGGCAGGAGGAAGGCGTGTCTGCAGGTGAAGGGCCTGAGCTTAGATCTCCACGCCTACTAGCGCAGGAGTGGGACAGGGCTTTAAAAGACGAAGAGTTTGTGGCAGGGGTACCCAATAGTCGGCTAAAAGCCTGGGAGAGGTATTTCGTGTGGGCACAAGGGCAGGCGCCTTTGACTGCTGAACAGCAGAAAGTGCTGAACTGGCTAAGGCACGGGATCAAGCTGGAATGGGTAGGGGCAGATTCCAAGACACAGTCGGAACATCCTAGGTATCAAGATAGGAAACAGCAAGTGGTAGAATTACTAAAGACCACACTGCCAGGGCAAGGGCAAAGGGTCCGAGAGCTGCTGCAGGGAGACAGGCCTGGGAAGGTACAGTTTGCTAATAGAAATTCGGTTGAGCTGCATGCAGAGTTTGTCAAGGCGTCTTTAGAAGACTTACTGCAAACAGGGGCATTAATGGAAGTCACAGGCGACAAAGTACAGGTGTGCAGTGGGCTGGGGGTGGTGGAAAATAGAAAGGGCAAGTTGCGTCTGATTCTGGACGCTAGGTATATTAACCTGTTTGATAAATATGTCAGTTTCACGTATGAAAAACTGACTGACGTGCCACAGTATGCCAGGCCGGGAGACTGGCTGTGTCTCACAGATTTCAAAGCAGGTTACCATCATTTCAGGGTGCACAAGGAGGATCAAAAGTACCTGGGTTTGAGTTTTCAAGGAAAATTTTTAGTGTTTACTGTGTTACCATTTGGTTTGTCTTCTGCATGCAGAACCTACACAAGGTTCATGCTACAGGTGTATGCTCCTCTCAGGGAGAGAGGCCTCAGGATGACCACGTTTGTGGATGATGCAATTTTCCTGGCTGCTAGTCACATACAGGGGTGGATGGGCATGAGGGCACTGCTGTTGCTGTTAACGTATTTGGGTTTTTGCTTGTCCAGGAGCAAGTGTGTGTCAGAACCAGCCAAGAAAGGGCAGTATCTTGGCTTGATAGTGGACTTAGAGGAACAAGCTTTCAAGGTGCCCCAAGACAAAGCAGAGTTCATTTTGGAGGAAATAGGCAAGGCTAGGACAGCTGGGGGTACCAAGAGGGACATGGCAAGGTTGGCAGGCATGTTAGTGAGTGTGGCCCCTGCAGTACGGCTAGCCCCCTTATACATCAGGAGGTTGTTTCAAGCCATGGGGGAGCTCCGGGAATGGGGAGAGAGCTTGACAGAGGAGTTAGCAACGTTAACGGAAGAAGATTTGCTGTATTGGGTGGAGGCTTTAGAAAGGCAGAAGGGCAAGCCATGGAGACAGGAGGGACCAGTCTTCGTGTGCTATGGGGATGCATCTGCTAGGGGTTATGGGGGTTTCTCAGAAGAGTTGCTGCTGCAACCCATGCAGGAGAGTTTCACAGCAGAGGAACAGGAGCTCATGAGCAAGGGGGCACTGTCTTCTTGTCACAGGGAGGTGAAGAATATATGCCTATTGGTCAGGACATGCATTAGAGCCAACACGGACAAGCTGCGGGGGGCGGTGCTGTTGGTATTCTGCGACAATCAGGGTGCAGTGTCTAATGTTAATAGCATGAATGGTAAGACTCACACCCTCAAAGAGCTAAGGCTGATGTTTGAGGCTGCAGCTGAGGTAGGTGTGGAAGTGAGGGCCCAGTGGGTACCAAGAGACACTCCTGAAATCCAGGTGGCTGACCTGCTGTCTAGGTGTGATGATGCAAGTGACTTTGCACTAGATAGGGGTATATATACACAGATATGTAAGACAGGTCTGCCAGAAGGAGGCATATGGGGTTTTCCCACAGGGGATTGCTTTGCAGGAACAGTAGACAAGTTCCACCAAGTGAAAAGGTATTTTACAAGGTACCCTGCTGCAGAGGGTATGGGGGCAGATGCACTGGTCATGCCCTGGAGTTTACTAGACCCCACAGATGGCACACCTCTGCTGTGGGTATTCCCACCCAGAGAGTGCCTCAGGGAGGTAATAGCCAAAGTAGCACAAGAAAGAAAAAACTGCATACTGGTGGTATGCAATAGACCAGCCAAGTGGAAGACTTGGCTGCTCCATTTGCCAGTCAGGGCAGAAACGACGGTTCCCCCCAGAAAGCACATGTTTGTGTTAGGTTCTCGTTTCCCACCTCACATGCTGCAGGATGGAGACTATCAGTGTCACCTGACTTGCAGCTTGATATTGTTTGAGAAGCCCAGAAGGCCAGCCTCTGTCACAGGGGCCAAGCGTAAAAGGGCAGGCACAGGCTGAGCACGTCAGGTTAGGCGAACCTTTTTGTTAGGACGTTTCCCCTTAGGCAGCTTAGGGGGCAAGTGACGGGTTGGGTCGATGTAGCGTTTGGTCACGCTGGGCGTTTTGATTTGAGCGAGGCGGCCCAAAGCCTCCAGAGTCTGACCTTGCTGGTCGTGATGCTGGAGGGAGCCTCGCCTGCTCCCATGCAAGGTGGCGTGGTAGGGGATGTTGGCAGCTGTAAAATGGAAGTCGATGTCTTCTTCGAAAGCAGCCACGCTGAGGCTGCGTTCTATGAAATGGTCCTTATTGGAGGACAAGGGGCGGCAAAGAAACTGGGTGATGGGGTGACCCAGTGCGGCAGACTGGACCAGCAAGGCATGGAGACGCTGGATTGGGCAGAGGGGGTCATCTTTGCGAGTGATGATCATCACCTCAGGGTGCAGGTTGTGCTTGATTTCTAGGGCCTTAAATAAGACTACCCCGCCGAGAGGAATCAGCAGGGAGGGGTACAAGCTGGGCCCAGCAGGCGTCCCTGCACAGGCCGACAGAATGTGAGCATGAAAAAAAAAAAAAAAAAAAAAAAAAAAAAAAGAAGGGGGCATGAAGAGAGAGAGAGAGGACATGAAGCAGAGACCCAAGGGGGGAATGGAGGAGTAGCTGACAAAGTGGGGGGGGGACATACCAGAAGTCAGCCACAGGTCATCCAAGCACCAGGAGACAGCAGTAGCCCCACGCGAGCATGTTTCCCACAAAATTGTCATGGTGAAGGCATCTCGGTGCAGGCGGAGCAAGGGGACGCCGGTGGTGGTGCTGATGCGAATATCCAAGCGTGCCATGACTTGCTGCAGGTCTGACAAGCTCCAGGGGTGAGCTGACTGGGGATTATAACCCAAGTGGGCCAGCCAGCGGGTGTAGCCAGTGGCCCACTCTGCCACGTCTAAAGAACGCACAGGATTGCCTGCAACATATAATTTGTACATCACTTACACGTTTACAAAACGGTTACACGTTTAGTCAAACCCATGCACACAGTTTCCATCAGGTAGCAAAGGCTTCATGCTAGTATTGGGGACATTGACAGCCTACCTCGACCACGGAGAGGGTCCCAGTTGCCATGGGTGGTGGCATAGCGGTCAAACTCAGTGGCCAGGAAAGACAATAGGCAGCGCATGCTAACCGGCGCAGCAAGGTCCAAGCCTTGATGTTTATATCTACCGCAGGTGGTGGCCCACAAGGTCATGTAGACTTTGATGTCTTGAGGGGTCCCTTGGAGGGCATGGCGGCCAGTGTCACTCATGAACTCACAGAATTTATCGAAGGCACTGATCTTCTTCTGCATGGTGGCCCCCTTGACTGCTAGCAGCTGGATGGAGTTGGCCCTGGTGAGCCACTGGAAGTACTGGTCAGCAGCTGTAGCACTCAGGGGAGGGCCAGTGTGGCAGGGGATTTGGCGGCCCAGGAGCAAGGTGTCAGCCATGCCTAGGAGTCCTGGGGACCCTATGATGGCTGCCAAGGGGGATCCTGCATGCTGCAGGACAGCCAGCTAGTCAGCAGGCTGCCAGTTGGGGGAACTGGGAAGGTGGATGGTCTGGTGGAAAATTACTCACCAGCTTAGGGTTCCCAAGCCCTAATACCACCATATAAAGGTCAGTCAACCGGGAGTAAACCCAAATGGTGTAAGCGGATTGGCACGCAAAAGGTTCGTGGGAAATTCCATTGCCACGGGAGGGCTAGTAAACCCCCAAAAGGATTGACTAATGGCGAACAAGCACGTGACTCCAGATCACGAATGGACAATCAAGGATATTTCAGGTGAAACAACGGGGGAACAGGCTAGGTGATATAGAAAACCAAAGGATAGGATTCAAACAAGCAACTGAGGAAACCATTAGGTGGGTCCCTCCCTCTTGACTGATATACCCGGGGGACGGGTGGCTCTACGCACCTTCATTGGTCCCGCCCGCCCACCCGGATGGTCTGGTGGAAAATTACTCACCAGCTTAGGGTTCCCAAGCCCTAATACCACCATATAAAGGTCAGTCAACCGGGAGTAAACCCAAATGGTGTAAGCGGATTGGCACGCAAAAGGTTCGTGGGAAATTGCACTTCCCACGAACCTTTTGCGTGCCAATCCGCTTACACCATTTGGGTTTACTCCCGGTTGACTGACCTTTATATGGTGGTATTAGGGCTTGGGAACCCTAAGCTGGTGAGTAATTTTCCACCAGACCATCCGGGTGGGCGGGCGGGACCAATGAAGGTGCGTAGAGCCACCCGTCCCCCGGGTATATCAGTCAAGCGGGAGGGACCCACCTAATGGTTTCCTCAGTTGCTTGTTTGAATCCTATCCTTTGGTTTTCTATATCACCTAGCCTGTTCCCCCGTTGTTTCACCTGAAATATCCTTGATTGTCCATTCGTGATCTGGAGTCACGTGCTTGTTCGCCATTAGTCAATCCTTTTGGGGGTTTACTAGCCCTCCCGTGGCAATGGAATTTCCCACGAACCTTTTGCGTGCCAATCCGCTTACACCATTTGGGTTTACTCCCGGTTGACTGACCTTTATATGGTGGTATTAGGGCTTGGGAACCCTAAGCTGGTGAGTAATTTTCCACCAGACCATCCACCTTCCCAGTTCCCCCAACTGGCAGCCTGCTGACTAGCTGGCTGTCCTGCAGCATGCAGGATCCCCCTTGGCAGCCATCATAGGGTCCCCAGGACTCCTAGGCATGGCTGACACCTTGCTCCTGGGCCGCCAAATCCCCTGCCACACTGGCCCTCCCCTGAGTGCTACAGCTGCTGACCAGTACTTCCAGTGGCTCACCAGGGCCAACTCCATCCAGCTGCTAGCAGTCAAGGGGGCCACCATGCAGAAGAAGATCAGTGCCTTCGATAAATTCTGTGAGTTCATGAGTGACACTGGCCGCCATGCCCTCCAAGGGACCCCTCAAGACATCAAAGTCTACATGACCTTGTGGGCCACCACCTGCGGTAGATATAAACATCAAGGCTTGGACCTTGCTGCGCCGGTTAGCATGCGCTGCCTATTGTCTTTCCTGGCCACTGAGTTTGACCGCTATGCCACCACCCATGGCAACTGGGACCCTCTCCGTGGTCGAGGTAGGCTGTCAATGTCCCCAATACTAGCATGAAGCTTTGCTACCTGATGGAAACTGTGTGCATGGGTTTGACTAAACGTGTAACCGTTTTGTAAACGTGTAAGTGATGTACAAATTATATGTTGCAGGCAATCCTGTGCGTTCTTTAGACGTGGCAGAGTGGGCCACTGGCTACACCCGCTGGCTGGCCCACTTGGGTTATAATCCCCAGTCAGCTCACCCCTGGAGCTTGTCAGACCTGCAGCAAGTCATGGCACGCTTGGATATTCGCATCAGCACCACCACCGGCGTCCCCTTGCTCCGCCTGCACCGAGATGCCTTCACCATGACAATTTTGTGGGAAACATGCTCGCGTGGGGCTACTGCTGTCTCCTGGTGCTTGGATGACCTGTGGCTGACTTCTGGTATGTCCCCCCCCCCACTTTGTCAGCTACTCCTCCATTCCCCCCTTGGGTCTCTGCTTCATGTCCTCTCTCTCTCTCTTCATGCCCCCTTCTTTTTTTTTTTTTTTTTTTCTTTTTTTTTTTTTTTTTTTTCATGCTCACATTCTGTCGGCCTGTGCAGGGACGCCTGCTGGGCCCAGCTTGTACCCCTCCCTGCTGATTCCTCTCGGCGGGGTAGTCTTATTTAAGGCCCTAGAAATCAAGCACAACCTGCACCCTGAGGTGATGATCATCACTCGCAAAGATGACCCCCTCTGCCCAATCCAGCGTCTCCATGCCTTGCTGGTCCAGTCTGCCGCACTGGGTCACCCCATCACCCAGTTTCTTTGCCGCCCCTTGTCCTCCAATAAGGACCATTTCATAGAACGCAGCCTCAGCGTGGCTGCTTTCGAAGAAGACATCGACTTCCATTTTACAGCTGCCAACATCCCCTACCACGCCACCTTGCATGGGAGCAGGCGAGGCTCCCTCCAGCATCACGACCAGCAAGGTCAGACTCTGGAGGCTTTGGGCCGCCTCGCTCAAATCAAAACGCCCAGCGTGACCAAACGCTACATCGACCCAACCCGTCACTTGCCCCCTAAGCTGCCTAAGGGGAAACGTCCTAACAAAAAGGTTCGCCTAACCTGACGTGCTCAGCCTGTGCCTGCCCTTTTACGCTTGGCCCCTGTGACAGAGGCTGGCCTTCTGGGCTTCTCAAACAATATCAAGCTGCAAGTCAGGTGACACTGATAGTCTCCATCCTGCAGCATGTGAGGTGGGAAACGAGAACCTAACACAAACATGTGCTTTCTGGGGGGAACCGTCGTTTCTGCCCTGACTGGCAAATGGAGCAGCCAAGTCTTCCACTTGGCTGGTCTATTGCATACCACCAGTATGCAGTTTTTTCTTTCTTGTGCTACTTTGGCTATTACCTCCCTGAGGCACTCTCTGGGTGGGAATACCCACAGCAGAGGTGTGCCATCTGTGGGGTCTAGTAAACTCCAGGGCATGACCAGTGCATCTGCCCCCATACCCTCTGCAGCAGGGTACCTTGTAAAATACCTTTTCACTTGGTGGAACTTGTCTACTGTTCCTGCAAAGCAATCCCCTGTGGGAAAACCCCATATGCCTCCTTCTGGCAGACCTGTCTTACATATCTGTGTATATATACCCCTATCTAGTGCAAAGTCACTTGCATCATCACACCTAGACAGCAGGTCAGCCACCTGGATTTCAGGAGTGTCTCTTGGTACCCACTGGGCCCTCACTTCCACACCTACCTCAGCTGCAGCCTCAAACATCAGCCTTAGCTCTTTGAGGGTGTGAGTCTTACCATTCATGCTATTAACATTAGACACTGCACCCTGATTGTCGCAGAATACCAACAGCACCGCCCCCCGCAGCTTGTCCGTGTTGGCTCTAATGCATGTCCTGACCAATAGGCATATATTCTTCACCTCCCTGTGACAAGAAGACAGTGCCCCCTTGCTCATGAGCTCCTGTTCCTCTGCTGTGAAACTCTCCTGCATGGGTTGCAGCAGCAACTCTTCTGAGAAACCCCCATAACCCCTAGCAGATGCATCCCCATAGCACACGAAGACTGGTCCCTCCTGTCTCCATGGCTTGCCCTTCTGCCTTTCTAAAGCCTCCACCCAATACAGCAAATCTTCTTCCGTTAACGTTGCTAACTCCTCTGTCAAGCTCTCTCCCCATTCCCGGAGCTCCCCCATGGCTTGAAACAACCTCCTGATGTATAAGGGGGCTAGCCGTACTGCAGGGGCCACACTCACTAACATGCCTGCCAACCTTGCCATGTCCCTCTTGGTACCCCCAGCTGTCCTAGCCTTGCCTATTTCCTCCAAAATGAACTCTGCTTTGTCTTGGGGCACCTTGAAAGCTTGTTCCTCTAAGTCCACTATCAAGCTGTAGTATTCTTGGAAAGGATGGCCCTGCACCGACGAAAGTGCTAGTATGGTCCGAGCACCATACCATATATAGTGCGAGCCTATGAGGCTACACCCAGTACCAATGTACCGCCCGGCACGTGCGGGGCCGATCCCCGGCACCGTCTGCCTACCGGCGCGCTACATTCTCCCCCTTCTAGGTGACCGAGCTCCCGGGAGGCCTGCCGAAGCAAGCCACAGTCACAGGCAGAGGCATATAGAAGGTCACTGCTACACTTCTATATCTTATACATTGAGCCGGTGAGTCTCCTCCAGACACCAAACCGCAGCCGCAACTGCCAGCCTGGGTGTACACTTGCCTGAGGTATCTCTATGGTACGCCTAGACCAAAATCCCGCAGTGACGGGGCCCAAAGGGCAGTCGTCGGCGTGAACAGATGTACACTCCACGTGTACACATTCCCACGAAGAAGCAGTGAAGTTGCTAACTTCAGGGCGGATAGTAGGGGCAGGGGCTGGACGACACTTAGCCACCAAGTCAGGGGACGTTCTGTGATCACGTGAACGTATGGGTAAACCACGACCCCCCGGTGACGCAGCTTGACAGGCTCGTGCTGCTGTGTTTCCCCTAGTCAACCTTCCCACGACGACGTGCCCCGCCTCTTGGTGCCCGTGCGTTGACTTTGTCCCAGTATCCCTTTACAACATTGGGAGCATTTGCCAAATTCCGTTCCTCTTCCCAGGTGTCATGCTCTGACGAGGAACCCGTCCAGCGGACAAGGTACTCATACTTGGGACGGCCACGTGAATTGACACGACGGTGGTCCATTAAGGCTTCCACCTCCTACTCATCCTCCCCCTCCAGCACCTCTGCCGGTGGTGGGGGTTGCATCGAACCATCCCGACGGTAGCGTTCCAGGTTGGAGACATGAAAGACATCATGAATCCGCCATCGTGCTGGGAGGTCAAGCTCATAAGCTTGGGTACCCACACGTTTCACCACTTGGAACGGCCCTACCCAACGCGGGAGGAGCTTGGGCGTGCCCACCTTGAAACGAAGGTTCTTTGAGGAGAGGCGGACCCAGTCCCCCACACCAAATTGAACTTTCCTTCGTTTGGTGTTGGCATACTGCGCTTGTCTCGCAGTGGCCACCCGATGGGTCATCCTGGCCTCATTGATGAGGCGTTGCATGCCCTGAACAAAGTCAGACGCACCAGGTACCCGTCTGTTGGGGAGAATCGTGACTGGCAGGTGGGGTTGAAACCCGTAGTTCAGCAAGAACGGGCGAGGACCCCATGGATTCGTGATCGCAATTATTGATCGCGAATTCTGCACAGACCAACTTCTCATCCTAATCATCCTGGGACTTGGCCACATACATGCGTAGCATGTCCTCGAGCACTCGATTCACTCGCTCAGTCTGCCCATCCGTTTGCGGATGGTAGGCTGTCGACATGGCTTGTCGAGTCCCAATGGATTGACACAAGGCTCTAGAAAAGTGGCTGGTGAAGAGCTTATCTCTATCAGATACCACCACTTGGGGAACACCATGCAACTTCCACACATTGTCAACGTACAGCTTAGCCGTATACTAAGCCGTAGCTTTGGTGGTTGTTGGCATAAGATGCACCATCTTGGTCAGCTTATCCACTACGACGAAAATGGCATCATGACCCTTGCCTGTTCTAGGCAGTTGGGTAATGAGATCCATAGTCACCGTGTGCCAAGGATTCAGCGGCAACTCTATAGGTTGCAGCAACCCCGCAGGCAAAGTGTTCCGAGCCTTGTTCTTCTGACACAATGGCACGTTAGCACGTAACGTTCGATGTCAGCAAGCATGGTAGGCCACCAATAATGGCGCCTTACCAAGGCCAAGGTTTTCTTCACTCCTTGATGGCCAGCATACGGGCTATCATGCAGTTCCTTAAGGATGTGAGCTCGCAGCCCAAAAGCATCCGGAACCACGGCCTTCCCTTCCCTCAGAAGGAAGCCGTTAAAGTCTAGCAGACCTTCAACATTCTGCTTATCTTGGAACCATGGGTCTTGAGAAGACCCTGGACAAATTTGTCCTTCCAAGAT
Organism: Botryococcus braunii; assembly: GCA_002005505.1. Taxonomy (NCBI): domain Eukaryota; kingdom Viridiplantae; phylum Chlorophyta; class Trebouxiophyceae; genus Botryococcus; species Botryococcus braunii. The sequence goes on from KV908498.1 coordinate 16,954, forward strand.
AGAGCAACCCCGGCGGCGGCACTCCCCTCCCCCGCAGAGCGGATAGTACCAACCAAGGCACAAAGAGAGAGCGTTGGCAGACAACGGTGCGCCGGGTGCGAACACCCACCAATCACCACGCCATTGATGATTGGACAAGGAGCCTCGTAGTCGGACGGATGCCGACTCAAAGCGTCAGCCACCACATTGGACGTCCCTGGGGCATAGTCCATGCGAAAATTGAACCGCGAAAGGAACTCGGCCCACCTGGTTTGCCGTCTACTTAAAGTAGGCAAAGTGTCCAAGTAAGGGATAGCCTTGTGGTCCGTGACCACACGAAACTCAGGGGCCCCCTCCAGGTAGCACCTCCAGACTGTCAATGCATGCACCACAGCGAGAAGTTCTTGCTCCCTAGTAGGATAGTTAACCTCAGCGGGAGTCAAACGACGACTCTCGTAGGCAACTGGGCGACCCTCCTGGTACAACACGGCCCCCAACCCTGCCAAAGACGCATCGCAATGGACCTCAAACGGCTTTGAGAAGTCAGGATACGCTAAGCAAGGTGCATGTGTCAAGGCATGTTTAATCTCGGTAAACGCCCGAACACACCCAGCACTCCATACCCAGGTCACACCTTGGCGTAGGAGTCTGTACAGTGGCGATGCAAGTGCTGCAAAATTGCGAACAAACTTGCGAAAGTAAGTTGCCAGCCCCAGGAAAGACCGCAACTCGCCAACATTCTTCGGTGTGCTCCAATTAGCAACTGAAGCCACCTTACGTGGGTCCACTTTAATCCCATCTGCTGAGACTAAATGGCCCAAGTACTCCAGCTCATCCTTGGCGAAAGAGCACTTCTTTAGGTTAGCATACAACTTATGCTGCCACAACAGTTCAAGGACTTTGCGGAGATGCTCCCTATGCTCTTCAATGGACTTGCTGTAGATGAGGATGTCATCAAGGTACACGAGCACAAACTTGTGCAGGTAAGGAGCAAAGATAGCAATCATGGCAGTGTGAAACGTGGCCGGGGCATTAGTCAGCCCAAATGGCAAAACCCGCCACTCGAACAACCCCGCGGGTGTTCTGAAAGCTGTCTTTGGCATATCCTCATCTGTGATCCGGATCTGGTGATAGCCAGACGTGAGGTCAAGACTAGAGAACACTGTAGAACCCTGCAGTTGATCAAGAGTATCATCGATACGAGGCATCGGATACCTGTTCTTGACCGTCTGTCGATTCAAAGCTCGGTAATCAATGACCATCCGGAGGATTCCATCCTTCTTTTGCACAAAAAGAATGGGCGCACCATAGGGTGATGTAGACGGCTGTATATACCCTTTGTCCAACAATAGCTTTGTCTGGCGTAACGCCTCATCATACTCTCAGCGTGAAAGCCGGTACAACGGACGAGACGGTGGACGAGCATGTGGATCGCTCAAGGGTATAGTGTGTCTAACCCCTTGCCTCTCAGGCGGAAGGTGCGGGACATCTTCAGGGAAAACATCTTGGAATTCACTGAGTATGTCAACAACAGGAGAGTTGGGAGAAGGAATGGAGACATTCGGATCGGTAGATAGATCGGTTACAATTGCCAGAAAGGACTGGCAGCCCTTCCTGCTTAACCTTCTAGCCTGCACTGCAGACAAAACCAATCTAGGCACATCCTCCACTTCTGAACCCTTCAAAGGCCTCTCCTCCTTAGGCGGGCAACGCAAAACGAACGGCTTGTTCTTTCTTGTATACCCCCTAACGGTGTCCTCTTCAAACATGAGATTTGCACGGAATGTCTTTAACCAGGGAGTCCCCAACAGCACATTCCAATCCATGGCAAAGTCTAGCACAAGACACGACACCTTAGCAAACTGTACCCCCTGGATGACAATGTCTAAGACAGCACATCCGATGTGGTTTACAGTTCTCCCGTCAGCCAACTTAATGCTTAAAGAATCCCCCTTCGGCGGCACAATCTCCAAGTGAAGGGCTTTAGCAAAGTCTGCACTGACCACATTGCAAGAAGCTCCCGAGTCCAGCATCGCCGTGGCCTTGCTCCCCTGCACCTCGGCAGGAAACACCAAGCTGTGACACGGCTTCTTGACAAGCAAATGCATGAATAGACGTCAAACATGCAAGGCTTACATCGCCAAGCGAAGGCCCACACCTTCAAGCATAAGAAGGTCCCGTGCCCGGGCTTGTCTTCTTGCCAGAAGACCCCTTCTTGGCCTCTTGCCGGGGCAGTCGAATACAAAGTGGTCTGGGTTGCATCTGAAGCAAACTCCCCGAGCCAGCTTGCATGTTGCCTCCCGCATGTCCAGGCTTAGGCCATGCTTCTTTTGAAGCTTGGCCAAGTGCCGTATGCCTCCTGTAGGAGGTGGTTGCTGGCAGGATGCTTTGTCCCCCGGTCCCGAGGAATTTCCCCTTCCTCGCGTTCAGCCACCTTCTCCTTTTCCTTGGAGACACCTGAGCACATCGCCTACAAAGATTCAGCATATGTGGTAGCTTCACCACCCCCGCCACATCGCTCATTGCACGCCACACCGGCAACTTGCATAGTGAGGTGAAGCAGAGCGGGTTTCAGACTAGCCCAAGAGGACAAATCTTTCATGAGGCAATGATGGAAGCCAAACCCCCACGTAAAGCTCAACCACATTTATGGCAGCTCCCAAAGCCCCATAAATGCACAAAATCTTAATTGAAGAACCCGATTGCCGTGGAACCCCGAACCAAATCGACCATCCACGCAAAGTTTGTGTTCAATCAACAAGATGCCACAAATCCAGCCGAGCACTAAACAGCCTTTCAAAAGAGAAAGCTTTTCAGTTCCATGCTACTCGGTGTCAATCAACAAAGCAAGACCGCGTCATATCCGTGTAATATCCGTGTAGGATCGGCATCCGGAAAAGTTGACACTTTACCACCGAAATCCCAACGATATGCTCGAAACACCAAAGTTTCATCAAGGCAATGCAAGTTGATAACATTTGCAAAGGGTTAGCAACCCAAAGTACACCAAATGAGGGGAAGCGTACACTCACTATCGTGAAGTGCCATCTTCCTCCCCCACCGTCCCCACGGAGACGACGGAGCCAAACGCCATTAGAAAGATTACAGAAAAAATCCGTACTTTCTGGCTTGGATCCACACACCAAGCGCGGCGTCGACCCTCGCAGGCCACAACCATCCCCGTCATCGGAACTTATATGGGTGCGAAGAATGGATTCTCCCAACCAAAGTCCATGAACTAGATACCAAGATGTTGTTGATCCTTCGATCTAGTGGGAAACAACCCAAATAGAACGACAGGCAACAACGAAGACACACTGAAGCATCGACACCATCCGCAAGACACACTTAAGCGTCAAACAGGATCAACAACCAACATCGCAAATCCACCGACTTGGATATGGGCCACCAAAATGTAGTATTCTTGGAAAGGATGGCCCTGCACCGACGAAAGTGCTAGTATGGTCCGAGCACCATACCATATATAGTGCGAGCCTATGAGGCTACACCCAGTACCAATGTACCGCCCGGCACGTGCGGGGCCGATCCCCGGCACCGTCTGCCTACCGGCGCGCTACACAAGCCAAGATACTGCCCTTTCTTGGCTGGTTCTGACACACACTTGCTCCTGGACAAGCAAAAACCCAAATACGTTAACAGCAACAGCAGTGCCCTCATGCCCATCCACCCCTGTATGTGACTAGCAGCCAGGAAAATTGCATCATCCACAAACGTGGTCATCCTGAGGCCTCTCTCCCTGAGAGGAGCATACACCTGTAGCATGAACCTTGTGTAGGTTCTGCATGCAGAAGACAAACCAAATGGTAACACAGTAAACACAAAAAATTTTCCTTGAAAACTCAAACCCAGGTACTTTTGATCCTCCTTGTGCACCCTGAAATGATGGTAACCTGCTTTGAAATCTGTGAGACACAGCCAGTCTCCCGGCCTGGCATACTGTGGCACGTCAGTCAGTTTTTCATACGTGAAACTGACATATTTATCAAACAGGTTAATATACCTAGCGTCCAGAATCAGACGCAACTTGCCCTTTCTATTTGCCACCACCCCCAGCCCACTGCACACCTGTACTTTGTCGCCTGTGACTTCCATTAATGCCCCTGTGTGCAGTAAGTCTTCTAAAGACGCCTTGACAAACTCTGCATGCAGCTCAACCGAATTTCTATTAGCAAACTGTACCTTCCCAGGCCTGTCTCCCTGCAGCAGCTCTCGGACCCTTTGCCCTTGCCCTGGCAGTGTGGTCTTTAGTAATTCTACCACTTGCTGTTTCCTATCTTGATACCTAGGATGTTCCGACTGTGTCTTGGAATCTGCCCCTACCCATTCCAGCTTGATCCCGTGCCTTAGCCAGTTCAGCACTTTCTGCTGTTCAGCAGTCAAAGGCGCCTGCCCTTGTGCCCACACGAAATACCTCTCCCAGGCTTTTAGCCGACTATTGGGTACCCCTGCCACAAACTCTTCGTCTTTTAAAGCCCTGTCCCACTCCTGCGCTAGTAGGCGTGGAGATCTAAGCTCAGGCCCTTCACCTGCAGACACGCCTTCCTCCTGCCACGCTCTTAACGCATGCTGCACCTCTTCCCATTCAACATCTATCTTTGGTAGGCCCCTGGCAAGCCCTGTTGCGCATCTGGCAACTTGTGGCGTTTGCCCCTGCTCACTGCCAGTCCCAGCATGCTGCCCTGCTGCTTCTGCCCAACCTGCCTCCCTCCAGCCAGGTTCTCCAACCTCCAAATCTCCCATTGACACTCGCTCACCTTTTATAACCTTGGCTGGGCACTCGTAGATGCCATCCCCTGACCTCTGTGGGCAGGGGCATGCTGAAATTTGCAACCCTCTATCCCTGCAGTGGCATTACATTCTCCATCCAGCCACCAGCCCCTGCAGCAGTGTGTGGGCTCTGGCTTGGCATTGGGATAATGGGTAAGGTCGTACCCTCCTTTAAACAATTCCTTGCGTGCTCTCCCACCCGCCGGGAATCCACGGCCTCTCCCTGCCGGTGGCCTGTAGTTGGGTATGTAGCTTGGCACGGATGCGGTACGTTGAACGTTTACCGCCAGCAGTTGAGCTGCAAATTGTTCCTTCCCAGCTTCTGAGGCCAGCTTCCTTAACTGGGCGCAGTGCAGCTCCCAGTGTTCGGCGAACAAGTAGTCCAGCAAGCCAATTATCTCTCCAGCCTGCATCCCGCGCCATTCTTGTACCATATTTCTTTCCTTAGCCTTGCATCCTTGCACCCATTGCCAACCTTCCTTATCCGTGGGAATCCGAGAGGTCTCCCCACCGACTCTCTCTCACGATCGTCCACCGTCCGGACCCCACTCGCTTGCCTCTGTGCCCACTTCCCCTACAACTAACTATGTTTTTCAAATACAATAAACCCAAGTGTCCCTCTGGTCGCAAGCAGTCATGTTTAGCGCGCCCTTCCCTTAGCCCCTACGGGCTCCAGTCACCTGCCTTGCACCAGCCAGCCAACCTCCTCATCCCAGCCTTTGCAGCCAAGGTTTTTCTCACCCCTGCATGCTAAATGACATTTTTACCCTGCACCAACCGGTGTGACTTTCCCAGTTATACCCCCTCATGTGCTCCTGACCTTCCTACTGCTTGCCCTCTTAGCCCATCCAGCCTATTAACCTGCAACTCTGGCATTGCTGTTGTATCTGCACTCCCATAATTCCTAAGTGTCTGTGGACGCTTGCTACCATAGAGAAAATTGTATGAGGTTGCTTCCTTGCAGCTCTCTACTACCTGAGCTACCACCTTCTAGACCGCCTGCAGATGCAACCTTTTGTCTAAGTGCGACGCCCAACGTAGAGAGTCATTCCTCCAGCCTCACCACTGGCTTCATTTAAAAATTAATCACGCGGATATAAACGTGCATGAATTTGTGGAAACGTTGTTCTGGCCTGCATAGTTCTGAAACCCCCCCCCCTTCTCTCTCTCTCTCTCTCTCTCTCTCTCTCTCTCTCTCTCTCTCTCTCTCTCTCTCTCTCTCTCTCTCTCTGCTCTTAACCTAGCAGACTTCTGAAACTTGCGCACTATCCCGTGGCTGGCTAATCACTTACCTTTTCCTTGGCTTCAAGCTTCTTCATATCTGAAAACCAGGCCTCTATCGACAAGTCTGCATATTCTCCATTGACCAGGTTCTTGCCCTGCTTGAGCTCATCTGCAGCCAGTACCAGCGCCTTCTTGTACAGGTCCGTCGCGCCCCTTTCCGTCTTCCTGTAAGCCTTACTGCAGTCCTGTCGCAGTTCTGCTGCCCTCCTGGCCAGCTCCCGCCATCTCTCTCTATTCTCGTTCTTAGTAGCTGGTGCCACTCTCTCCTCCAAGGCCTTGATTTTGTCCCTGGCGCTGCCCTGCGCCCCTGGCTTACCTCAGCCTCCATTGCACTGCCATAGCAGATACCAGCACCTAGCTGGTCCCTTCTGCTATTCCTTGCCTTGTTACCATCTAACCTGCCCAACCCCTGGCACCCCTCCTCACTAGCTTTATTGAGGAGTTGGTGACTGTGATCTTCAACCACCTCTATGTGTATTTCTGTACAGCGCGCCTGTTTGTAATCCAGCATAGCAGTATCACTTACCTTCACTGTACCTTATTTTTTTTTTTTTTTTTTTTTTTTTGTACCTTATGTCAAGACCTTGTACTGGCTGTCTTGCTGGTTAAACGCCAGGATTTTTCAACCACGTATCAACACCTACATTCTTTATGTGGTTATGTGACTGCAAGTACATCTATGTGTGTTCAATAACCAACGTCACTGGGCCTTAAATTTGCTGTACAGTTGTGTGCTAAGCCTACCTAGTTCACAAGGGCTGCTCTGTCTTAATCAACCTCCCTGCTTCCGTTTGCCTTGCTGGTCCAATCCCATCCAGCTCCAACCTCTCTCCACGAGGATCCAGCCCCTTTGGGCACCTTACCATCCAGTTCCATCCTCTCTCCACGAGGATCCAGCCCCCTTGGGCACCTTACCATCCAGTTCCATCCCCTCTCCACGAGGATCCAGCCCCCTTGGGCACCTTATTATCCAGTTCCATCCTCTCTCCACGAGGATCCAGCCCCCTTGGGCATCTCCCGCTGCCCCTACCTGGCAGCACCGTCTTATACCTTTACCTCCAGGGTCACAGCCCACCCTTCCCAGCTCAAGTCCCCTGGCTGGTCTTTGCCCTCCAGCCCCATCCTTTCTGTAAGCTACTCCACTCCCCTTTTGGCACACGCTGCTGCCCTGCCCTCGCAGCACCGTTTTTCCTCCCCCCTCTCCAAGGGATATGCCTCCCTTACTTAGCTAACCTGGTTTACCTCTCTCTCTCAACACTCACCGCTCACGACCACTAATTCTATCCTTACTTTTGCACACTTCAGGTCCCTTGCTCCCCTGGATAGGTCTCACAGCGTTAGCATGCCACACAGGTTTAACTTCTTGCAGCTGCACAATCAATCATGCCCTTGGGCCAAAATAACACAATCCTCAGCCAACCGAAATTGCCGTGTTTAACAATAACTTACCTTGTTGGCTCGGGCCACTTTCTCTGCTTCAGTTCGAGGTTTCTTTCTGTCCTCTTCGGACTGTGACGAAGACGCACTGCTTGAGCGGCTTCTTGATCTCTTGCTTGGGCCTTCGATTTTCTCTTTGGATTTTATCTTTTTTGCTATCTTCGCTGGCGGCGAACCAAGACTTTGCCTGGCAATCTGTGCGCTGTATCCCACCCACACTGCCGGCGGTTCTATCTTCGTGACAAAAACCCGGTCTAGCCTATCGAATATTGATGGAGGAGTCAATAGTACCCTCTCAGGATCAAACTGTGCTACTGCATCTGGGTTTTTAAGCACAGCTTCAGAGTATTCGCGACCTGCGCTGACCAGACTAGTATGCACCACAACCACAGTGTGCGGAGCGTCCCCTGGGGACCGAACCGCCGTCTTACAGACTAACTTTACAAACTGGTTTTGCGTCAGAGCATCAATGTCGCCGAAATGAACCGCTGCCACCTCGTAAAGCTTATGTGGGGTTCCCTCCCTGCTTAACAGCACGCTACATAACGTCTTACTCGGCGGGGCTTGCACCCCAAGCTCGTCTGGGGCCTCTAAGTTCGCTGCCCAGGCTTCGAACTGCCCTGAAAACCTCCCAGGTGCTCTGGCACCAAACTCCATGCTTCGAAACTCGCAATATCGTCTTATATTACCAAAACCAGTGGCGACGGCCACTAACACCAATGAAGGTGCGTAGAGCCACCCGTCCCCCGGGTATATCAGTCAAGCGGGAGGGACCCACCTAATGGTTTCCTCAGTTGCTTGTTTGAATCCTATCCTTTGGTTTTCTATATCACCTAGCCTGTTCCCCCGTTGTTTCACCTGAAATATCCTTGATTGTCCATTCGTGATCTGGAGTCACGTGCTTGTTCGCCATTAGTCAATCCTTTTGGGGGTTTACTAGCCCTCCCGTGGCAATGGAATTGCCCAATTGGTTCGTCCTGGCAGTACTACACAGGGGCAACGTATGCGCAAATTCCATAGGGATTTGTGAATTGCACATTATACAAGCGCAGACCTTACGACTCTTGCCAAACCTTTAAAAGATAATTGGACATTTTTCTGTCGAGTTTAATCGAAAGATTCGTCGCCCCTGGGGACTGGCAGGCCGTGACTACTCCCCCGGTTGTAGGTCGAGGTTTCTTTTGGTGGACTTAGTTTTTTGGGTTAAAGACGCTGATAGTTTTTTGGCAGTAAGCACCGAATCAAAAGTTTTATCAGACGTCTACTGTATTTCGAAGTGCATGTTACTTCTTATCCTTCAATAGCAATTGTGGAAGGAGCAAGTGGAACCCCCAGGGGGGCCAGGCGCCCATCCAGGATTGTCGGGTCGGTCCTTCGATGTTTAAGCTCAGATAGCAAGGCAGGTGGGTCCGATATGGAGTGGTTTAGACGGAGGAGCACAAGCGGGTCGGATTCGAGCCCACGTTCGCCGGAACCTGGAACCAGCTCCTCAGAGCGGTCAGAGGACACAATGCTATCTTACGATCAAGGTATGTTGTAGGAGATATTGAGAAACTGGTCTGCTTTGTCATGCCCTCTTGGGTGAGATAAGGTATCCTAGGAGTTCGGAGATATGCGTTGTATTGTAGCAGGTCGGTGCTGTGATGCTATTGAAGATCCTGGTGGTTGGTGCAGAACCGCCTGAGATAGACATGACTCGGAGCTTTCTTCGTGATGATGTGTACACCAAGCTCTGTGATGTCATCCCTCCCACAATCATTGGCAGAGACTCTTCTGCGATTGTAAATTTTGACTCGGCGGGCAGGTAGTACCATCCAAATTTCGTGGATTGATGACTGTTCAGGGGAGGGGTTTACTGATATATTTACTGGATGTATGCTTGCATATTCCTTGCGGTCTCTTTGACTCGGCCGGTTTTGAAGTTTATTTTGGGTGCAGTCTCTCTCGGCAGCCCAGCTTAGGGTTTAGGCGCATGACATCAAGCCGACTTAGTGATGGCATTTCTCCCTCTGTTTCTGGCCTTTCCGACTCGGCAGTCTCAAGAGGAGAGCAGCAATTGGAGCCTTCTTCATCCAATTCAAGGGTTCTGTCACCTATGCTGGCATCACCTTCTTTGCAATCAAATCAAAATCCAACGATCCAAGTAGAAAAAAGAAGTGTGATGGAAGACTCTCCTTTTGGTGCCTTGCAAAGCCCGGAACGACGAATGACCGGTAATTGTGGAAGTGTGCTCATCAGGCCTTTTAGCCTCTTGTAAGTGGTTAACTGTGCGCATTTTGAAATTGGGGGCTTGTTATTCATTTTGTTCGATATGTGCAGGGCCGTCTAGGCGCATCCTTTGGAGCAATAGCAGGAGAGATTTGGAAGTAGCAATCCAGTCACAGAAGGTATACCTATGTAGGATATGTCTGCAAGTCAACTGTGTTGGCTTATGTCATTCTGTAAAAATGCATCTGTGGAACGGCACGGAACTCTCCGTTTCTTGTGAATATGTTTCTGCTGAAATATCTTTACAGGCACCAGACTTTGTCCATGGAATGCAACTGCTCTTTAGACCCTTTCTAGTGTTTAAGGTGAAAACTGTAAAGAAACCATACATCTACAAAATGTTTATCAAAACTGTTGTGTACTTGTTTAGGGCTTAGCAAGCAATGTATCGTTGGGGTTTGCAGTCAGAGGACCATAGAACATGGGATGAAGATCTACTGACCGAGGAAGCTCGTCTTGATCAACGTCTTTCCAAGCTCAACTTAGAAATGTTTGTCATGGCCGGTGATGGCAATTGTCAGGTAATGAACAAGCAGCATTGGTGCAATTCCTTGTCAACCAGAATTGACTTAGTTTGTTCACTGTGTTGCTGACGATTTTGAAAGCATTGAGAATTTGAAAAACTATGGCGCCATTTTGCCAACAAGCAAGCAACTTGTTTCTCATGTTTGTGGGTTTTGAAGTGCAGTTCCGGGCTGTATCATTTGAGCTATATGGGTCGCAAGACTACCATAGAGCAGTCCGAAAAAATGCCATTGACTACATGAGGTAGGCACATTTTCTGCTGGATGGCTTATCGTCAGTTCTGAAGGGTGCTCTGGTGGTTGAATTTGTGAGCATATCTCCTCTTTCAAATCACTCATTGCCAACTGCACCCAACAAGTACATGAATCTTCACAGTTGGGCGTTTCACGGTTTGCAGATCACACCGAGAAGAGTTTGAACCTTTTCTTGATGAGCAGTTTGACAGGTATCTCAGGGAAATGAGTCGAAATGGCACCTGGGGTGATGAGTTGACTCTGGTGCGCCCCCTTTAATTTTGGAGGTCTCAACATTTGATTTGATCGTCAAACAGAGCATAGGTTTATTGCACTACCTTCCAACTTCAACCGAGATCGTGAAGTTGACCTTGTTATGCAGAGAGCAATATCTGATGGCTATGGAGTGGTAGTAAACGTAATCACAAGTGAGCAGCACAATTGGTTCATGAGGTAAGGTCTATCGTTGCATATTCTGCGTTTATCTGTAACCTGATGGCATTGGCTTGCTTGATACATATACATCCTTGTTGGCTGAGCAGTTCAACTTGCTGACTACCCAACGAAGGGAGTGCTTCGTCTGGAAGATGACTGCGTGGTGTCATGCAGATACTACCCAACGGATAAGAAGCTTTCCAATGAAATTTTTGTTACCTACATTGCGCCTGTTCATTACAATGCAATCAAGTACGAATCCCAGGAGACTCTGCCATGGATATGCAATAAGGTTGATCTAGCTTTCACTAGAGTGGGTTATGAAGGGGTGTCCCGGTTGTATAGTTCATTTGTCGGCCATCTTGGAATCATTGCATTGGGTCAGCTGTTCTGGTTCTGTTTCGAGTCGCAGACTGTCATGTTGGGGTTCAGGAGGCGAAAACGGACCGCCACAGCTTTATTCACAAGGCGGCACTCGCTTATTCTTGATGCAATGGACAAAGCACATCAAGAGGAAGCACGGATTGCGTCTATTCCAGAAGCTACTGTGCAGGACGCACCTGCTACAGGCCAGCTAATTGCTGTTGGGGGAACATGATTGAAAGTTACCGCCACACCCCTCACATAGTTTTATGGATCAGTTGGAAGTCAACCGAGCACCAGAATTACTTCCGCAGCACCATTACATTGCCAGTGTCTGAGACATGGTCGTTAGGACCCCAGCCAGGAGGGTCCTTGGAGTTCATTGGGGGTGCACAGATAATCAAAAGGTACACAGTGGTAATACCTTTTGAGTAGTTGCTGTGCAGTAAGCAACTGCTCCCCTTTTGACATGAGCATTTTATAGCGGGCATCCCTGCCCGATGACATACTGATGTAATCTCTTGATGCAAGGCTATGGTGTCACAGTGTTCCCTGTAAATCTATGGGAAGAATTTTTACGCAGTGCACGGCAATTTTAATGTCCTGGTGGTGGGTGGATTATTCTCTAGGTGTTTATGGTCTCAGCCCAAACTTTATCTGGCCGATCTATTACATGCCCACAATCCCTTCGATTGTGTTTGCTGCAAGCATCTGTGGCCTTGCTTCTCTGAGCTTTGCTGAAAGGCAATGTATGCATCCAATGTCCGTCATGCTTGCGAAATAAGAAGGTCGTTCTGCCAAAGAGAACGTCGGCGGGATCATGTAAATGTCGAGACTCACGAGTTTGTGGGGGTTTTGAGGGTGTTCCCCCAGCATTTTGTTCAATAGATGGGAGGACAGATGCAATCAATACGCTCAGTATCACATGAACACCTCAAAGTGGGTTTTTAGGCTGGAGCCCGGGGTAACTTACTTCCAGCATCTCAAGCCGGACTTTTGGTTGCAATCTACATGCATACACATTAGGGTATAGCCTTTTTGTATGTTATTACTCAAGCCTTGCCGCCGTAGCCTTGCAGCATGCATTCAAGGGGTGCCTTTGACGCTGATTTTCCTGCAAGGGTTTATCATTGCATTTAGTTGCATCACATGTTGAAGCTTATATCCGGAAGCTCCTTCATCCAATGACTAGTGTCAAAGAATTCAGGTATAAAATCAACGCTTATTTTGCCCGATACTTTTACACCTGCAGCTGTTCGGATGTCGACACGTGACTGTTCGGGCACCGTGGACCTGAGACTGATATATTCACTTTTACCATTAAAAATCACCCCAGGTTTAAAAAACCCCATGGCTTCAGAACAAGCTGCGGCATCATAGTTATAAGCAATCCCCGTGATAGGTGTTGATACCATGTGCAAACGCTAACTGCGAACGGTGTATTCTTACTACCGACTGACGGCTGATCTGCTTGAAGGTTACTTACTATGCGGGGCTAGGCAAAACCCTGGCTGCTGGTATGCTGTGTCAACTTGTGACTGTCTCAAAATTGTTGCATCCTTGCTTCCGGAGTGGAAATCTTTGGTAGATGTTGCCAACGTGGCACCGAGCATGGCTCACGCACGATCAACCTATTCCGAAAGTCTCGCCAGCGAAAGCTGCTGCTGCAGGATGTTCAAATGTGATGCGACGATCTTTTGGTCGCAACGCAAACACATTTGATCGGAGCAAAGCTGCCTTTTGCTGCAAAGACACCCACTGTGGTCATGGCTATTTGAAACAGTAATGATTGGCATAAAAGAGTTCTATGTGTTTGTGCTTCGTCTTGTGTTGTCATTGTTCCAGGTTGTAAATGGCAAGCTCAAGGGAGAAAGTGGAGGGCGTCTTCTACGTGCCATACTTGTCAGAAGCTGAACAGTGGTTGGATAGATTTCCCCTTAACGTTCTTCTTCTTCCTTTAAGTGGGACTGACTAGTAGTAGGCCTCCTAGGAGGCAACTTAGTCATGCAATTACACCGTCTTAAAATAAGACTTGAAAGTGAAGCATATCCAAACCGCAAAACACTTGGCAAGCATGCGGAAGCCAGGGGCCATCGACAGAAAAACATTAACAAGAACACAAAAACATCATTTGACAAGGAAATGGGAGAGGAAGGACACAGAAGACGTAGGGGAAAATAGCAACAAAAGTCAAAGGGCGGGTACAGAGGTGGTTGCAAGAGGGGAGGGTGGGAGAGCCCCAAAAGCAAACAAGACCACAAGCTTAAGCAACCGGTAAAGACAAAAGAAAACAAACCCAAAAGACAACAACAAAAAAAGAAAGAACGCAAGAAAACCAGAACAACGTCTTATACTTCTGGTGGAATATGCATGTTGTTTTTGACGAAGATGAACCTCAGGATACCTTGCAAGTGCGCCTCAATTGACATTTTGTTACAGTTAAAAAGCAACTCTCAAGGACATGTTTAAGCAATAAAGGCCTACTTCGGGATTTCTTGGAGCAATCTGAGGGGCAGCCTGACCTCAGGGTTGGGGACCAGATGGTTCCAAGTCTCCAGGTCTATTGCCTTATTAGGCGTCTCCAAAAGCGCTCGCACGACAGCACAACCTGCATCCCTCTGTGGAGTATCATCCAAGATGCCTGCTGCTTGAAATTCATCTTCTGCTGCTGCTAGAACATCTCTTCTCACATCTGCACTGGAAATCCTCGTTTAGATTATTGGAGCCTTGAAAAGCAACCACGCAACAAGCTGCTCACTTCATGACTTGTCCTCCCCTCCACAGATTGGTTTTGGTGACTATGTTGCACAAATATCACCATCTGCCATAAACATGCATGGCAGGTCACCATCTGGGAGGGCCCTAAGACATATACGCCAAGCGTGTGCAGGAACACAAACACACCCCAACAGCATCATGGACTATCGTAAAAGTGTGCATCATAGGTTGACCAGGAAAGCAAAACAATGCCCTGGAAGAATAGCAACTGTTGCATCACAATCTATTGCTGGGTACATACCCAGCCCTAGCCAATGGAATGGACCATGACATACCCCGGCGTGACTCATTAATCAGCTCTACACAACAAGAACCTGCTGGAAGTCTGATCGTGCATTCATTTTGGACCCCATGCAAGTCCACTCTGGGGTCCCTGAGAGATGTAAGTCTTCCGTAACAAGTGCATGCAGAAAGATGGGAAGGGCCTGCAAAAGGAAATTTCCCAGTACAATACATAAATGAACCATCTCTGGGGCTGCAACTGTCCCCCATCTCTGTGACTGATTTTGGTGTCTGTGAGTGGTTTGGACTGGGGTATGACCTTCTACACTGTCACCATGCAGCAACGACTCCACAGCACCAACGAGGGTGATAAATCGCCCCCCCGTAACGGCAGTTACTGCCGTTGCTACCTCCTTCGGTATACCCCGCTTTTGCAAATAGGACTCTGTCTGTGCACAGGACAGATCTCCAAACTCATGTGATCCGCTCCGGCTGCACCTGGTGCGCCCTGCAATTCTTCAAGATGTCAATAAGATTATTTATAATGGCTCCCCATCCTTGACCATGTGACAAGTCCCTCGAATTAGAGTAAGAATGTACCTGTACATGCACTCATAGCAATCGGCTGTACATGCACTCATAGCACCTATCTCATAGCAACCAGCTTCAAAGACTTAGAGGATTTCTGCAGTGGACTCAGAGGTCTATGTTCTTCTTCGACATTTTCTTGCAGTGATGTCAAAAGATGTGGATGCATATGACCGGCGGGTGAGAGCACACTTGTATGTGTGTGTGTGTGTGTGTGTGTGTGTGTGTGTGTGTGTGTGTGTGTGTGTGTGTGTGCGCGCGCGCGCGCGCGCGCGCGCCTGCGTGCGTGTGTGCGCGCGCGCTCGCTGTGGGTTCGTGGTGGCCCTCACTTTTCCAAAGGGGTTTCTTCATGCTCTGGGTTTCAGGGCCTTCCCCCTGTTGCCCAGTAAACATGGAAACATGGCATAGAAATACGAACAAAGAAACAAAGTAAGGCGCGAATGCATGACTGATAAGCGGGTCGGACACACCGCAGAGCCAGTGAATGAAGGCATCATCAGAGGAGACAAAGACGGCCCTGATGATCCCCTCATCTGCCCAGTGGTCCACTACATCCATAAGGATTTGCAGCTGGCTTGGGTCCTCCTGCAGCCGCTCGGCATCATCAATCACCAGGACAGCAGGTCGAGCGTACCGCCGCCAGTACTCTCGTGCTGCCGACGCCAACGCATCCATCGCTGTGTCCAATTGCGATGGTGCATCGGACTGACTTCCTGCATATTTTGGTACCGCAACCCTCTCATCCACTTAAACAGATTAGGGTTTCCCAAATTTCCACACTAGATGTAATTTCGTCTTCCTTCCTTTCTTGAAACAGTTCCTGTCCAGTATCGCAACCACTCACCCATTTTTGACTTATGAAACTCTTTCTTCCTTTCTTTGCTTGAAACTGATCCAGTTCAGCAAGCACTATTCCATGTAGGCATCGGCGAGAACATCCAGTACCCCAGCTGCAAAACGTGTACTTGCATGACCCCAAACACCTGAACATTACTCGCATTCAACACCCCAGCTGCAAAAGCGTGTACTTGCATCACCCCAAACAACCGAACATTACCCGTATACAATACCCTTGCTGCAAATGCGTGTACTTGCATGACCCCAAACAACTGAAGATTACCCATGTACAATACCCTTGCTGCAAATGCGTGTACTTGCATGACCCCAAACAACTGAACATTACCCATGTACAATACCCCAGCTGCAAAAGCCTGTACTTGCATGACCCCAAACCCCTGAACATTATCCGCATACTAGCGGATGCCCCCTTGAAAGGCCGCCAGGCCCCCCAAGCAGGCGCTTGCACAGCTCAAGTTTGAAGCTGCAAATCACACGTTCGAGGTGATGCAATAGGAAGTGCTGGCATGATGCTATGACAAATCCCCCCTCCCCCGTTTTCTCTCTCTCAAGCGCGCGCGCGCACACGCGCGCGCACACACGCACGCACACACACACACACACACACACACACACACACACACACACACACACACACAGAGAGAGAGAGAGAAAGAGAGGGGGGGAGAGGGAGGGAGGGAGGGAGGGAGGGAGGGAGAGAGAGACAGAGAGAGAGAGAGAGAGAGAGAGAGAGAGAGAGAGAGAGAGAGAGAGAGAGAGAGAGAGAGAGAGAGAGAGAGAGAGAGAGGGGGGGGGGGGGGGGGGGGGGAGGAGGCGCGCACAAAAGGTGTGCGTGCATGCATGTTCTTGAAGTGGGAAGAATCCGCTGGCGATATGGGCCCCAAGCTAGCCCCCTGCTTGCCAATCCAACCCTCCAAAACATCGCATGTT
This sequence comes from Botryococcus braunii, assembly GCA_002005505.1. Lineage (NCBI taxonomy): Eukaryota > Viridiplantae > Chlorophyta > Trebouxiophyceae > Botryococcus > Botryococcus braunii. Next base: position 33,642 of record KV908498.1, read on the forward strand.
TCAATGTGGATCAGGAAAAAAGGGGGGGGGGGGAGAAAAGAGTGAATCAGTTGGTGCCATCAAGCACACTACAGTCGAGGGTGTTCCAAGTTGGAACTTCCAACCCGCAGCTCTGCTACTTATAAGTTTCTCCTATTGGGCTTCTGAATACAGAATGTACAAATACACATATCTTTGGTTCTCCTACTGGGCTTTTGCTTACAGACTGTACACATGCACAACCCCTCGGTTCTCCCAGTGGGTATCTGTATGCAGAACATACAAATACACAAACTTCTAGTTCTCCGCTTGGGCTTCTGCATGCAGAATGTACAAAAGAAAAGGGTTCCCCCCACCTGGAAGCAGCCCCACCATTTACGTACTGGACCAGATGCACCTGAGAGATCCTGGGCCTCAGTATATATATCCAGAATTCACCCAATGTGTGACGCAGTCGCTACATCCTCTTCGCGTCAGGCAGGGGTAACAAACTTCGAGGGGTAACGATCATCAATGGAAAAGACACTGTGCTTCTCGGTCCCATTGCCCTGGTTCCTCGAAGCCTCACATCAACACGAGCACAGCACAAAACTATCCACCCCCACAGTTTGTAAGCATCACATTAGACTTGCGGTAAGCGCTTTGGCAGTGGGTTCGCTCACCAACCTCTAACTTGAGAACATTGTTATAAATGAGACGCAAGGGATTGGGAGCAGGCTCCAAAAGATTCATTGCAGATGCCAGCTCTGCGCCGAATCGTCCCGGTCGAGCCGCAGCGCGGACGTACACAACTCCCCTTCCCACCTGCATGCAAGAGGGCCCGCTCTTCAGACAGCGCACAAAAACGACGACACTTCAACATGTAGCCGGCTTTGGCGGGCACTCCCTGACTTGCGGTGGCTCATACTTTTGGCTCGCACCCTTGCCGACACCCTCACATTCATGTGATTAGTATGTGAGTTGAGGGGTTGAGGGTGGGGGAGGGTGGGTGTGGATGTGATTGCGGCTGCTCCCATAACTACTACCACTCCACGACTGCTGCGGCTACAAATACTGCTCCTACTGCTCCTACTTGTAGCAGTAGCAGTAACGATAATGGTAGCAGTACTGGTAACCCGTACCAGTATCGGCAGCGGCAGCGGCAGCGGCAGCGGCAGCGGCAGCGGCAGCGGCAGCGGCAGCGGCAGCGGCAGCGGCAGCGGCAGCGGCAGCGGCAGCGGCAGCGGCAGCGGCAGCGGCAGCGGCAGCGGCAGCGGCAGCGGCAGCAGTAGTCCTTGTAGTAGCAAGAGTACTTCATGTTGTTGTTGTTGTTGTTGTTGTTGTGTGTGTGTGTGTGTGTGTGTGTGTGTGTGTGTGTGCTTGCGTGTCTGTGTGTGTGTGTGTGTGTGTGTGTGTGTGTGTGTGTGCGTGTGTGTGTGTGTGTGTGTGCGCGCGCGCGCGCGCCTGCGCGTGCGCGTGCACGCATGCGTTGAGGTTGGTAAGTAGTCTCAGCAAGTTTCTGAGCATGCATGCGGTGTGCTTTTCATTTCCCCCCCGGGGGGGGGGGGTCTCCATCCATATCTTGCTGCATGCTTTAGTTATGGTGCAGAAAGTGGATGACTTACGCAAGGGGGCCTGCTTCACTCGGGCACAACCTGTTGGGCGACTCTTTGAATGAGAGTTGTCTTGCCTCCTCCAGGTGGCCCAGTGATGAAGTAGAAAAGTGAGGACGCGTGGCTTCCTGGGCCTGGGGCCAACAGGCGACGAACGAAGGCTGCTTCCTCTGGACGATCCACATAAAACTGTGGACTAGGAGAGCATGCGTCTGCAAGGGCAGCTGTGGGAGACACAATGTGCACTCTGGCACCAGTCATTCTTTGCAGCACAAGGTGCCGACGTAGGGAGCCGTAGGCCGCGGAGCTCGCAACGCATGCTGACGTAACTGCTAATCCTGTCTGCTCAGGGGCACAAAATGCGAGCCAATGAGTTACGATAAGTCGACAAGGAATGCAGAACCGTGAAAGCCTTGTGGGAGGCAGGACTCTGCTGAGGGGACTGAGGGTCCTTAGCTTACTTGGCATTTGAAAAACGAATATCTGCTAAACACCTTATAAGCGATATTTAGAAGCAATATCTACTCGGTAGATGATTTACTGGCGATACTTTTACGATGTTAACTTTGTATTCAGGCTCAGTCCTGAACAACCGATCTGCTGACAGCATGAAGTCAACAAAACCCTTTGCTGAGCATTCATCTTATTTTAAGCCAATTTAATCTACGAGCACAGACATAGGCAGGTTCCGACTCTGAATCAGGGCATCTAGCCCGCACCTGAAACCATGCAGGCTGCTGTGCGAACCACCTCGCAAAACGCGGGCTCGTGAGCATGAAGGAGGCGTGACGAGTCCTCAAATCAATAGCTTAGGAAAAAGGTTCCGTTAACGTGCCCTTAAGGAACTGCGCAACTGTCCCGCATGCTGTGAAGTGGCGGCCTAAAACGACTTAGCAGCCGTTCTCACAACTAGAAACCGATCTCTAAGTAATTTTGTTGAAGGCTAGAAGTGCCATCATGCGCCCTGGCGACGTGTGCGTGACAGTTTGTCGTCTGCACAATTGTCACTCATGAAATGATGAGAGCCTGATCTCAATATATCGTTAACACGAACTGTGCGTCACGACTCCTTAGTAACGAGTCGTTACTCACGATTGGTGACGCGCGACCAAGGTTCTTCACATGCAGAGACGAAACTGTAGAGCGAGAAGAATGCAACAGAATGTACGCATGAATACAAAAATGTCTTACGAGATGTTTTATACGGTTCGGATAAGGATTTTTGCAGTGCAGGAGAGTCGACAAGCAAGTTACTACGCACCGTCAGTTCAGGTCATTCCACCTCCGATGAAACTCGCACGGCCTTAATTCACTGCAGCTTGTCAAAATTTGTCTTACTATAGACTTGCATAACTTAACATATGGTTTCCTAAAAGCATTAAAGGCAGCAGTTCTGATGTTTGACCTACGTTTAGCATCAGGCAGAATATTCCTGGTTTAATTGTTGAAGGAATCCCGCTGCCCTGTTTTTGACACCTCATATTCAAGATCATAAATGTTTTACCAGAGATTGTTGCGGCGACTCCTTGAGCTCGACAGAACTATTCTTGACTATTCTAGAGCATGTCAGAGGGGCGAAGGCTATTAATTCTTTTTGGAAACTGTATCAACTTCCTATACAGCTCAAGGGATAAATTCTCAGTAATTTTAACTTATGGCATGGTTTGTACCACTTGTACTTCCAGTGAAAAATCCCGAGAGAGAGAGAGAGAGAGAGAGAGAGAGAGAGAGAGAGAGAGAGAGAGAGAGAGAGAGAGAGAGAGAGAGAGAGAGAGAGAGAGAGAGAGAGAGGGAGGGAGGGAGGGAGGAGAGAGAGAGAGAGAGAGAGAGAGAGAGAGAGAGAGAGAGAGAGAGAGAGAGAGAGAGAGAGAGAGAGAGAGAGAGAGATAGAGAGAGAGAGAGAGAGAGAGAGAGAGAGGGGGGGGGGTGATCACTCATGAGGGGAGTGGGCAGTAGCGAGGGTCCTCCCTTTCCAGAGAGAGGAGCGAGGGTGGGAAGCGCAAGGGTGTCCCATGGGGAATGCCATTATAAAAACATAAAGTGGATATTTGAAGCACTACAAATGATGGTACGTAATTTCAGAAAGATGTTGAAAAAATGTTCACGTTGGGCAGGTTCCAAACGGTGCAATATGCTCAGTTGATTAATCTTTGCTCAAGCTCACATTTACTCTGCAATCCTTGAGCTCTACATCCCGCTAAATAGATAAAAATTACCAGGGCCCGTAAAGCGACCCGATCTCCTCCCAAGACCCGGACACCGAAAAGGAACGTAACCGCTTTTGGCATCCAAATTTGGATGCTGTGGTTTAAACCCCAGCATAGCCCTCGAAGAAAGTATGGAACGCACCAAAGTTCAAGCCAGCAGGATTGAACCAATCAATTTTAGTCAGCTGGTCGACGAGTGCTTTAACAAACTTAACAATTGCAAGCAGTTGATTCACAGCAAGTGGGAACGCGGTGTTAGTGACCTGGTGTTGAATCTACCTCGGAATGCGCTGCCCCCATTGCAGCTTGAGGGCTTGTGTTGGGGTGATTTAGAAGGGGATTTGCATCTCCACGTCTCTGATGAGGATGCGCAGCAGGACAGTGAATTACGTTTTCCCAATGTGTCCCTCAGACACGAAAATCTCAGTCAACATGAAGCTAGCCGCGTCTTAGGTCAGATGAATCGAATATTGCTGTCATGGAGAGAGAAAGAGAAAAGGATGTGGGATCAAAGAGAAGCCAGCCAGCGCCTCGACTTCATAAATCAACTCTACAATAAGCTTAAGGACCGCATCATGACGCTTCCCCGATATTGCATAGTCTGCGACAAGGAGCACGAAGGAGACTACCCTCGGTGGCGGCCCGTACCCTGTGACAATAGTCAATGCAAGCAGCGAGCCATTGAGAGTCTTCATGAGGACAGGTTGACAAAACTGCATATGGCAAGTTCTGCGGCAGACCTCGAGATATGTCTGTTCTGCAAATTAACTCGCAGATCAATGTTTTACAAATTTATTGCGCATTATGGTCCTCGAGATCATGCTACGGAGCGCGATACCCTTCTGCACCTCCGAAACATCCTGAAAGACCATTTTGGCTTCAACTTGCCCCTGGATCCGAGCTCTCGAGACACATCCACAGGTTTCCCGGTCCTTGAGCTCCTCAAGGGCATGCCTTCGCGAAAGGATCGTTGCGCACTGTAACTTTATCAAGTACATGTTTATAGCTTTTGGTCTTCAGAAACATGCAAATGCCTGTCTTACCCTCGTGCTGGCAAAAAGAAATGTCATTGCCTTGCGTGTGTTCTTACCAAGGTTCGCACGATGTTGCTTTTACAAACTGCCAACGTCTTCGCATGTTGTAACTTTCTGAGGCAACATGATACAAAAGCTTGGTTACAACTCGTGGGTTTTAGTGGCATCTTGTACAGCATGAGAAAATTCGTGTAACATGTCGAGTTGTTTTCGAGTCTGTCCCATACATGGGACAGCTGAAGCGGAAAGAAGCTCCAACATGTTACATCAAGTTGCTTATCCTTAACAGTGGTGGAGAGTTAATGTTCTCATGTTACATAAGGCCACAGCTGTAGCCTGCAGGTACATGGCAAAGATTCCCGCACTTGCAGCTGCAGGGACAATTGGTTCCCAGGCCTGACATTCAAAACACAAAAGACCCACCTTGCACTTATTTTAGGGTTGCATCATCCGACGCGGTGCTCGTTTGCTTTAAACGATCATGTACTTGGCAAGTCATCAAAGGGGGCGTTGGGATATTCATGATTTCTATTCCCCTTTCCAGGTTGGAAGATCATCAAACAGACTTTGGACCAATTGCCCCAGCTACCTACGCTTAAGCCTCCACCAGGAGACGAAGATTTCATTAAAAGGGCTTTACGGAAAACGGACCCCAAGCTGGGGAACCTTTTGAGAAGCATCTTAAATAGTGCTCCAGGATTTCTCGTCAACGTCAAAGATCATGAACATCTTGTAGATCTAGATGAAGCCGGCTGCAAATTCCTATTCCTGTTTCGTCCCTTCAACGCGGAGCCATTAGAGCGCTTCAATTCCCGCAAGCGTAAGTGTACAACTACGAATTCAGCAGCTGACATGCGCGTGGCTTACGCTTTCCATGGGACTTGTTGGTCCAACATAGTTTTAATTTTGCAAGACGGGCTGCAAGTGACAACGGGGAAAGAAATGCATGGAAAAAGCATGGGCGAATACATCTAACTGAGGACGAGCTTTAACGACTTATGTAGCGTTAACTAAGCGGAAGAGGTTTTTATGAGACAGTGAGACGTTCGTGGTGTGCAACGAAAGAGTGTTACATGATTGATTCGCAAGCGTACTCTTAAACCCAGGGTGGATTGAATTATACTGTACTGCCACAGACGCGTAGTCGGGCAACCGAGCGAACTACTTGAGCGAGGTTGTACTGCGAATCCAGATCACATGGCAAGTCAAAGAGCAATGCCAAGGACCATACTAGAGCATTATACCCTAGGAAATGCTACATGCCCTCCCCCTTGGCATAAGCTATGAGATGTTGTTTATGGCAATGGGGCCACAAACGTAAGACAGGGGCATCACGAACCCTGCTTATTGTAACTATAGACAATCACACCTCCTATAGTTACGAAACAACGCAAGTCAGAGGATGAAGTCCACAAAGCAAGTTAGCACGACACAGACGAGGGACTCATCTGCTCAATGCTCGAATACCTTAACATTCTAAGGACTATCGTCTGCAAGGCGGATCCTCTAACTTAGGAGACGAACTCCCTAGACAGCACTCACACCAGTGATGAAACAATTAGGTTGAGTCATTAGACTAGCACTTGTCCAAACCTTAGGTCCAGTTACCCTGCACTGCAGTGTAACCTTCGCTTGAGGTGGCTTTCCAACTAAAGGCATAAGGCATATCGTCTAGAGCAGCAAGCTATACACAACTAACTGCCACATAGTGTATCTCATGGGTAAGATACCAAAGCAAGTTATTCATGCACGGAACTACAATTTGCAGCTACACTGCCACAGCAAGTGCAACACAAAATGGAGCCGTGGATAAGGAAACATAACCCATGCAAAGCAAAACAATTAACCAAGAGACATGCATGCAAGTCCCAATTCACGAATCCCCCTCCCAGACCCTTCCACCCTCCCTCCCTCCCAGATCCAAGCTGGCTGGTGTTGAAGCTCCAAGGGTCATCAGCCGCAAGTGGCTGGAAAAGTCTCAAGCCGCAAATGGCTTAATCAAGGGATGCCCGCAAGTGGGACTTAAGAAAGGACTGGGGCAGCTGCCACGTCATCAGCCAGATGGCGAACATGGGCAAGAGGCTCCCAAGTATTCTCAGTCTCATCGTAGCCTTTCCATTTGACTAAGTAGCGCCAAGACTTTCCAACTTTCTTCTTAGCTATGATGGCCTCCACTTCATAAACGCCGCCACGCTTGTCTGCATACAAAGGAGGTGGTGAAGTAACAGTAACTGGTACATATGAAGACACATAAGGCTTCAGCTGGGAAACATAAAACACAGGATGATTATTTACAGTCTCAGGCAAGACGAGTCTAAAAGCTCGAGAACCAACTGCTGCAGCAATAGTAAAGGGCCCAAAATACTTAGCTGATAACTTTGACGAGAGCCCAGGTGAAAGCTGGTTTTTCCTTGCAGCCAACAACACCTGGTCCCCCACCTTGAAAGGGTGGTCTCGTCTCTTTCTATCTGCATAAGATTTCTGCCGTTGCTGTGCAGAGGCAAGATTAGATTTGGCACTCTTTAAGGCAGTCTGCAGCCCCTCAACCCATTCAGAAACGGCAGGATTCACAGAACGTGAGGGAACAGCAGAAGACAAGGGAGTAAGGGGATGGCGCCCATGATTCAGGAAGAAGGGTGTCTGCAGTGTTGAAGCCTGAAGTGAGTTATTATATGCAAACTCCACCATACTCAAATACTTGCACCAGTCATCCTGCCTGGGACCCACAAACCCTCTCAGCATGTCTTCCATGGTCCTGTTCATTCTCTCAGTCTGCCCATCCGTCTGAGGGTGGTAAGCAGTAGACATAGCAATCTCAGTACCCAATATTTTCACAAAGGCCTTCCAAAAATGGCTAGTGAACCTTGGATCTCTATCACTCACAATGGAGGTAGGCATTCCAAATCTCACAAAGACCCTGTCAACAAACAGTTGTGCAAGTTGAGGTGCAGTGATGGTTTTAGTGCATGCAGCCAAGACACACAACTTAGAAAACCTATCCACAAATACCACAATAGAGTCAAACCCACAGCAGACAGGTAAATCAGTCACTAAATCAAGGGAAATGCTCTGCCAAGGTCCATCCGGAATAGGCAGTGGCTGAAGTAGACCATAAGGTACGGCTCCAGTCCCCTTAGTGCGCTGGCAGGTGTCACAAGACCTGCAAAAGTCCCTGACTGATGAGCTGAGACGTGGCCACCAAAATTCCCTGCACACTAATTCATACATCTTGTTAATCCCAAGATGGCCAGAAAAGGGGGTGGCATGACACTCTCTCAGTACCTTCTCTCGCAATGCATCAGGGACATACACTCTACCTGACTGCACCGAATAAGGTACAGTGTCTCTCATCACCAAAACACCTTCTTCCACAAGTTTAGCAACTGTGGGATCAGAAACACACAGCAAAGCAATTTCTGGTAGGAGGGACGAGACAGAAACAGAGGAGACATGCATTACTGCCAAATCAACACGCCTAGACAAAGCATCTGCAACAACATTGTCAGCGCCCTTCACATATTTAATATCAGGCATGAATCTCATAATTTCAGTAAGCCATCTTTCCTGCCTACTAGTCCTAACAGGAGCACTCAATAAATACTCAAGTGCTTGCTGGTCAGTGTGTACAGTAAACTTAGCACCCAGCAACAAATGCTTCCATTTAAGCAAGGCATGAACAAGAGCAAGCAACTCTCTGTCATATGGTGCTAACTTCCTCTCAGGGGGTTGGAGTTTCCTGGACTCGAAGGCAACGGGCTGCAGTCCCTTTCCTTGATCCTGCTGCAATACAGCACCAACAGCAAAACCTGAGGCATCTACATGCACAACAAAAGGTTTATCTAAATCAAGCCATCAAAAGGCAAGGAGGAGTAGAAACAAGATCTTTCAATGCTACAAAGGCTTCCCGCTGGGGTCCCTCCCAGGTCCAAGGCACATCCTTTTTGAGCAACTCAGTAAGAGGATAGGCAACATCTGCAAAACGGTTCATAAAAGTATCATAATATTGAGTAAGACCTAGAAACCCTCTCAACTGTGACACATTCAAAGGAGTGGGCCAATCCTGAATGGCTACAACCTTCCTAGGATCCACCATAATCCCATGAGGTGTCAACAGGTGTCCAAGGTATTCCACCTGCTTAGCAACAAAATCACACTTAGACCTTTTGCAATGAAATTTATGTTCCCTGAGCACTGACAAGACTGTCCTCAAATGCTCCATATGCTCTGCAACAGATTTAGAATATATGAGGATATCGTCTAGGTACACCAGCACAAATCTATCAAGGAAGGGAGACAAGATAGAGTTCATCACAGACTGAAAGGTGGCAGGTGCATCGGTTAACCCAAAAGGCATAACAGTGAACTCATAATGACCATAACGGGTTTTAAAAGCAATCTTTTCTATGCTGTCCTCATGCATACGTATCTGATGATATCCAGAGGCAAGGTCTAGCTTAGAAAATACAAAACTTCCATGCAATTGCTCGAACATCTCATCAATCTTAGGAAATGGGTGTTGGGTCCTAACAGTAATCCTATTCAAGGCCCTGTAGTCAATGCATAAACGCCATCCACCATCCTTTTTGGGAACAAATAAGATGGGTGCACCAAATGGTGATGTCGATGGGCGGATGAACCCCCTCTCAAGGAGCTCCTGCAACTGTGCACGTAGCTCAGGAAGCTGGGCTCCAGACAGTGGATATATGCGGGAGGCTGGAGGAGTTGCGTCCGGCTCCAATCTGATGTGGTGGTCTCCAGCACGAGAAGGAGGGAGGCCTTCAGGAAGTCCAGACAGTACATCCTTAAATTCCTGCAAAAGCTGCTCCAACTCTGGCACATTGTATGCATCAGTATCTGAAACATTGTCAGTCACTGCATTCAGTTGAATAATGTACACTGATTCACCCAACTTCACCATCTCTTCCACTTCCATGGATGAGATCACATACCCAGGCATGCCTGACCTCTGACACCCCAAAAGTACATGTGTTTTATTAGCATGAACCAAAGACACAGCATTCAATTTCCAATTCACACTTGGGTTAAAAGCAGTTAACCAAGGTTTGCCCAAGACAAGATCATAGTAGGTCAACTCAGTAGGGAGGCAGGTGACTCCAAAACCCAAGGTCCCAACAGTCAGGTCAGTTGACACACTATGTCCTACCACAGATGTCCTACCATCAGCCACTCTCACAGTAACATGTGAACTCAAAGGCACAGTGGGAAGGGCAAGCTCCTGCACAAGTTTATCATCAATAAAATTTGCAGAGGCTCCACTGTCCAACAAAATCCTGACAGGTCTACTAGCAAGAATTCCCTCAAACTCTATGCAAGTGGAGGAAAGATCAAGACCATTCACAATGTGTCTACTGTCAAGCTGAACAAAAGAGTCAAAAGAAGTTGCGGGCAGGGGTTTCTCCTTCACACTGAGACAACCAGTCTGTACCAGGCAACGATATAAGGGCAAGCCTGTATGGGAACTGCAGTGGGGTGAGCTCTTAAAGGTGGAAGTAAGACCCAGTGCATCCAAAACAGAAGCCGAGAGCAATACATCATGAGAGTTGTTGTTGTGTAGTCCCTTCCAGCACCTGTTCACAGTGGCTCAGGCAAGAGAGCACAGTCAATCTAGTACCCGGCAGTAGCTGTGACACAAGCTGGCTAACAGTACACTCCCTGTTACTACCATCAACAAACAAGACAACATGAGCATCACTAGAAAGAAGGTGAGGAGCTGCATCTCTCTTATACATGCACACAGGATTGATCAAGTCACTGGCATGGGGGGATGTCTGAAACTCTCTACACAAACCATGCCCATCCACAATATGGGACATGAAAGAATGGCAACAACTGTGAAAGAAAGCCTGCAGATTACCAAGCCCATACAAAACAGGAATCCCATACTGGGTCACTGAACAGTTGGCAGACATCTGAAACAGGCCTCACACTGCTGTAACACCAAAGAAGTCCAACAAATCAAGTTGTATTTAATTTGTGAAAGTGATTCCTCAACTCAAGGTGTAATTGGAAGCACGGAAGAACGTCGTAGCCACCTCCACGGACCGAGCGGATGCCAAGCCTACATCGTAGGTCCCCAAAAACATTTCAGTCTGCATAAGCCAAGGATCCAACTTCATTGGATCTCCCTCGAATACAGATGGGTCTGGCAACTTGAGCGAGGGCTTCCCTGAACCTGACGAGGCTGTAGCCGATGCCGGAGTTGCCGTTGGTATGGGCTGCGGCACGACCACAGGTGCAGGTTGCGCGAGAGAGCACTGAATTAACATCTCAAGTCCCTCTGAAATGCTCTGAGTGGTATCAACTGGAGGGGAATGCGACGGAACACTAGATCCCAATGCAACGGCTCCTTCGAGCAGGGCACCGATATCTACCAAACGCCTAAGCATACAACGAGGATCTACCCATGAACGATCTACATATACATGAGCAAGAAGATCTATGGATGGATCTGGCTCTGCGATGCCAGGACTAGGTGCACGAGCCCTTGAACCCGAACGAGGATGCCGAGACATCACAATCCGAAAGG
>KV908498.1:50000-52500 GCA_002005505.1 Botryococcus braunii
ACTACCTCAGGGATACGAAGGAGAAGGTCCTCGTACTAGGTGCCAATCCCAGTGTCGTCTTGGAGGGGTATGTCGATGCCGACTTTGCTGGTGACCTAGACAGTAGCTTCTCTACGTCTGGGTATGTATTCTATGTCTTCGGCGGTGCTGTGTCATGGACCAGCAAGAAGCAAAACTCTGTGGCTACCTCAAATGTTGAGGCAGAGTTCATGGCTTCTAGCCTTGCCATCAAGGAGGCCTTGCCATCAAGGAGGCCTTGCCATCAAGGCGGCCAACTGGATGAGGTCCTTCTTGGAGGAGATTGGAGAGCCTCCATGGTCTTCCATAATCTTCATTGACAACCAAGGATGCATCAACAATCTTAGGAATCCTGTGAACAACAAATTCACAAACGATATTGCTGTGGCCTTTCACTATGCACGAGAGGCCATCACATTGTGCCAAGTTGATGTCCAATATGTGGAATCAGCTAAGAATCGTGCAGATGTGATGACCAAGCCTCTGGTTGGTCCTGCGTTTAGGAAACATGTCGATGCTCTAGGTCTACTCACTCTGTATCAAGAGTGAAGACAATGAGAAGTGCTACATTTCATGACGTATAGGGAAATTGCCTTCTTCTTGAACAGACATGAACTCTTAAAGAACTGATAAACAATGGCGTGAACAAAGACATGCTTGAGACGACTAAAATAATTGATCACACGGGGCTAATACCGGATTCAAACAACACGCGCGTTTTACTAATACCCGATTCAAATAAATATAGATTTGACACTATTCTGGCAGGATCCTGTCGTTGCTCCTGCCAGAGCATCAGTGGCAAATCCCTGGAACAATGGTGCTATTGAAACAGTGATGGTCTTGTAGGAGCAGTTGAAGGGCCAGATGTTTAACAGCCATATGGCGCAGACATGCAGTGCACACCACGTGGTCATCCGCACTGCCCGGGCCGTTGCCTTATCAACGATAGGCTTGTCGATCCTAGTTTGGGCATGCACAAAACATTGAGGCACAACTATTGTCGCCTACATGTGTACACCGGTATACCACCGTGGTACGTACCACCGTGATACCGGTACCACGTATATGTGTACGTATAAACGTACATGTACCATCGGTATGTATAATGTACCATGTTTCTATTGCAGGTATACCACCGGTACTACGGTGGTATACGACAGTAGTACCACGTGTCTATTGTACACAAGGACACGTACACAAGAAGGTACTTGTGTGTGGTAATGTACTGTACCATTCTAAGTAGAGCTGCGGCTGCGTACACAGCTGTCTGCAGAAGGTAGTTATGCGCGGTAATATCCTGTACCAAGTGAAGTTTGGGCATCTATGTAATGCCGGGGAAGGATGGAAGAAAAGGTTTAGTGAAGAGAAGTTGGTTCGGTCTTTTTAAATCCCACTTTTCTCTGATAAAAAGGGGATTATCTCGATGCATTTGGCCCATAGGGCTGCATGCTGATGCGCTGGCCATGGCCTATATGCAGAGGCTCCAGGGGCTTCTGAACCAAGCCCTCATGCATAATATTATGATATTAATATCATTGCTCAGGGAAGATGGGGAGATATATTTTGTCATCGCCGTGTGTTTCACTATTGCGGTTTCAATATTGCAGTTTCACTATTGCGGCCGCTGTGGGTCTCCAGTTGGCTGCTCGCCGGGCGTGACGCGTAGCTTGAAATATTTGGGTTTGGGTCGTTGACTGTTGGGCTGGTCTATAACAAGACCAGCCCACTCTTGTGGGCTCCCACTCTTGTGAAAGGAAGAAAGGCATGCATCTGTCCATCCCAGACGTCTGCATGATGAGGGGAATGTGCGAGTCAGTTGCAGGAGGCTCGCTTTTGCCCGGCACAGAAGCACTTTTCCTGAAAGAAAAGAATAGCGCAGTGAGACATAAGGAAGGAAGGAAGTGTGTCTTACGATAGAAGTGACATGTGAAGAATGACGGTGAGTGGCCTTGCATCGTACTTCCAATTCGTAGGGGCCGCTCGTAAGTTCCTCCTGCCTGCCTGCCTAGGGCCCGCGACGGAGCTTTTGTCACGAGTCGTGACTCATTTATTAAGCTAGCTAACCCAAGCCGGTGACATGCGCAGATCTCGGGGCAACACGACCAAGCCTAGCAGCGTGCAAGCAGCGCAACATAAAGGCTTTTGAGAACATGACTAAGCACCTTGCCCCGGAGAAAGGTTCACTGGTGAAATCAGTGTTAGCTGTGGAGTATGATGACCGGCCGTCGGACCTAAAGGGGACGAAACGCGAGTGGAATGGTTCTTGCGGCAATTGTTTTGGAGACTGTGGAGTTTCTTCATGGGTTGCCTGCTTTCTGGGATGCATAGTTCCATGTCTTCCCTCCGGTGAGCTCGATCGGGACTCCATGCGTTTGCTTCGGAACCCTACTTCTTATCCATTTTGGATTTTTCCCAGTGTTTTCATGTTTCTGGTGTTCTCTAGAGCACTGTTTGGTTTTGGGTTCATCGGTGTCCGTTA
>KV908498.1:57500-60000 GCA_002005505.1 Botryococcus braunii
GTTCCTTTTCCACCGCCATAAGCTTCTCCACGGCCTGCAAAGAGACAACACCGTCAAGGGGTTCCTTGATGATTGCAAATTCGTCGGTTACAAATGCGTCAAATTAAAGGGTGAAGCTGTGTTTCGAGATCCTGCACGTGGCCTATATTGAAAACCCAAAGGGCAAGTATCTATCATGCATATTCAGCAGAAATGACATGATTTCAGGCCCTTTGACAACCCGGAAGAGAATAGAAGATACCAAGCGTCAATTGTAGCGTTAACGCAGCCTAATTGGAAGCACATGGTCACCCCCATGGCCGTGACCTTCTGAAATGTTTGCTGCGTGATCAAGGCGAACGGTTTGTGCGACCGTGTCACTGTGCACCAGAGCAGGTTGTATTGCCTGTGCATTGCATCAGTAGTGGGGCAGGCCCGTGCATGACACACACACACACACACACACACACACACACACACACACACACACACACACACACACGCACACGCACACGCACACGCACACGCACACGCACACGCACACGCACACGCACACGCACACACACACATTCATTTCGGTAGCACGTGCATCTGAAAGCAGTCCTGGGACTTGAAGGTCACAGCCCTGAGTATTAAACACGTTGAAGGCATAACTTGGAGATATAATGCCAGTAGGCAAATCAACATAAGCCCGTGTGCTGAATGAGAAGTGTATACCTAGCCTTACGTAAGGTTTTGTGCTGAATGAAAGAGCGCTAGGCCTTGTGCTGAATGAAAAGTGAGAATGTACCACGGATTAATGCAGTGCATGCAGGATGCAAAACTGACTTTTGGAGCAAGCACCAAAACAAGGTCAAGAAAATGAGAGCATGAACAAGATGAGCTGAGCTTGGATCTAGAACCCGCTGTACTAAAGCGTGACATGCTCACCCGAAGTTGGTCTGCCATGAGCTGTTCTTGCACGGCTTTCTGGCATATTAACTCCTTATCTTGTGCCTCCTTCCGCACGTTTGGGTCATCTCCGTCCACCAGAATTTCATTGCCATCCTTCAGTATAAACACAGACACGTTACCATCCTCACCGAATGCGTTACCATCCTCACCCCATGCGATACCATCCTTGCCCTTTTTTATGCAGCTTCAACCCTTCTTCACATGAACCACACGACCACGTCAGCGAAGCGCAACCCATGGAAATGGGCGGCCGAAATAACCACAGCAAATCCTAACATGGGCAGACACGAGCGTGCGCAACCCTTGGATGAGGCTGGCGAGAAACACCACAGGAAATCCAGACACGTGCGGACACGGGTGTGCACAGCCCTTTAATGTGGTTGGCGAGAACTACCACTGGACAGCCAAACACAAGCAGACATGGGTGTGTGCAACCCTCCAATGTGGCTGGCAAGAACAACCACTGACCATTAAATCACGGGCAGACACGGGCATGGGCACCCCTCCGAAGTGGTGGCTAGAGACACCACAGGAAATCCAGACCCGGGCAGAAACGGGCGCGCGCAACCCTTGGAAGTGGTTGCCAAGAAATACCACAGGAAATCCAGACATGGGCAGATATGGGCGTGTGCTATCCCCGGAAGTGGTTGGCAAGATGCACCAGAGAGATTCCAAACACGGGCAGACACGGGGTTGCGCAACCCTCGATTGTTTTTGGCGCGAATTACCAGAAGAAATCCAGACGTGGCCAGACACGGGGGCGCCCGTCGCTTGCCAAGCCTTGGAGGCGGTTGGCAAGGGACATCCACAGTGAAAAGGCACTCAGATGGGCAACCGCTCGTCCCCATCCCCTCCCCAACAAGAGGAGCAAAGCAGTGGGGCGGGGAAGAGAAGAAAAGAGAAGAAGTTGGGGGGTGGGGGTGGGAGCGTGCATGTCCGGCCGACATGGAATGTGGAAGTACCTCAACACCCAAGTATGAAAGGTCTCTGAGATCATCCTCCCCCAGAGGCTGCGGAACTGGATCGGTGGAGGCCCGCAGATACATGACCTGCGGGCGACACATTCTCAGCTTCACGCTTGAATACGAGCGCTTATGGATTTTAAGCTGAACACTTTGAATATGTAAAGTGAAGCATGTCCTTACCGCAAAACAGGGCACGCTCTTATGTGAATGCTGTACGCTTTGGATTCTTAGATTAACGCTTTAAATGAAAGATGAAAGTGAAGGATTTCTTAATCGTGAAATCAGGCACGCTTTTTGCCCGGGTAAGCGTGTGGGCCACAGGGATATGTACCATCGTGAAAGCATTAAAAGCAAAGCAATGAAGCCCTGGGCCTGCACCTGATGCGCCACAGGAAGCCCAAATAGCCGCTCGCAAAGCACTTTGAGGTTCCCCAGCGTCATTGTCCCTGCGAGTCACATGGCACATTAGGAGTGCGACCTCCCACCACCATTAGTGATGGTGGGGCTTGACGAGCAACAGCGAGAAACAAATCGTAACTCACCACAAAAGGGGAACCTGTGGGACGCAAACCCCATCACAGCTTGGCTCGCCCATAACTCTC
>KV908498.1:72500-82500 GCA_002005505.1 Botryococcus braunii
AGCACTGGCATCAACCCTAGCATAGATGCGAAGACAAGAGAGGGGGATTTGCAGAAGCATTCTCTGCGAGTGCTTTTGTGCAACAGTGCGGTGGTCCCTCTGCACTGTGGCACCTGAAAGCAAATTTGCAAAACCTAGCAAAAGCTTTTAAGGTGATTAGACTGAGAGCATGGGGCATGGGCAGCTGGAGCCCTCGTGGTGTCTGGATCTGGGGTACCCTGAGAGACCCTCAGGGTACCCCCTGAGGGCCCCTGGGGGAGACCCGGGCAAGGTGCAGGGCCAGACGGAGGACGTTGGCAAGGCCATTGTATTCCACCTGACTTATGGTTCAGAGAGCATCCCGGGGAGATTGCTAGGGCTGCGTCACTTGAGTGTCCTACATGTATACAGACTCCTGATGCACGTATCCTTTGGAGGGTGAGAGTTGGGGGCGCCGGGGAGATTAATCAATATGCACGCGTCCTTTGGAAGGTTATTGGTGGGAGAGACTAATCACCATTGCTAGGTCTACGACAGTTAGTAGTCCCCATGAGACCCCATATGCACGCGCCCTTTCGACTGTAAGGTTAGAGATGGGGCCTGCCGCCCTGAGGGTTGCTCATGACAGTGCAGCGACTATAACGGGGGGTACCCCCCGGCCCGATAGTGTCAACGTACTGGGGTACCGGTCAGTAAACACCGGCCCACTGGTGGGTCTCCCTCCACTTGTGGTGGTCTCTTCTTGAGACGTTCGTCATACGTGTCCCATGTGTGGTCGCGAATCGATGATGCGACTCTCAACCTGTGTTTGAACATAATCGAATGCCATTTGATTCTCTCTTTACAGGTCCGTGTGGCAGACTTCCGTGGTGTGGTGCGCAAGCATGTGCATATGCACAGGGCACATGACCCCGGTCTGATGTTTGATGTTGCCGTTTTCGTAGAAGCTCAGGAGAAATGAAATGTGCTGCACTTGTTGTACATGTACGTAACAGATGCTCCGGAGACATGGACATTTGCTTCACTTCTTACACATCTACGTCACAGATGCTCCGGAGACATGAACATTTGCTTCACTTCTTACACATCTACGTCACAGATGCTCTGGAGACATGAACCTTTGCAGTTAGGATCTGCTTCGCTTTTTTTCTTTTTCTATTTGAAATTTGCTTTACCAAAAAACAATCATACGTGTACGTTACTTCTTTTTAGGCATGCATCGCTTCTTCTAGATGTAAATGTACTTCTCTTCTTGTCAGAGTTACTTCTTTATCCATAATCTGGAGAGTTTATTGCCTGTTCCGCGTGCGATGCCCGCTTGGTTCAGGCACGTGCCACAATCAGGGGCGCGGCTCAACAAGCAAAGCTCTGAAATGAGCATTGTGCTATGCTAGCAAAGCAAAGCTCTGAAATGAAAGGGGCCTATTCCTTGCGGGAAGAAGGTTCTGAGCCATCATCATCATGATTTTTTGCAACAACAAGGGCTTTGACAGCCTGAAAACGAGCCTGCCAATGCTGTGGCGGAGTTTTGTCCCTGGATTTGCAGCAGACCCTGCTTCATCAGCAGGGCTATTAATATGAATTCGCATCACCACTGATTCAGGGGCTTGGACCATCAGAAGTCTTCGAAGTGACGTACGGATCTGTACGTCACCTCTAGAAGTGATGTGCATAGACTGCCCACATGTGTACAGGAAGTTATCCACGACCCGCGAGCTGTGGCTGGGCTAGTGATTGGCCGGACTGTGGATTCTTAGTCCTCAATCGTATATGATCGATCGTACGACCTGTGGCAGGGCTAGTGATTGGCCGGCATGTGGATTCTTAGCCCTCAATCGTACATTATCAATCGTACGACCTGTGGCAGGGCTAGTGATTGGCCGGCATGTGGATTCTAGGCCCGCAACCTGATGGGACTTGTGTGAAGTGATGCAGGAGCTTCATGTGTTCGTTCGTTCGTTCTAGATTCTTCATATAAAGGCAGGTCTCAGCGTGTTGCAAGCTGAGCTTCAAAGCTGGCTGCCTGAGCGTTGGAAATTGCTTTGGAGAAGATTGCTTTAGAGCGCTGAGTGCCGGGTTACCAGATCTGCTAGACTCCGGATCTTCTGGAGGCCGAACATGCTGGCGCGCTGGCCTAGCGCTACCGCCTTTTTGGCGGCAAGGGTGTGTGAGAGCGAGACATATAGATGTAGATACAGAGGTTTTATGTCACATTTCTCCCGTGCACGTGGCTGCAAAGCCGGGGTTGGGGACCTTCTTGGAAAGCCTCCCCAATCGCGTGGAGAAGCATTGTGGCTATGTGCTGAACGCTAGGGTGACCGGGAGTAGCTCAGTATAGTATAGCTATGTATGCGTCACTCGAGCGCTTTGGTGCAATCACTTCTGGACGTCACTTGTGTATTTGGCTGTCGTGGCCCTCATTGGGGAAGTTGAGCCAGTACCGTTGACTTGTTGGTCGACCCACATTGACTGTTAATCAATGTCGGTGATGTCGAGCCAAATGGATGCAAATCGATTACAAGATTGCATGCGCAAATCTATTAGAAGAATAGTGAAATAATCAATGTCGGTGATGTCAAGCCAAATGGATGCAAATCGATTACAAGATTGCAAATCGATCAGAAGAATAGTGAAATATATCACGCACGGAAACCATGTGCAGTATTTGTCACGTGGCAACATCAGCGTGACCTTGCAAGGTCCAATTGGGTGGAGGGCCCAACCCCTGATTGTTGCATATACTTTGCCTAATTAGGCAAGCCTTTTGAGCGTGGGGCAAGCCCTTGACGAAGAGGACTTATTGAAAGGAGGAACATCGGGGCCGTCTGCGCAAGGTCTTGAATGAGTGAATGTCAACACATTGAATGACTGTCATGATGCCTAAGTGTGGCGGAAAATTAAAAGCCTTCAAAGACTTCGACCTGTCCCGATATGAATTCTAGCAGAGCGGTGCATAAACACTTGTCATGACTTTAAGAGTTGGAATGATCATCTTTTAGAAAGAGGGTACTGCATCTTATATACTTGTATTGCTCCTGTAATCGTGTACTTTACTGCATGAAATTGTTTGTCCTGGTCCTGAGACCGCCGCGTGTTCATGTCATAGAGGACTCCATAGCCCCGGTTCCGGCTTCGTCCTGAGACAACCATGTGTTTGTGTCATTGTGGGAACTTCAGTGAGGTCGAATTTGCGTGGCTTTTTCCAAGTTTCTTCCCTTTCGGGTAGGGATGGTCGCAACTGTGGGCAAATTTCGGACTGAAATGCCGCTGATAGCTCCGTCTCATGAGGTGTGGGGCCCTGGTTAGTCGCTTGTGCTGTGCAGTGGTCGCCTGGTGTAGCATTACTAAAGGTATTCTGCTTTATAAACTAATTAGTAAGGTCCTTGGCATTGCTCTATGTGTTGCCTGGCTGACCTAGATCCGCTGTACAACCTCGCTCATGTGGTAGCTCGGTTGCTGACCGTACGCATTGCGTTGTACACCTATAATTAGATTAACTCAGATCTTAAGAGTGCGGTCTGGGATCATTCATGTAACATCTTTCCTCGGTCCAACGGTCTTCCGTCTCGTGATTGTCTCTTTCCAAACCTCTTCCGCTGTGCTATTGTGACATTTGGTATCGGCGACAAAGGTCGACACCTTTGTCGTTGTATCTTGGTGCGCATTTTCCCGTTTCCTTGACTTCACGATGTCTGACTGGGGTCATGGTCGTTCGGTCTCTCGTGTTCGCACTCGTGGTAGACGCAGTCCTGCTCGAACTGCTAGAACCTCAGATTCAAGTTTTCTCTTCATTGAAGGACCTTGTTACCTCTCCTCCTTGTTTGCTCATGCCTGACTTGAATAAATCTTTTGTATTGCATGTGGATGCTTCAGGGTATGCTGGAGGTGCGGTATTGCAGCAGGACCAGGGTCACGGACTGCACCCGGTCGCCTTTGAGTCCAGACAATTGCAACCCCTAGAGAGGAAGCTAGCGCCGTATGATAGGGAATTGTTGGCCCTTATCCATGCCTTGTTTACATGGAAGCATTGCTGATTGGTGCTAATTTCACTGTATATACAGACCAACAAGCATTGAAGTGTTTGCTGACTGCCCCTGTTAGGACTAGTAGGCAAGAGCGGTGGCTGGTAGAAATGATGCGTTTCATGCCAGATATTAAGTACATAAAGGGCTCTGATAATGTTGTTGCGGATGCCTTGTCTTGGCGTGGAGACCTCGCTGCTATGCATGTCTCCTCCGTGGTCGCCTTCTCCCTTGTGCATGAGATTGCTTTACTTTGTGCCGTAGATCCCGCAGTTAATAAACTGTTGGCTAATGGTACCTTGGTGATGAGGGATTATGTACCTTATTCTGCTAAGTCTGGGAAAGTGTATGTACCAGAGAGTCTGGGAGAGAAGGTCCTCAGAGAGTGTCATTGCAGGTCCACCTTGAGATTAACAAAGTGCATGATTTAGTCTGCAGGGACTTTTGGTGGCCTCGTGTCAGCTCGTCCGTCAGAGAATTTTGCAAGTCTTCTGACGCTTGTCAGCGTAACAAGGGAATTGGAGCTGTACCTCATGGGTTATTGCAGCCTCTTCCCATCCCTGAGGTCCTTGGCAGAGTGTTTCTCTTGACTTAGTGACTGATTTACCTGTTTGTTGTGGCCATGATTCGATCCTCGTGGTTGTTGATTGACTCACCAAACTTTGCGTCCTTTTTGCATGCACTAAAACTATTACGGCGCCCCAGTTGGCTCAGTTATTCATTGATAACGTCTTTGTGAGATTTGGCATGCCTACCTCCATTGTCAGTGATAGAGATCCAAGGTTCACTAGCCACTTTTGGAGGGCCTTCGTGAAGTCATTAGATATTAAGTGGCCATGTCAACCGCTTATCACCCCCAGACTGACGGTCAAACAGTGAGGATGAATAGGACTCAGGAAGATATGCTCAGAGGGTTTGTGGGGCCACGGCAGGATGATTGGTGCAGGTACTTGAGCATGGTGGCTTACAACAACTCCATCTACCGTACAGACGCCATTCTTTCTCAAACATGGGCGCCATCCTCTCACGCCCCTTTCTACTGCTATTCCTTCTCGTTTGTGGTGGCAAAGGAAGAGAGAGAGAGACGAGACACCAGTCAGGTTAGAGCATTCAGCGGAATCTGTTACAAGCCGGTCAGCACCGGGACTTCCTTCGACGCCAAGACGCGTGCCACTTTCCAGAGCCTTCATTTCAGGACCCGGCAGCTTCCTGCCCGAAATCCTGGCATTGGACCTGGCAGCTTCCTGCCGTTACATCGTTCAATGATTCCTGATGTTTCTGATTTGGTTGAAGGGTTGCAGACCGCTTTGAAAAGTGCGAAGTCTAACTTATCTTCTGCGCAGCAGCAGCAAAAGACTTACGCAGATAAATGTCGATGAGACCACCCCTTCCAAGTGGGTGATCAGGTGCTACTGGCGGCCAAGAAAGAACCGGTTGGCCTTAGGCCTCGCGTCCAAGTTACCAGCTACGTAGTTTGGGCCCCCTTAACGATTGTACTTTGGGCCCCTCTAATGGATTGTTGCAGCAGTTTGTATCAGCGCTTTTAAGCTAGCCATGCCCGAGACAGTTGATATTCATCATGTTTTTCATGTCTCGCAGCTAAAGCCATATGTCTCCTCATCTACGCCTGTGAAAGTTACTTCACCTCCTCCTTTGTATGCACATATATCTGCATATATATAAGCGTGGTGTCGTTTATGAAGTTGAGACTATTCTGTCCAAGAAGCGTGTTGGGAGGACTTGGAAGTATCTGGTGAGATGGACTGGTTACGATGACTCAGAGAATACCTTGGAGCCATTAGCCCATGTCCGCCATTTGACAGACTTAGTGGCAGTAGCCCCAGTTATATCCAAAGTCCCACTTGCGGGCAGTCCCTTTCTTAAGCAATTTGCGGCTGTACCCAGATTAGCCAATTGAGGCATTCCTGGCCATTTGAGGCATTCCTAGCTAGCTATAGCCACTTGCGGCTTATTGTAGTCTCCTTCAATGTCTTCCATCTTATGATCTGGGAGGGAGGTGGGGGTCCGGGAGAGAGAGTCATGAATTGGGCTTGCATGCATGTCTATTGTCTACCTTGTTTTGCCTGGGTTATGTTTCCTTTGTCTACGGCTCCATTTTGTGATGCACTTGCGGCTGCAGTGTAGCTACAAATGAAGTTCCGTCTGACTTTGATGTCTGGTATCTTGCCCATGAGATACAACATGTGCAGTTAGTGAGTTTAGTTCTTACTACTATGGGCTTTATCTTGTGCCGTTGAGTGGAGAGCCACCCCAAGGAAGGTCACACAACTGGGACAGGGTGACTTGGCCTAGGGTTTTGACAAGCGCTGGCCTGAGGGCTCAAGCTTATTGCTTCACCATGGGTATGAGTGCCGTCTCAGTAGTTCCCTTGAGTTTGAGGACCCACTTGGATGACGATAGTCCTTAGAATGTGAAGCTATTCGGTCGTTGAAAAGATGAGTACCTCGTCTGAGTCTCCATAGCTTGCCTTGTGGTTATTCCTCTTACTTGTTGGTTGGCGACTATGGAAGGTGTGAAGTCTATAGTTACAGTAATTCAGGGTTCGTGATACCCCTGTTTTACGTTTGTGGCCTCTCTAGCCATAAACACCTTTTCCATAGCTTATGCCAAGGGGGAGGGCATGTAGCGTTACTTCGGGTATTCTGCTCTAGTAAGGTCCTTGGCATTGCTCTATGTGTTGCCTAGGTGACCTGGATCCGCAGTACAACCTCGCTCAGGTGGCAGCTCCGTTGCTGACCGTACGCATTGCGTTGTACACCTCTAATTAGGCCAGCACGGCCGTGCTGGCATCTTCTTGTGATGGTTGATGGCATGGCGCCCTGATAGAGTGTGGCTACAATTCTTGGCTCCCAATGAGACTATCGGGGGTGTGGTCGACTGCGCACATCGTTCTCATGCCAACCTTGTTGGCGCCACGGCTTTGGAGGCGGGTGTTGTTGCAAGATGACATGTCAGGGCAAAGAATGCCTGTGATTTTGTGATCGGTGGCATTTGTAACACCACTAGGTAAGGATTGTATTATTAACACTTCATGTTGGAATACGTATGTCTGGAGTGAAATGGCATGTCCTTTCACAAATTTGTTGTTTCTGCTGTACAGTGGTTGGTGATGCAATGATGCTCATGTTCTGTGTATGGTGGGGTCATTGGGGCTTGCTTGTGCAAGGGGCAGGAGACTTGGTGGTAATGTTGAGGATTTGATCGATCCTGCCATTGCTGTTCGAG
This sequence comes from Botryococcus braunii, assembly GCA_002005505.1. Lineage (NCBI taxonomy): Eukaryota > Viridiplantae > Chlorophyta > Trebouxiophyceae > Botryococcus > Botryococcus braunii. Next base: position 79,748 of record KV908498.1, read on the forward strand.
TGGCTGATATGGCCAAGGTTGTTGTTATTGTACGAGGTTGTCCGTACAGGGATGACAAGGATGGCAGGATCTATCGGTGGCAGTACTAGTGCGGTTAACGTGTGTAGACATCTAGAGTCGACATTGAGTCTGTAGCCAGTCCCAGGCATTGCCCTCACAGGCGCAGCTTCGCTTGGAAGTAACTCTACCTAATTTGATGTCAAAACAAAATTTGATAATGAGTTCACGAAAGAAAGTCCAAGGCATAGCGTACATGAAACCTGCGCCATGTAAAAGGCATGTTGTATAAGGCATGCTTCTAGCATTGCAGCCCGGGTCACCAGCCATGCTAGCAGGTGAAAGCGCTTTTACCTTGTTCTCCATTTTCAATCGCTAATACGAAGCTGTGCATCTCGGTAAGCCCCAGTAACAGTATTCTTTACTTCGAAGTAAAGAATTCTTTACTTCGTAGTAAGGAACAAGCAGACCAAGTTGAAAGCACTATGAATTCCCTGTGCTTTCATCTCGGTCTGCTTATTCCTCATTGCTGCTACAGGGGCTTGCCGCATGCACAATACACACCACCCCCCCCCCCTTCCATCTTACCATACCTTCGAATCTTCCCATAGCCACGTCAAACGCTTTACATAACCGTTCCCAAGTAAATCCCATTGACTTTATATGCCTTTAAAACCGAAGCCTTTAAACAATGAAATCGCCTTGAACCGACGCTTTAGAAGAAACAATTGTAGTCTTTCTCTCAAACAGCCGCCGCCTGACCCGACCAGATTGAGTCCTATTTTTCACACCAGTGTCTGATTGAACCAATACTTTCAATGACACATCGCAAGCACCCAGCACGCGACGCAGTCTCCAACAGAGGCCAGTTCCGGCAGCTTCCGCAGATTCTTGTGCCACTTCGGCTGTAAGGATCTCTTGTTCTTCTCGTTCCACTTTCCAAAGCCCGCTCTCTTGGTTGGCCAACGGATACATCTCTCTGCATACAGAGACAAAACTGAGGTACATCTTTCTAGAGGCATATCCTCTAAAGGCCTTGATGTACATCAGAGACTGCAATTTCGGACCACCAACTCCTCGACACGAACTTCCCTCCGGCCAAAGACATGTGGGTGGAAACATTTCCTCCGGAGATGAACTGCGACCGTGTTTTTCTATTTACGCCCTCTGCCTGGCGAAAACAACCGTTTCTGCAAAAACGAAGCACAGCTATGCCTTGGTGCACATCCTCTGTGTTTCCATCGGTTGCGCTCAGGAAAGAATAGATGGGGGGGCACGATGCGACACACGGCTCTAAAACACGGCATGCTCTAAAAAATGAATTTCGATCTGAAGGCCCAGGACGGATACGCACCAGGCAAATCCTGATGCAACCCAAGGAAAAAAAAAAAAAAAAAAAAAAAAAAACTTGACACACACTCTTCCTGCTTCCTCCCCCCAGCCTTTTTCGGCCAATGCGGGCTGCTAGAGACTGAGTTAAAATAAATCAACTGGATGAAACAGAATGCTGTCCAGTTTGGAAGCGCTGGACATCAAGCCCATTGATGAGCAATGCTGTGCTGACAAAGAGCGCGCCCGAGTGCCACAGCTTGTGCAAGGGACGGCCCTCTCAGCTTCGGCATGCACCCGTGAGTAATGCTATTAGTAATAGCATTACCAAGCAATATCCAAATGACGACTTGTTCTGTCTATAAGTACCGTGGCCCAGGGGTGTACAGGCACACCTCTGCCTCGGAAGTACACTGTTGCCTCAACGACGTCTGAAAATGGCCCTACGTATGTCAAAGAATCTGTCTTCCCGAGAAAAACCTTCGGGCTTGCTTAAAAAAAAAAAAAAAAAAAAAAAAAAAAAAAAAAAAAACGACGACCTATTATAAAGGGCGGAAACCATACAAGAAATACGGCTCTAAATCCTCCGGGGCCAATTCGTCCCCGCGGGTGAGAGCCTTCCAGAAGTGCTGCGCATGCCCCGATCTCCTGAAAAGTGACACACTTGAGCACTTGGGTTCCGCAAGCACCAAATGCCCTTGTGCAACCAATTACAAGTGACCAACAAGCACAAAACGATCTTGGAAACGCTGTCATAAGCAAGCAACACACGCCACATGCCCATGTGCAAGCTGTTACAGGCAAACAGCAAGCACCAAATGCCCTTGGGCCAGCTGCAGCAAGCACCGCCACTCGACACGAAATTTGCAGAAGCCCCAAACGCCGAATCTGGGGCTCGCGCATTGTCTGGCACATGTGTTCTCACATGTGCTCCCGCAGTGCTCACATGTGCCCCTGCAGCGCTCACATGGTCCCGCACAACACTCCCACATGCCGCCGCAGCGCTAACACATGTGCCCCTGTAGCACTTCCATGAGCCCCCTCCGCGCTCACAAGCTCCCCCCGCGGGACTCACGTGGGCCCCAACAGGGCCCCGGCAGCATTTCCAAGCTGGCCTGCAGCGCCCCGCCCCCGCACATCCAAAAGCCGCCCGACACGCACGGAGCTGCGCTCAAGGCCTGCCATATGTGCGCGTGCGCCGGTCGCGGGCTCCGCCCAATCTTAAGCTTCAGAAGGCACCTGTCCCTCCAACAGGGCAATCACAAGCCCGCCAAGTCTGCGGCTCGTCACGTACGCGCGGGAAGTGTTCCATCCCAAGTGGTCCGAAACAAGCCAGACGCTCATACTTGCGCTCGGGCAATGACGAGCCCGCGGCACGCGCAATTCGCCACTCGTCACACACGCACGGTTAAGTACTCCGTTCCAAG
>KV908498.1:85000-87500 GCA_002005505.1 Botryococcus braunii
CTGCTGCAGGTAGATAACAATGCCAGGCGCGTTCTCCTGGATGTATTCCATGGCCATCTCCAGCTGCTCTGCGCAGTCGCACTTGAGCGAGCCCAGCACCTCTGCGGTCCCCGCACAAAGCGGGTTTTGTGCTAGAAACAAGCTCAGCCGCTCTCAACTGCTGAACTCTTCAATTCCTGAAATACTCAACTCTTCTGTGACGATGCTCGTACGATGCTGGTTGGGAGGGGGAGGAGTACCGCGGCCCCACAAAGTCTGCCAGATGCCAAGATCGAGTGTCTTCAGACCTGCTGCAATGCTAGTGCAAGCCAGCATTGCGCTAGAAGATACATGTGTGTGTGTGTGTGTGTGTGTGTGTGTGTGTGTGTGTGTGTGTGTGTGTGTGTGTGTGTGTGTGTGTGTGTGTGTGTGTGTGTAAGGAACACCGAATGGATCGCACACCGACAAAATCACCTCATTCAAGCATCAAACTGCTCTGTACACATTCCCAACGCATTCAACTCTTTCTTCTAGCAGAAAGCCCTCGATGTCACACACTGATCACCCTTAACCCCACCCCCAACCCCCTGTCACATGTACCAAAACACTAACAGGCTTCGATGCACAATAAGAGGAACCTTCAGGATTCGGGAAATTCAGGGAATAAGGGATGGCGACTCTTACCTGAGGTGAAGCAAGCATCATGAACGCGGATGGGGACCTGCAGACACCCAAAAGCCACGACTTAACAAGCCTTTTCAATGCAATGCGGCGTCAGCAGCATCTGGGTCTTCTACATCTGAAAACACAATCTCCTAGCAATTTGAAGTGCATCCTTCAATGGACAGTGATTGGTGAGATCGAATGCATCTAAAGAAGCATACAACACAGCTCGTCTTCATTCGGCAGGCCGGGATTAAGCAAAGGTTCCCATTGATGGGCACCCACGTTTTCATGCCCTTCAGGCTCTCCCGTGATGATTGCAACCGGTTCCGAATAAGTTCTTCCACCATCAACCTGTCCGCAGAGCTCAAAACTGTTGAAATATGAATAAAAGCTGTTTAAAAATCGGCCATGTGGATTTGGGATGCCGCGACTATGAAATTCTGCCTAAGACTGCATTCACAGGACTAATCTGCGAAAATCAAAGCAGGTTGACATCCATACTGAAGGTATGAGGAAAGCAATAGCTCCTTCTGGTAAGCCTTACCGAGTGTCTGTAACCTCTCACTCTGTACATGCCACTGCGCGTGGGAAGAAGAGTCTCCGCCACGAAGGTCGTCGTGTCATAAAAATTTGGAAATCCTTCGGTTAGTGAGGCCCCCTCCAGAGAAGCTGGCAAGTCAGCGGGACGAAGTCCTATGGACAGTGGCTCTCGTTCTTGACTCAAGAGAATTTTCGGAGGCGCTAGCCTTTGCTTAAAGTGAGAAGTATTTATTTTCCGCCCTATTCTGGACGGGCTGCTCCCGTCCGGGGAGTCTGCAATGCGGCATCGCCACCTTCCCTGGTAGGGGCTCGCAACCATCCCATCAGAAGTGCTGCACTGCCCACCTGACAGAGCGCGAGCTGAGAAGGGCTGCATGATGCAGAAGTTAGTGGAGTCACTGGAACTCGTGGAACTGGTCTAGCAAGTCAGCGTGCGGCATCTGTAAGGAAAAGGGGAACCGTCCGAAGGACGTGGAGACCTGTCGGGTGGGGATCCAATATCTGAAGTGTGGTGATGGGACGGTCCATGATTAAAAAGTGCCCCTCAGACCGACGTGGCGCTTCCTGGAGTTGACCTGTCGGACCGTGAGCTTCACGCGATCAGGTTCCAGGTCGTTGAGGCTGTCCGTGAATCACCGACTGTGATCCCCCGCCTCAAACGCCGAAAGCTCCAACTTGGAAACTTTTCGCTATTTCCGGATCCTGATTAAGAGCTGCTCGGTCTCTAATAGTAGTCCCATGGAGCCTGTCGACCTTTAAGGTCCAAGTTCTCTGCGGAACCTGTATGGATTGGCGACGGTCCCACAAAGAGCGGTATTTGCAGTGCGGGAAATGAATGACAGCTCCTCATTACGATTAACCAATTCAAACTGCATGAATTCACTTGGGTAGATAAAAGGAAGAGTCTTGTTTGATGGAGCATCGAGGTCTTTTGTAACATCACCCCTATCCGTACTAACACCCGGGACAGCACTCTTGAACGTGGTTGACTATCAACCTTTGTTGTAGAACAGTTGACATGGATTGTTTGACTTTGGGAGTCGACTTGAGATCGGCGACACTTGAAGATTCTCCAATTTACGTCACGTTGGCCATTGGCTTTATAAACAATGCGGAATATTTGGTGCCGCATTAGGCTTCCTGAAAGAGAGTTCGTCTCCTGGATACCATGCTCGAAGGGGCGTACTCAAACCCTGTTGACGTGCCTCAAGCCTACCCAAAAAACTAGCATCTAGACATGTTCCTGGCTCCTTTGCCTCAGCCAGGCGCTTGCGACGTACTGCATTGTAGGTCAAATCTGTTCACAGAGGTGCAT
>KV908498.1:120123-128276 GCA_002005505.1 Botryococcus braunii
GGAAAAAAGGGAAAGGGTGGAATGATGTGCAAAAGAAGAGGCCTATACGGGCAGGCAGCTGGGAGAGACCAGCCGCAAGGTGTTGGTGGCGTGGGCCCTGGCCCTTGCCTGTTTAGGCAGCCACCTGATGCACATGTGGCCGGGGGCGCCGCGCTTCCTCCATGTGCTGTGCTCCACCCCCGTCCACGCTGCCACGTCAGCGCTCGCCATCTTTGGTGCGCCCCTCGGGACCCGCTCCACTGGCGTGTGCGTGTGCGGCTTCTGGGCAACTGGTGTTCCTAAACCCTAAATTCTAAACCCTAAACCCTTGGAAAATTGCCCCACTGGTAAATGCACGTGTGGCTTCTGGGCCCCTTGTTGGCCAGACTTGATGTCAGAAGCTGGCCTCCCTCGAAATATCAAAAATAAATAAATAATGAAAAACATAATAAACAAATAAAATAAAAAACCTACAGCCCCCTCGCCCCAAATCCGAAAGCCCCCCTCCAAACCCCCCCCCCCCAGGGGAAAAAGAGGAAAAAACACACTCACACTCACCCACTCTCGCAGTCACTCGCGCCCGCGCGCGCGCACACACACGCAGTCACGCTCACCTGCATGCACGCACGCACACGCACACACACACACACACACACACACACACACACACACACACACACAGGCACGCACACACACGCACGCACACACGCACGCACACACACACACACACACACACACACACACACACACACACACACAAGAAAGGAAATGCATAAATACAGTGAAGCGAAAAAAACGCCGTTCCCAACCCCCCAATAAAAATCCCCTCCCCCCCCCCCCCCCAAACAAAACAAAAAAAATAAACGTCAAAAATGGTGCGCAGGGCCGGGGAGGGGCATTGTGGTGGAGGGCATGAGGGCGCTGGGGAGGGGGGCCCCGGACATGAACAGCCTGGTGGGCATGGGGGCCCTCTCCAGCTTCGCTGTCAGCTGCTGCGCGGCCGCGCTGCCGGGGCTGGGCTGGCGCTCCTTCTTCGAGGAGCCCGCCATGCTGCTGGGGGTGGTCCTGCTGGGCCGCGCTCTCGAGCACCGCCAGAAGCTGCGAGCCTCCTCAGACATGGAGCAGCTGCAGGTGGGTGGGCCGGGGCCCCCTCGCCCTCCCTGCTGGAGGGTTTGCGAAACCTTAGGGTTTTTGAGGCGGGCCTAGGGTTTGTGTGGCCTAGGGTTTTTGAAGGCCTAGGGTGTTTGAATCATAGGGGGTTTTTGAAGCCTAAGGGTTTTTGAAGCCCGGCGGTGTTTTTGATGTGTTGGTTGGGAGGAGGTGGGCGCCTCCTCCCAACATGGAGCAGCTGCAGGTGGGGCCCCCCTCGGCTGCCTGCGAGAGGGTTTTTGGAGCCTAGGGTTTTGAAACATGTTCATTTGTGGGTGGTCAGGGTTTCAACATGTGGGTTATTGGGTGGCTAGGGCTTCAAGATGTGGCTTGTTGGGTGGTTAGGGTTTTGAAAATGTTGAATGCGCCAAATGAGCTGTCCTCCTAAATGGCGCAGCTCCAGGCGGTCCCTGGGGGACCCTGAGGTAAGGTCTCCCCGGGTGGCTAGGGTTTGGTATGGAGGGTTGCCACGCAAGCGCTCTTCTGAGGGTCGTTGACTCGCTGGTGTTGACTATCAGATACCAGAGAGTGGCTGGTCCGAGGTTTGCTGACTGTGTCACGCAGCACCGACACACGCATGCACGCACGCACACACACACACATGGGCGCTCGCCCTCCCGCGCGCGCGCGTGTGTGTGTGTGTGTGTGTGTGTGTGTGTGTGTGTGTGTGTGTGTGTGTGTGTGTGTGTGTGTGTGTGTGGCGATGGAAGTCTGAAGAAAGGGGGCATTCAAGGTGGGGAGGAGGGAGGGGGGGCGCAGGGAATGCTGCCGCGGACGGTGCGGCTGCTGATAGGGAACGGGCTGGGCTGGAAGGAGGTTCCCAGCGACATGGTGGCCCCTGGGGACCTGGTGGCAGTGCTCCCCGGGGACCGGGTCCCTGTGGACGGCGTTGTGGTGACTGGCTGCTCCTCCGTTGACGAGTCCGCTCTCACTGGAGAGGCCCTGCCTGTTCCTAAACAGGAAGGTGTGCCCCCCCTTTCCCCAAAAAAAATAAAGGGGAAAAAAGGGGAAAAAGGGGGGAAAAAGAAGAGAGAAAGGCACCCGCCCCCCCCCTCCCCCACAAAAAAAGGGAAAAAAAAGCACCCGCCCCCCCCCCCCCCAAGGGAAGAAAGAAAAAGAAAGAAAGAAAAAAGAAAAAGAAAAAAGGAAATAGGGGGGGGGGGGAGGGGAAAGGGTCCGCAATGCCCGTGTGCAAGTGCTTGTGGTGGGGGAGGGGGAGGGAAGGGGGGAGCGGAGACTCGATGGGAATCGGGCATGCAGCCCCCCCGGGGGGGGGGGGGGGCGGGCACAATGGCTCCCGGTGGGCGGGGTGGGGGGGGGGGCAGAAGAGGGGAGTCGATTGTAAATTCGCACTGGGGGGAATGTTGGGGGGGTGGGGGCGGCTGGGCAAGTGCAATGTGTCCCTGGGAGAGCTGGGGAGGGTTGATTGGAGATTTGCAGCGAGGGAGATGGGGGCAAAGCGTCCCTTTGTAAAGGGGGGAGGGGGGAGAGCCCCGGGGGGGGGGGGGGGGTGATCGGAAATTTGCAAGTGGGGAGATGGGCAGGGGCAATGTGTGCCCCCTGGGGGGAGGGGGGGGATTGATTGGAAATTCGCACGCCGTGGTGGGCTGGGCGGGGGCAATGGGTCCGCGGGGGACCGGGAGGGGGGCCAGGGGCCGGAGAGGTGATGGGAATTTTCCACTGGGGGAGATGGGCACAGGGGGGATGCGACCGGGCGGAGCGGGGATTAGATTGGAAATACGCAGGAATTCGCACAGGGTTGGCTAGGCGGGGGCAATGTGTCCCCGGGTGGGGGGGGGAGACCCCCGGGGAGTTGATTGAAAAAACTTTGCAGACATCCGCGCCCGGGGCGGGGGGCCAGGCGCGCATGTGGCGGCGGGGAGCGGAAATCTGGAGGGCCGCCTGACGGTGCGGGTGGAGAAGGCGGGTGCGGACACTGGCATTGCGGACGTGGTGCGTGTGGTGGAGCAGGCACAAGCGCGGCCCGCCCCGTGCAGCGGCTGGCAGACCAGGTGGCGGGCCGCTTCGCGTATGGCGTCATAGCCCTCTCCGCCGCCACTCTGGCCTTCTGGAGCACCGCCGGGCCCCGCCTCTTCCCCCAGGTTGGACCGCTCGCCCCCACTTCCCGCACACGCACAACCATGCCCCTCGCGCACTCGTGTGTGTGTGTGTGTGTGTGTGTGTGTGTGTGTGTGTGTGTGTGTGTGTGTGTGTGTGGTGTGTGTGTGTGTGTGTGTGTGGCGAGCATGTCGCGTCTGTTAGTTTGTATGTGTGATAGTAAGGGAGGGAGGGAGGGAGGGGGAGAGAAGGGGGGGCGGAGAGAGGGAGGGGGGGGGAGAGAGAGAGAGAGAGAGAGAGAGAGAGAGAGAGAGAGAGAGAGCGAGAGAGAGAGAGAGAGGAGAGAGAGAGAGAGAGAGAGAGAGAGAAAGAGAGAGAGAGAGAGAGTACTTATCCACACGTGTTAATATACACACGCTTGCACACACACACACACACACACACACACACACACACACACACACACACACACACACACAGGCACACACCCTCTCTATCTCTTCCTTCCCCCCCCTGTGTGTGTGTGTGTGTGTGTGTGTGTGTGTGTGTGTGTGTGTGTGCGCGCGCGCACGCGCGCCTATGTTCACATGTCCCGTTCGGCATGTGTGCACAAAAATGTTGCAATGGCACATGTCCTCTCACGGGGCCCCACTGGCTGCAGGTTCTGGCAAAGTACGCAGCAGCAGGCAGTGCAACAAAAGCAGCGCCGATCATGTTGGGCCTGCAGCTAGCATGCAGCGTGCTTGTGGTGGCCTGCCCTTGTGCACTGGGCCTTGCAGCCCCGACTGCGGTCCTAGTGGGTACCTCCGTGGGAGCTCGACGGTTCGAACCCTTCTGACATCTGGCTTAATTTTGAGTACATGTTGCCATTTAGTACACGTCGCCATTTTTTGTCAAACTTTCGGAGGAGTTGATGGGTTTGGCCAGCAGAGGGCTGGATGCACATTTAGTCATCATGTCGGGTACTGTGTGAGATGGCTCGTTCGTTCGTTCATTCACTCATTTTGTTCGTTCGTTCGTTCATTCATTCATCCTTTCATTCATTCATTCGTTCATGCATTCGTTCATTCGTTCCTTCATTCATTCATTCACTCATTTGTTCATTCAAACATCCATCCATCCATCCATTCGTCCGTTCGTTTGTTTGTTCGTTCGTTCATTCATTCATCCATCCATCCATCCAGCCATCTGTCCATTCATTCATTCATTCGTTCATTCACTCATTTATTCATTTCATCATTCACTCACTCATTTATTCGTTCATAGCATTCATTCATTCCTTCATTCATTCAACCATTCATTTATAATGGCCGGTCGGGGTGCAGGGGCTTGCTGATAAGAGGGGGGGACATTTTGGAGGCGGCCTCCCGCATCGATACACTACTATTCGACAAGACCGGCACTCTGACAACGGGAAAGGCTACCGTGGTTGGAGTGGTACCCTGGGTACCACCGGTACCGGTCCCAGGGGGACCTCCCGCCAGCAGCAATGGCAGCGCTGCTTCCTCCAATGGTGCCTTCCAAGCGCTCGGCAGCAGCAGTACTGCTTCTGGCAGCAGCCGAGTTCAGGGCCCCCAGGGAACCGCCGGTACCCTCCCGGGTACCACAGAGACCCCGGCAAGTATCTTGGCCATTGCTGCGGCCTTGGAGCGGCACACGGACCACCCGATTGCCCGCGCCATAACTTCTGCTGCTCCATCGTACGGTGCGAAGGCCCGACCATTCTCTGTCATTTCCATTTCATTCTTTCTCATTTCCATCTCATTCTCTCTCATTTTCATCTCATTCTTTCTCATTTCCCTCTCATTCTTGCTGATTTCCCTCTCATTCTTGCTCATAATTCCACCTTTCGCACGGAACCAATGCCTTTGAAATCGGGCCCAGCACGTGGGGTGTTGGTGGTATCGGAAACCAACCCCCCTCTTCCATCATTCTCAGGAGACAAACTCCTTTGAGATGGGGTCCAGCAGGTGGGGTGGGTAGTGGTAATGTTCCGGTTGTGCTGCAAATTCGGGAAGGAGGGCGGAGACAGAGGTAGCAAGGCAGACAAGGAAGGAATAAGACACACACACACACACACACACACACACACACACACACACACGCACGCACGCACGCACGCACGCACGCACGCACGCACGCACGCACGCACGCACGCACGCACGCACGCACGCACGCACGCACGCACGCACGCACGCACGCACGCACGCACGCACGCACGCACGCACGCACGCACGCACGCACGCACGCACGCACGCACGCACGCACGCACGCACGCACGCACGCACGCACGCACGCACGCACGCACGCACGCACGCACGCACGCACACACACACACACACACACACACACACACACACGCATGCACGTGCGGATGTTGCAGCATGCAAAAGAGGCGTTGGGTGGATGGGCAGGGGCAGACAGGGTGGATGCGGAGGAAGGCAGCATCTCCTACGAGGCTGGCAGCGGCGTGTCGGGCCGCGTGCAGGGTGACGCAGTGTTTCTGGGGAATTGGGAGTGGGTTTCCCGCTCCCTCCCCGCCTCCGCCCTCCCCCCTCGGGAACCTCCGGTGCCCTCCCTTGCTCTCACCCCCCTCTCCTTACACATACACATACGCGCACGCGCACGCGCGCAAGCACACACACACACACACACACACACACACACACACACATACACATTGTGATGCTGTGTGTGTGTGTGTGTGTGTGTGTGTGTGTGTGTGTGTGTGTGTGTGTGTGTGTGTGGTGTGGACGCGGGCGTGCGTGCATATGTGTGCATGGGTGTCGTGGAGGCTGTAAGAGACAGGGTAGCTGGTCTTTGTCTGGACCTACATATATAGTGGCAAAGCAAATGTGAACTTGAACTACATTGATGTGTGAACGAGTTTGACCGATGTGAGACACACAACTTGCAGGATATGGCACACTTTAAAACGGTGAAAATTTCATGAGCATCTCCCACTCAGCACGCACACGACACAAGTGCTTTGATGACTTTGACTCATCGTGTCTTTCCTTCTCCCTCCCTGCGTTCCCAGTGGTGGTTCATCACTATCATCACTTTGTATCCCACCCTTTTGCGCGCCTTTCTTTCGATGGCAAATTTTTTGTGTCTCCCTCGTTGTTGTAGAGAGGTACAGGAGGAAGAAGGGCGCGCTCGGGGTGCAGGGGAGCGGGAGGATTAGGGTGTGGCTTGCAAAGAAAGGAGCGTTAGTGGGATCCATTGAGATAGACGACCCACTCCGTCCAGATGCCGCTGCCACTGTCTCCGCCCTCCGGTCCTCTGGCCTCCGCACCTACCTCCTCTCAGGTCCCGCCCCCTCCCCTCCCCTTCCCTCCGCTTCTGCTGGATTTGTCACACTTACACGCACGCACGCGCGCGCACGCACAAAACACACACACACACACACACACACACACACACACACACACACACACACACACACACACACACACACACACACACACACACACACACACACACACACACACACACACACCCACACACACACACACACTCACAACACACACATACACACATACACACACACACACACACACACACACACACACACACACACACACACACACACACACACACGCGCGCGCGCACGCATGCACGCCTGCACGCCTGCACCCACGCACAGACGCACGCACGTGGCCGATCAAGGCGCTCTCTGGAAAAGTTAGAAATGTTGGGAGCCCCGATATATGCAATGGGACCCGAAGTACACCTAAAGTGATTGGGTGCACTCAGGCTGCACTCAGGCTGTGTGCTAGATCGAGGCAGGTATAAAGGGATCAGCCAAACCAACATCCCTTCTTGGTCTCCTTCTTGATCTCCTGCTTGGTCTTCTTCTTGGCCTCCTTGGTCTCCTTATCGGTCATCCCTTGTTGGTCTCCTTCTTGGTCTTCTCTTCTTGTTCTTCCCACGTTGCAAATTTCATGTGGGGAGCTGTCTGCCTCAGGAAGTGCTCTGGGGAGTGCCCTCCGCGGAAATGCGTACGAATCCCTTGCATCACAAACCCTGATGAGGGGTTCCTGAATAGGAACCCTCATAAGGGGTTCCTGCTTAGGAATGCCTTACGAGGGCTCCTACTCAGGTCCTTAGGGAACGAACCCTTTACCAGGGTCCCGATGCAAAGGGAAAGAGCCGCTGAGAGGGGTGGTCACCCGACGGGGACCCCAGGGGACTCGGAGGAGCCCGCGCAGGCCGTGGCTGAGGCCGTGGGGATCAGCGGGAGCGATGTCTTCTGGGGAGTGAAGCCGGCCGGCAAGAAGGAGGTGGTGGAGCGGCTGCAGCGGGAGGGGCACCGCGTGGTGATGGTGGGGGACGGCTTCAATGACACGGCGGCTCTCGCCCAAGCCAACGTCGGCATGGCCATGGGCAGCGGTCTCACGCCCGCCTCCGAGGTCCCCTCCCCCCTTCCCCTTCCCCCAAAACCCTTGCGGTCTCACGCCCGCCTCCGAGGTCCCTCCCCTCCCCCCTCCCCCAAATCCCTCTTCGGGCCCCTCCCTCCCCCCCCCCCCCCCCACCCCAAATCCCTCTTGAGAGTCCCCTCCCCTTGCCCCCCTCCCCCAAATCGCTTGCGGTCTCACGCCCGCCTCCGTGGTCTCCTCCTCCACCACATCCTTGCCACGAGTGGTGCTTGTGGAGTTCTTGAATCTGATCATTAACGTAATATTATGACTCTGGTCGGGGCGTACAAAAGCCCGTTCGGGGCGTACCAAACCTCTGGTCAGGGCGACCACAAACCTTGTCGGGGCGCACAAAAGGCCTGGTCGGGGTTTACAAAAAAGCTGGTCTGGGCAGTACAGAAAGTTCTGTACTGCCCAGACCCCTGCCTGATCAGGACATACAAAAACCTGGGTCAGGGCACACAATCACCTGTTCAAGACATACAAAAATGCGTCTATCAATCAGCATACAAATAATGTGTATCAATCAACATAAAAAGATTGTCT
>KV908498.1:128474-135974 GCA_002005505.1 Botryococcus braunii
ATGTGAGACACACAACTTGCAGGATATGGCACACTTTAAAACGGTGAAAATTTCATGAGCATCTCCCACTCAGCACGCACACGACACAAGTGCTTTGATGACTTTGACTCATCGTGTCTTTCCTTCTCCCTCCCTGCGTTCCCAGTGGTGGTTCATCACTATCATCACTTTGTATCCCACCCTTTTGCGCGCCTTTCTTTCGATGGCAAATTTTTTGTGTCTCCCTCGTTGTTGTAGAGAGGTACAGGAGGAAGAAGGGCGCGCTCGGGGTGCAGGGGAGCGGGAGGATTAGGGTGTGGCTTGCAAAGAAAGGAGCGTTAGTGGGATCCATTGAGATAGACGACCCACTCCGTCCAGATGCCGCTGCCACTGTCTCCGCCCTCCGGTCCTCTGGCCTCCGCACCTACCTCCTCTCAGGTCCCGCCCCCTCCCCTCCCCTTCCCTCCGCTTCTGCTGGATTTGTCACACTTACACGCACGCACGCGCGCGCACGCACAAAACACACACACACACACACACACACACACACACACACACACACACACACACACACACACACACACACACACACACACACACACACACACACACACACACACACACACCCCACACACACACACACACTCACAACACACACATACACACATACACACACACACACACACACACACACACACACACACACACACACACACACACACACACACGCGCGCGCGCACGCATGCACGCCTGCACGCCTGCACCCACGCACAGACGCACGCACGTGGCCGATCAAGGCGCTCTCTGGAAAAGTTAGAAATGTTGGGAGCCCCGATATATGCAATGGGACCCGAAGTACACCTAAAGTGATTGGGTGCACTCAGGCTGCACTCAGGCTGTGTGCTAGATCGAGGCAGGTATAAAGGGATCAGCCAAACCAACATCCCTTCTTGGTCTCCTTCTTGATCTCCTGCTTGGTCTTCTTCTTGGCCTCCTTGGTCTCCTTATCGGTCATCCCTTGTTGGTCTCCTTCTTGGTCTTCTCTTCTTGTTCTTCCCACGTTGCAAATTTCATGTGGGGAGCTGTCTGCCTCAGGAAGTGCTCTGGGGAGTGCCCTCCGCGGAAATGCGTACGAATCCCTTGCATCACAAACCCTGATGAGGGGTTCCTGAATAGGAACCCTCATAAGGGGTTCCTGCTTAGGAATGCCTTACGAGGGCTCCTACTCAGGTCCTTAGGGAACGAACCCTTTACCAGGGTCCCGATGCAAAGGGAAAGAGCCGCTGAGAGGGGTGGTCACCCGACGGGGACCCCAGGGGACTCGGAGGAGCCCGCGCAGGCCGTGGCTGAGGCCGTGGGGATCAGCGGGAGCGATGTCTTCTGGGGAGTGAAGCCGGCCGGCAAGAAGGAGGTGGTGGAGCGGCTGCAGCGGGAGGGGCACCGCGTGGTGATGGTGGGGGACGGCTTCAATGACACGGCGGCTCTCGCCCAAGCCAACGTCGGCATGGCCATGGGCAGCGGTCTCACGCCCGCCTCCGAGGTCCCCTCCCCCCTTCCCCTTCCCCCAAAACCCTTGCGGTCTCACGCCCGCCTCCGAGGTCCCCTCCCCTCCCCCCTCCCCCAAATCCCTCTTCGGGGTCCCCTCCCCTCCCCCCCCACCCCAAATCCCTCTTGAGAGTCCCCTCCCCTTGCCCCCCTCCCCCAAATCGCTTGCGGTCTCACGCCCGCCTCCGTGGTCTCCTCCTCCACCACATCCTTGCCACGAGTGGTGCTTGTGGAGTTCTTGAATCTGATCATTAACGTAATATTATGACTCTGGTCGGGGCGTACAAAAGCCCGTTCGGGGCGTACCAAACCTCTGGTCAGGGCGACCACAAACCTTGTCGGGGCGCACAAAAGGCCTGGTCGGGGTTTACAAAAAAGCTGGTCTGGGCAGTACAGAAAGTTCTGTACTGCCCAGACCCCTGCCTGATCAGGACATACAAAAACCTGGGTCAGGGCACACAATCACCTGTTCAAGACATACAAAAATGCGTCTATCAATCAGCATACAAATAATGTGTATCAATCAACATAAAAAGATTGTCTATAAATCATCGTATAAAGACTGTGTATCCATCATCATACAAAGGCTCTCAATCAATCGTCATTTTATTTGTTTGTTTGGCGTGTGCACGCAGGTGGCGGACGTGGTACTGCTGGGGGAGCGGGTGGGCCAGGTGGCAGAAGCCTTGCAGCTGAGCCGCGCCACATTGGGCAAAATACGGCAGAACCTGGCATGGGCTTTTGCCTATAATGCCATCGCTCTGCCATTGGCTGCAGGGGCCCTTCTGCCGAGCGCCGGCCTTGCTCTCACTCCCGCCCTCTCAGGTGCCTCCCCCCATAACAGCGCGGCGACGATCCCTGGGACGGTACCCCTGTAGGGTCAGCGTACTGGGGTACCGTTCTGTAGTTGTCACCCCACTGTTACTGAACGATACCCCCGCAGTGCAGAGTACTGGGGTACCGTTCAGTAATTGTCGCCCCACTGTGACTGTGCGGTACCCCCGTACTGTCGAAGTAGTGGGGTACCGTTCAGTAGCGCTGGGTGCATGGGTGCCCTCTTGCAACCCGGGTGTGTGGGAGAGATGGGGGGAAGAGAGGAGGGAGAGAGAGAAGATGGAAAATGGTTGTGTGACATTGTGTGGAAAAGCAGGCTGACCAATGCGTAACAACCATCAAATGTTGTGAATAAACAAACTTCACTAGTCGTGCTGGAGGGTCAGCATCCATCTTGATGGCCTGGGATGTGTGCGGGAGTGCGGCAGTACAATTACTTAGCGTTTTCTCTCAAGGTTTTTCTTTTTTTTTTTTTTTTTTTTTTTTCTTACTTTTTACACTTGCAAATTGTCTGAGTTCAAAGATTAGTTGAACAAAGTCTTATTCTCTCAAATCCTTCAGAACGATGGATATGGTACTTCAATGCACTGATGGGCAGCTGGGAGGGGCCCATGTGATCTGGTCCTTCAGTGCGCTAATGGGAAGCTGGGAGGGGCCCATGTGATCTGGTACTTCAGTGCACTTATGGGGGAGGCGGGATGGGTCCATGTGATCTGCAGGGGCCTTAATGGGAATGAGCTCCCTCACAGTCATGGCAAACTCCCTCTTGCTGCAGCTGCAGAAATTCCCTCGCAACACAAGCGGGCCCAGCGAGGACTTGATCCCGGGCCCACAGCGACTGCCAACAGCACCAACTCCCCTCCCGTCTTCCCAGAGGCAGCCGTCCGAGCAGGTTGCGTAATTAAGCTCTTATAAGCTCTGATAAGCAGTCACCTTCGGCATCTGCTCTACTGACGTGCGTCCGGAAACTTTCTTGAGAGGGTGTGCGTGTGTGTGTATGTGTGTGTGTGTGCGCGCGCGCGCGTCTGTCTGTGTGTGTGTGTGTGTGTGTGTGTGTGTGTGTGTGTGTGTGTGTGTGTGTGTGTGTGTGTGTGTGTGTGTGTGTGTGTGTGTGTGTGTGTGTGTTGTGCTCCTACAATGTGCTAGCGTGTGCGCGTGTGCTCCTACGGTGTGCCGGTGCGTGCGCATGTGCTCCTGTGGTGTGGCAGCGTGTGCGCATGTGCTTCTGCGGTGTGCCAGTGTGGGC
This sequence comes from Botryococcus braunii, assembly GCA_002005505.1. Classification (NCBI taxonomy): domain Eukaryota; kingdom Viridiplantae; phylum Chlorophyta; class Trebouxiophyceae; genus Botryococcus; species Botryococcus braunii. The sequence goes on from KV908498.1 coordinate 132,079, forward strand.
CGCCGTAAGTATAGATGTATGGCAGGTAGGCAACCAAAGAGATTGCATCGAGCAGTCCAGTGCTTGAGCACTGGACTACTAATTAGGATGGAACAGCTTGCGGGCGGCTGGCCAGAGAGGCCCTAGTGGCTGAAGAGGCCTTGTACAGGGCCTCTCCAGGTATTAACACATGTGATATATTAGCACATGTGGTAATACCACGGCTTGCTTGAAATAAACTTATGCCTCTTATTCGTTACGTGAGAAGGCGGCCTGTTGTGGTTGTGCGCTTGATTTGAGAGGGAGAGAGAGCGCGCGCGAGAGAGAGGGGGGGGGGGAGTGTGTGTGTGTGTGTGTGTGTGTGTGTGTGTGTGTGTGTGTGTGTGTGTGTGTGTGTGTGTGTGTGTGCGTGCGTGTGCGTGCGTGTGTGCGCCACGGGGGGCGGGGGTATGGGCTCCCCTATCTTGGGGTCCGGGTCAATGTGCCGTCACCTCTAGGAGTCCGGAAATAGCATCCCTGTAATGCGAGTTCATTGTATGCAGAGCGCTTGGGTGGTTGCGCGGTACGGTGTGCAATGTGCGTTTACAGATTAATCTTTGTTCTCGTGCACGACAGCAAAGCGCCGGAATATTTTTGGCACATCGTGCACAACGTGGTTGGATCGGCTATGGTGTCGTACTTGGCAAGCGCCTGCGCATGTCAAGTTGCTGCACAGACGTTAGTTGTGGGGAAGAGGGTTGGGTCTGTGGCAAAGGATTGCGAGACCCAAGGACACAAAAATAGTCCGATGGTAACTATATCACACTGGGGACTCGAGCGAGGTCGAATTTGTGTGGCTATTTGGCACAAATTTCTTCCCGTTCGGGTCAAGATGGTCCCGATCGTGGCAAATTTCGGACTGAAATGTGACCTCGCTGGAGTTCCCAATCATACTTGGGTCGGCTACGGTGTAGTACTTTGATAAGGCTGAGTCATTACTTGTGGGGAAGAGGGCTGGGCCTATGGCAATGGATCACGAGCTCCAAAGAGACAATGCTAAGCTCCGGCGGTTTGTGGGATCCCACTTCCGGAAGAAGGCTTGTTGCAGACCATATTTGGGCTTCAAGCCGGGAAAGGCCTCCATATTTGGTGGCACTGCGTGATTCATGAGGAAGAGCCTTGCGTCACACATGCAATATTCGTTCGAGATTCTCCTTGTTGGTCCGTCTATGTTGTTGTTGTTGCTGCTGCTGTTACTGTTGTCAAAACACTGTTGGGAAGAGGCATATTCGGCAGTCGGATGCGGCTCCGTGCTCAACTGGGGCCCGGACCCCCAGTTGCAACCCCCGAACCGTATGCATGCAGCAAATGTTGTCACGTGATATCAATGCATGGTATGTAATTATGGGGATTCATGTACACTCCACGAGTCAATACAATGTTTCTTTCCAAGCGGCAGAGCTCAGCCATGGCGACGATGGATGTGTGGGTGACATGACTGATGTGCTCGTGATTCGATTTCTCCTCATCCCTTTTCAAGCTAATATGGTGTGCGGTTGGGAAAAGCTTCACTCTTTATACTAAACTAATATGAAGTGTGTGTCTGCAGCCGTGAATGTCTGCTTGTCTGTCTGGACGTCCGTCTATTCCGTTTTGTCCACTATCTCGCGCTATCCTCCTCCTCCCTCCATGCGTGCGTGCGCGCGCGCGCGTGTGTGTGTGTGTGTGTGTGTGTGTGTGTGTGTGTGTGTGTGTGTGTGTGTGTGTGTGTGTGTGTGTGTGTGTGTGTGTGTGTGTGTGTGTGTGTTTGTGTGTGTGTGTGTGTGTGTGTGCGTGTGCCCGCGCGCGCATGGTGTGCCCGTGTGCGTGGTGGGTGGGCGCATGTGTTTAATCTGTCCCCCTATTTCCCCCCCCCCCCCCTGTGAATCTGATAATGTGTCAAGGAATACTTTCCTTGGGGCTTTCCCCATGGAGCACACTGTACGGTTTTGTTACCCAATGAACGCAGGAGACGCTTGGGGGTTTTGTTTGAAGCATTACATCAGAGGAAATCACAACCCCTAGGGCCCTCAGCGCAAATCTCAAACACCTCAACCCCCAACAGCCGAACAGGTGTCCAGCTGAACAGGTTTTGTTCAGTTCTAAGCCGAGACCTCAACTACCCAACATATTGTACAAACCATGCAGCCACGTGGATCCCTGTCCTTGGCAGATCCGCAACCACGATCACCTTTCAAATGTCTGGTTTTCCACACCGCAGCGTACAATTTTTCGGCCCGTCATGGGTAATTAATTTTAGTGTTGACTCACGATAAACCAGGGTGGTTGCCTTCTTTGCCATTCAAACTTTAGCTTTGTGTTTCGGGTGGTTTCGTAGGTGCTGAAATATAGGCCAGTTCACTTGTCTAAACACGGACTCTGCGTGACCTTTGGTGTCCAATTTCGAGGTTTCTGAGAAGAGGATGACCTAGGTAATGCTATTGCTACAGGACGTTAAATGTTTTCAAGGTAGTGTCAATCAGGAAATTAGAGCACTCGGGGTCCGGTCGTCGAATACGGCAATCTCAGATCGCAGCACACATAGGATTTTCTCTCACCACGGGCTAGTCTGCTCCTCCTTTCAGGGTCAATTGCATACCACAATTTCAAGTAGTAGATTAAGCAGGACCTACCCCAAGGGAGACCGCTGGGGATCCAGCTCAACCTTTTTTCGGACCCCGGTGAAAGTCTTTGGCAGGCCAAATGTCTGTTTGAGAAGCCGCGACCGAACGACGACCATGTATTTGTTGTCTTCGGGCACACTGCCGCTGGCTGCTGCGGCCATTGTGGGCGGGGCCACAGCTATAGCCTATTGGGATGCAGTGCGCATGAGCAGGAAGCCAGCGATTATAAGGCAGAAAACTGCTTTCAACGAGGCAGTGTTATCCAGATGCCCCACAGTCCACGAGCTCTACGAAGTCCCTCTCTTCCTCAGCAATGGGCACATCGAAACAATTGCTGCTAGCAAGCTGAGGAAAGATCTGAAGCGCGTCTATGTGAGAGAGCTGCTAACCATGTCGGACGGAGGCACTGTTGCTCTGGATTATGAAGACCTGAAGTCAGCACGGGTACGACACAGACAAACAACAACAAGAACCACTACTTCATCTGATGGATCATGATGTGAGGGCAGTGGCTATGATCCCGAATGTTGATGTACGAGCAGTGCTGTGTTGCCAGGCACTCCCAAATGGATTTCGGCCTTCAGCGGTCGTAGATGAAGGAGCTGCACACTCTTGGGAGACGATCTGTCACACCGGACTGTCCTTGGATATGGCAGTACACATCAGGAGATGTACACTCTTAGGAGAAGGTCTTTACACACCGGACTGTCTTTGGATATGGCAGTACACATCAGGAGCTATACACTCTTAGGAGAAGGTCTTTACACACCCGACTGTCTTTGGATATGGCAGTACACATCAGGAGCTGTACACTCTTAGGAGAAGGTCTTTACACACCGGACTGTCTTCGGATATGGCAGTACACATCAGGAGCTGTACACTCTTAGGAGAAGGTCTTTACACACCGGACTGTCTTTGGATATGGCAGTACACATCAGGAGCTGTACACTCTTAGGAGAAGGTCTTTACACACCGGACTGTCTTCGGATATGGCAGTACACATCAGGAGCTGTACACTCTTAGGAGAAGGTCTTTACACACCGGACTGTCTTTGGATATGGCAGTACACATCAGGAGCTGTACACTCTTAGGAGAAGGTCTTTACACACCGGACTGTCTTCGGATATGGCAGTACACATCAGGAGCTGTACACTCTTAGGAGAAGGTCTTTACACACCGGACTGTCTTCGGATATGGCAGTACACATCAGGAGCTGTACACTCTTAGGAGAAGGTCTTTACACACCGGACTGTCTTTGGATATGGCAGTACACAT
>KV908498.1:140974-150974 GCA_002005505.1 Botryococcus braunii
AAAATAGTGTGCATTGGCTGCATCATAATGGAAAGCATCCCCCCCCCCCCCCAAAAAAAAAAAAAAGAAAAAAACAAAAAGGCAACTCACGCCCATTAAACGAACAACTGAAAACAAGGTCTCTTTAGCTGCAACCTGTTGCAGTGCCGTCCCCATTTCCACGAGCACGCCCTGTGCATCTAGGTTAGTGGGTTTGAACGAAGCATAAGAAGCATCAATAAAGGCTGGAGACTGACGGTTCGTGTGGATCCGTTCGAGGCCAGACAAAGGTCGTAATAATTTAAGGCAGGCGCACTCGTATCTTCAGGTTGATTAAAGTAGGGCACATGGACATTGCCATCACATTGATTACGATCCGCAGGCCTGCTTTTTTCGGCTCTGTAAGGTCTGCGGTTGTTTAAAGCAGATACATTCGCCGGCAGTGTGTCATGAGAGGTGCCAGACATGGGCCTATAACCCTGCATCATGGAGCAAAATACTTCATTTAAGTCAGCATCATAACAGATAAGTGAATCGGGAGGGTTAAGGGTCATATCTTTGAGTGCTGGAATGGATGCCATGTGATATTTCATTTTTATAAGTAGCAAATCTGCGTTAGCGGATCTCAAAGCAATCACTCTGGAGGCATGGCTCTCTCGTGTCTCCATAGGTGTCATCTGAGCACCCTCACACTCACAAGGCGGAGGCTTGCTAGCCCTCTATCTCAACAGATCGTTAATGCCCAGTTATGAAAGCGGGGGCTGGTTTCTGTGGGAATCTTGCACCAAGGCCAAATGTCGAGATGTGCGTGTGTGAGCTGAACTTAAGGGCTAACCGTCCTGACAACACTCTTATCGTACTCCACAGACCTGGTGGTTATCATTCTGTGGGTTGGGAAGGCAGTAGCTTCCACATCAACATAAATATCAGATTGTGGAACTCTCTGCCAAATAGGTTCAAAAGGACTCATGTACTCCGCACTGAAGCTAGCAATGTGTACATCATTAAGAAAATTAGGGTTCTTGCAACGGGTGTAAAGTCAATAAAAGGCTTGATAGTGCCATTTCCTCTGTACACTTGTGCAGGCTCAATGTGCTTCCCACTTGGCCAGCCAATATCAGCGGCTGGGTTGGGCAAGTGTTTCGGCCAGTGGGGAGGTTTGCCAAAGTTTTTGTCGCAGGGTCAAACAGTGTTGTTCTAAGAGGCCATGCTAATCCCGCATAGAACTGAAGTGTAACAGTAGGATCAGGCATGGGAAGATTCCAGCTCTCACTTGAATACAGAGGAACATACCAAAACCCGCTCACATGCTTCCTAGCAATCTGAGGCGGGGACCCGGGCAGGGTTTGCGTATGTAAGGGAATGGGCTGTCCACCCGAGAGGGGCTTACCTACATTTGCCTGTCTCTTCTTAAACTCAATCAATTCTTCTCTTGTCATGGGCCTCTTTCTTCTGTCAGCAGGCCTCGTAGTAGCAGGCACCGCAAAAGACGTTGCTGCAGAAGCAGTCAGGGTTGTGTCTCAAGCTTGGCGGTAGTCATCTTTAGCCCCGAGGCGATGGCTGCCATTTTTTAGGAAGGAAAGGAAATAATGGCTGATGATTGAGTTGAGCCCTTTAAGCCAGAATGGCTGGTTCCAGATGTGTTACAACCGTCTTTCCTTCCTTCTGTCATAGGGCCATGAAGGGATTGGGGGGGTGGGGACGACAGGTGATTTCCGACAAGAATTTCCAGGTGGGATTCAACAGGATCTACGATCGGAACCTGGCGAATTCGTTGCGGCGGATCTATTCGCGTCACGCGCACTTGTTCGACGGAATCGGAGGCGAATACCAGCCGGAGCTCGCAGCCACGTGCCGCACGATCCGGGAATTTGATGACGCCATCACCCGCGTCTCCTTCGGCTGGCCTAGCGTCGATGCGTACTATGCTGGCTCGGGCAGCGCAGCTGCTGTTCCGAATGTGGCAATCCCCCTCCTCTGCATCCAGGTGCACCCACATTGACCTCCATCTGAAAGATAAAGAGGAGCGCATCACCATATTGCCATATATAGCAATATTGTGACATATATTACATTGTGCTATATAGTACCATGTTGTGATCACCATGCTCCTATATCTAAATCCATCCAAACCAGCCGGTCAAAGATCTGGCTGGTCTTGGCTGGCAATGTTCTCTGTTCTTCGTCCCTTCCTCAAATGGCTCGACATATGTATGCTGCTTCGGTTTCGTCTTCTCCCTCTTCTTTTCTCCCCTCACCCAAGGAAACAAAAAGACGTGTTGCAAGCTTTGGGCAAGCAATCTTTAGACCTTTCATCCAAGTCCTAGACGCAGACATGGGTGTGGGGGGGGGGGGGGGGACATGCATTCCTCCCCCCCCTCTCATCTCTCCCCCGCCCCTCTCTCTCTCTCTCCCCCCCCCCCCCCCCCCCCTCTCTCTCTCTCTCTCTCTCTCTCTCTCTCTCTCTCTCTCCCCCCCCCCCCCCCCTCTCTCTCTCTCTCTCTCTCTCTCTCTCTCTCTCTCTCTCCCCCTCTCTCCCCCCCCTCTCTCTCCCCCTCCCTCCCTCCCCCCTCTTGCCCCCCCCCTTTTCCCCTCCCGCCTATCTCCCCCGCACCTTCCTCTACGCGTGCACACACACACACACACACACACACACACACACACACACACACACACGCAGGCACGCACACACGCACACACACACACACAGAGAGAGGGGGGAGAGAGAGAAGAGAGAGAGAGAGAGAGAGAGAGAGAGAGAGAGAGAGAGAGAGAGGGGGGGGGGGAGAGAGAAGGGGGAAGAGAGAGAGAGAGAGAGAGAGAGAGAGAGAGAGAGAGAGAGAGAGAGAGAGAGAGAGAGAGAGAGAGAGAGAGAGAGAGAGAGAGAGAGAGAGAGAGAGAGCGCGCTTCTATGCCCGTGTGCATGTGTGTGTGAAAGCGTGTGCACACACACATCTCCTTTTCTGCTGGGCTGGGATGGGGTGGCGGCCCAAGACAAAGTGTCCGATGGACCTTTTGCCTGTACAGGCTTGCGCCACGTCATATCCCCAAATCCTGTCCCCATACTCTTGTTAGGCATTCCTCTCAGCGTGTTCCAATGTTGGGAGTTGTGAGCCCGCCGCCCTTTGCTTAGAGAAGACGGCATCGGGTTCCAACAAAACATCTATACATCCAGCCTTTCTCCAAAACGTCCTTTTTGAGTCGACCATTTTCACAAGAAGGATGGAAGCAATTTTGAAGTTCTGGCGTAGGCAACACAGTCCGATGTAGCTTTGCAGAGGGGAGGCGGGGATTGGGAGGGCAGCTGGAGGCTGGTCACATTGCCCTGCGATTGTACCGCCCTGTACATCACCGGCATTATAGTTGGAACCAGCTTTGCAGAGGGGAGGGGAGGGGTGGGAGGGCAGCTGGAGGATGGTCACGTTGCTCTGCGATTGTACTGCCTTGTACACCACGTGCAGTACAGTTGGAAGCAGCGTTTGCTGAGGGGAGGGGAGGGTTGGGAGGGCAGGCAGAGGACGATCCCATTGCCCCGCGTGCGGCGATACCCTATGAGGCGCTGGAGTCCAACCCTAACTGCATTTTGGTCACGACACCCGGGGGCGGCCACCTGGGCTGGTGTGCGGGATCTGGGGGACCCTTCGGTACGCTCCCTCGACACACCATCCTTCCTTCCTCCTCCACTTGTGCTGACAGTCGCCCCCCTCCACACCTTCCTTCTCCACAGGTTCTGAAAGCCGCCCCCCATTACACACCTTCCTTCTCCTCCAACGGTTCTGAAAGTTGGCTCCCTCCACACCTTCCTTCTCCACTGGTGCTGGAAGTCGCCTCCCTTGAGGCGGCTTCCTTCTCCATTGGTGCTGAAACCACTCCGATGTTCAGCCCCAATGGGGAAGGAAACATTAGGAAGATGGGCTGTGGGGGCCGGGGGTGGGTGGTTGAGGTGCTGTTCTCTTTACAGAAAGTCGGAAGATGAAAGTGGAGGAGAAGGGATGAAAGGGGAGGATCTAGGAGGCTGAGCGGCATTCGTTGGGGTCAACACCGGGCGTGCTGTGAAAAATAAGTGGTTTTGGTCAGGGATGTAGAGGGGAATTGAGCTTTGAACATGTGGGGCTGGAGGGGCTTTAGCCACCAATCCTAACACGCTTCCCCCCCCCCCCCCTTTGTACTGGGAGTTCTGTGGATTGAAAGGGGTACTCCAAGGGGGATTGGGGGTGTGGAAACCCCTTTAAGGAGGGGAATGCGACTGCTGCTGTATTTCCTGTGGCGGCATGTGTATTCAAGCCTTCTTCCCCCCAAAAAGGTTTTGCCGATATTCGTCTCAATCTCTTGCGAAGCTGCATCGAGGGGGCTCGGTTGCAGGAGCAGAAGGGAAGAAAGACGTGGAAATCTGTCACACTTTTTTTTTGGGGGGGGGGGGGCGATACATTGTGGCATCCATGCTGGAGTGTGGGGGCCCTGTGATCAGTCCAATGGTCACAGAACCTAAAGGTGGCTGGTCCCACGCAGGGCAGGTGCCGTAGAGGGCGAGTGCAGTAGAGCAAGGGCGTTGTGGGTTTTACTGATAGCGGGTGCGGGGGAAGGCGGGTGGGGTAGTGGGCGGGTGCGGTACGCAATGGGTGCGGTGGAGAGCGGGTGAGATGGAGGGCGGTTGCGCTGCAGGGTGGGTGGGGTAGTGTACAGATGCGGTAGAGAGCGGGTGCGGTGGAGGGCGGCGGCAGTGGAGCGCACGTGGGCCAGTGGGCGGGTGGAGTAGAGGGTGGGTGCGGGCGGGTTGCAGGCCTTATTTAAATGGGAGCATTATTACTAACGGTGCAATTTGGGTAGCAGAATGGGGACATGGGGTGTCTGACAAAGGGTGCTCGGAGGCTGGGGCCCAGGCCTGGGTGAAAAGGGGTCAGTATTAATGGGGCGATTTCGGTAGCAACAAGGGGAGGGGTGGTGGTGTCTGACGATGGGCCAGTGCGGTGCCCCAGGGGCTCCATGGTGTGATGCGCCGACCGTGGAGTTCCTTAACAGTGCGCTTCTGGAACTGTACCGCATGGGTGCAGTACAATCGGGGACCGTCCGCCGGGCTTCCGCAGCCCCGAATGATGAAGTCACTGATGCGGCGGCTGAGCTTGTGGCCGCGAATGGGAATGGAGCGGCAAAGCCTCTGAAAGAGGTGGCTGCTAAGAAGTAGGAGGGCCTCACATTTGTCTGGTAGTGGTAGTGAAGCCCCAAAATGGTGAGGTACATGGCACACGATACAATGGTACATGTCCTGGTGGCTACATCCCCACACGGTGAAAAGGGTGTGTTACATGGTACAATGGTACATGTCCTGGTGGCTACATCCCCACACGGTGAAAAAGGTGTGTTACATGGTACAATGGTACAAGTCTTGGGGGCTAATTCCCCATACGGTGAAAATGGTGGAGGTATATGATACATGGTTCATGGCTTGGGGGCAATATCCCCAAACGGTGAAGAGGCGTTGGAATTCGTCTTGGGGCCATCTGCACACGATGGCAAAGCTTGTATCCGTATGGGGCCCAGCCCCCATATGAGACGAGACAGCTGGACATTTGTCTGGGGGCCAATCCCCAAATTTTTTGGGTGAAGATGCTGATAAGTTTGTATTTGTATGGGGTGCATCGCCTGACAGACTAGACGGGTGTAGAAATCCTTTGGGGAAATTTTCGGGTCGTAGGGCCCGGTGTGTTAAAAGAGCGTATATATTGCTTTAAACGGACTGCACCATTTCAAGCCCTGCCTTGTGACTCCCCGAGGGGATTACCTCTGAACCTCACTGTGGGGGTGTCCTTTGCGGTGTGTGTCTCTCCTACTTAATAAAGACGTAAATAGCTATTCGTTATTGATTGTATGCATACAATGTGGGCTGCCGCGGCCACCAGGTCGGCATAATAAGGGGCATTATTTAAGACTTTGAATTTCTCCGAATGGAAAGATTTGGAAAAGTTGTATAAATGCATGGGGCTTCCTACAGCTACTACCTGAGGTCATAGTCATGTAGGCGTCTGGACCTCAATAGCCTTAAAGGCCTCATAGCCTCATGGGCCAGAGCCTCATTGCCGCTCAGCCTCTAGAGCATCATTAGCTTAATAGGCCATAGCCTATACAGCCTCATGGGCCCTTGCCTTATTACAGCATAGCCTCTAGAGCTTCATGGCCTCACAGGCCATTGCCTATCTAGCCTCAATGCCCGGTTCCTCATTGCCGCAGAGCCTATAAAGCTAGATCGGATCAGTCTGGTTTTGCTGGAGAATCTCCGAAGTTTGGTTGCTTGAGAGACACATTATGATGTTCAGGTTGGGCTGTTTTGGCTCCGTGTCTTGTCGTGGGTACGAGGTGCCAGGGGCCATTAACTCTAGTAACTATTAGTAAGTGTTAACCTTGCTAAACAGTGCGGCAACGGTCACTGAACGCAGACCGCACGGTACCCAGTACTTTGACACTACGACGACATCGTTGTGTAATAGTGGGGTGACAGTCACTGAACCATACCCCTGTACTTTAACACTACGGAGGCATTGTTCTGTAACATTCGGGCGACAGTTACTAACGGTACCCCAGTGCTTTGACATGGCAGGGGTATCGTTCAGTAACAGTGTGGCGACAGTTACGGAATGGTACCCCAGTACTTTGACACTGCAGGGTTATCGTTCAGTAACAGTGGGCCAACAGCTCCTGAACAGTACCGCAGTACTTTGACACTGCGGGGGTATCATTCAGTACTTGTCGCTGCACTGGTCATTGGTACCTGGTATCGCACCAATGTAATCTTCTTCCTTCCTTCCCTCCTGCCTTCCTTTCATCCTTCCCCTCCTTCCTTCCTTCCTTCCCTCCCTCCTTCCTTCCTTCCCTCCCTCATCCCTTCCTTCCCTCCCTCCCTCCCTCATTCCGTCCTTCCTTCCTTACTTCCTTCGCACTGCTGGAACTATCGGCCCCGCTGGCCGCTGATCCTCACCACTATGTTGCAACCAGGAAGGGGATACCTGTAGTGGGACCACTACCAGTACCGCGGCTTCCTGTACCGGGCGACCTATAGTGGGATCCAAACGGCCCAAGGCCTTGCTACACCTAGGCTGCATCTCAGGAGACTCCCGATAGTCGTTTTTGGCGGTCCCCGGTCCCTGATGAGGGACATCATCGGCACCGCCTGTGGAGGGGTATTGATAGACAGGTGTGCTTAAAGAGGAGCGCGCTGCGAGAGATGCCCTCGCAGCCCACTGAGGCAGAGAAGGAGGAGGAGGAGGAGGAGGAGGAGGAGGAGGAGGAGGAGGAGGAGGAGCCCCCTTCAAGACAAGGAGCAACTCCTAGCTGGCTTCTTCCAAAGCCTGGCTGGGAGTAGCTCCTTGTCTTGAAGGGGGCTCGTCCTCCTCCTCCTGCTCCTCCTCCTCCTCCTTCTCTGCCGCTTTGACTCTCTTACCAATGTCAAGCCGTGTATGCTCGGTGGAAAGAAGAGGGAATCCTTCTTCTCAAGGAAGGTCTCAGCATTCTATGTTTCAAGAAATTAACGACATGGGTTCCGCAACACAATGGTCTGAATTGGATTCGGATTAAGCGGCGTGTCTGCACAAAGAGATGAATATGGGGATGACTCTGTCACAGGCTGGCCTGCAGTCATGCGCTTGAGGTTTGCCTCGACCCGTTGCAAGGAGTTGTTTATTGACCTCAATGTGAGTTGTCAGTCCAGCCACTTGAGCGCTAGCTATGATGAAGTGCTTGTAATTCTTCTCTTCTCTTCTAACCGGACAGGCACGACAGGGAGATTTGGGCTTTTAATAAAATTTGGTTCAAACCAGGTAACCCGTGTATGCGGATGCCCTGGTGCTGCGGCGGCGGCGCACCTGGGGCCGAAGCTGGGTGCGTGCTCTTGACACGCAGACGCACATCACGAGCCTGGAATGGTTGCCACTCAGTATCGGAGGTGGCACCGTCGGGACGGGATGCCCTACAAGCCCCAAGAAGGGTTCATGGTGATTTGGAAACTGCGGTTGGATCTTTTGAAACGCCCTAGAAAGCACTGTCAACGCAGCTAGATCCAAGGAAACCGTTAAGATAAGCATGTCTTATGATGGGAGGCCGCCGACGTGTAAGGTTGTCCGTTTCATTCATCGTACAATGGGGGCCTATTTCATCCGCGATGCTGGGAGAAATTAGACAGCCAGAAGGATAATTGCGATGGATATCCCATTGATGGGTCCCGAATAATCGCGAATGAGCGAATTTCCAAGATTTTTATCCCGATTTCCACCCCACAAAATCCCGCGGAGGGACTGTATTGCCCAGTGAGGAGGAGGTCGACCCCTGCGGTGATTTCCCCCTGTGGCCAGTCCCTGGCCTGTGTCCACACTCGGCCTTCAGACTAAGCAAGGCCCTCTGATGCGCGATCACGCGCTTCATCATGACTTGTATATTCTATAGTGTTGATTCTGGTTTTCAAATGTCGTGTTTTTGCGTGAGAAAGGAATGGCTGCATAGCGCGTGTCTGTAGAAGTCGACACCCCCTAGTTGATGCGGGAAGTTCTATACTTTCCGTTTTGAAGGAGCTCCCCAAGAGGGAAGATATTCGAGTTTTGAAACGATGGAATGATATGGTGAGCTGCTAATTTAAAACTTGGCGTGAAAAATCTCCTCCGATGCGGAGGCGTAGGCTCACGCAACGGCCTGTAGGGGGGCATGACCCGAAACGTTGCCACTTAGCAAATTTTGATTTGCAAGAAGCAGATAGTCTAATAGAAGATCCAAATAACGAAATTTTCGAATAGACGCGTGGTATTTGATAGAACGCGGTCGGCAGTTGATTGCAAAGTAGTGATCACAACAATTTATGCATATATGGGTGTGTGGAAGCCTATTTGTAGCTTTTCATAGAGTATATATGTCTTTAACAGTCGTTCTGTGAACCAAGACCCACCAGCGTGGGAAGATGAAGCGACCAACAAGGTCAACTTCAGTTGGGCAACGATCCCACGTCACAGGCTAGTATTGAAGCGGAGCCGGGAATTGCATTGCAGGGACCAATAGAGAGATAATTGTCGGACGGCATAGTGAGCGTCTCCTAGGGCGCTCTTGGCGGCCGCCCAGGTGCGTGCACTCTTGAGGGTCCTACGATTGTTGGCATCTGGGAAGCAAACCGACACCTAGGGTGGCGCGCTCTTACACAGAAGGGATTATATCTGGAGGGCCCCCATTTTTGTTCTGTACGAGCAAGAATAGGGGGGGGGGATAATTCATCGGTCTTTTTCTCGGTATATAGTAACCCACTCGGACCATCGCAGATATGGTCCCGACTAGATACAAACACCAGAACAGCGCACTGCCATAATTATCTATATCAAAGAGCCTTTCAAATGTCATTGGCACCGTTTTGAGGGTGAATGGCGGACGTTCAACCATGGCTATGTTTCTATCTGACCCAGGTTAGTGGTATCTTCAAATTCAACATTCTACAAATAGAGTGCCTAAGAAACAGTCATGTGCTGAGTCACAGTGCTGGTGCACAGCTCGTTGCACCCATTCCATATCAGCAGGTAATAACAAGGACAGCAAAGGTTGTGGGATTTCTGCATGGAAAACCAAATTGTTGGTGGCACCGGTACTGGACAATGAATGATTAATTAAGCGTTTGATATCACAAACAGTAGGGCAATTGATTATGAGGCATGCAATATCCATGCGTTGTGTTGCAAGAAAGGCTAGTTAGCAGACTGAGAAATCTTGATGGGACCAGCGCGGTCCTGCTATGTGAATTGAACATGATCATCGTCTCAGTTTCTGAACATTGTCAGCTACTGAAAGACAATGGCGTTAAAACATGAGTGATTGGAGATTGCAATCTACTCTGGTGTACATATTGCTTCGAAAAAGGCTTTAAACATGTCCATCCCCCCCCCCCCCCCCGGGTTCCCAGGAAGGGCCATTGTTTTATGGGTGGACGAGGACAGAGTCAGCCCTCCCAACGCCATTGGGGACGAGAAAACATTCGGAAGCCATTATTTGACCAATTTTATGG
>KV908498.1:163474-165974 GCA_002005505.1 Botryococcus braunii
AGAGAGAGAGACGGGGGATGAGGAGGCAGGAGGCAGGAGGGAGGGAGGCAAGAGGGGGCGTGCAGTGTGAAGTGATAGCAAATGCGATTGCCTGGAAACAACGCCAAAACGAGGCCAAAGGGGTTGCATTCTATGTGGCAGGTGGGCTCTTCTACTACTTCCGGTTCATACGGGGGCGCGGTGACAAACCCAAAGGCGGCAACACCACATCGCAGCCCGGCCCAAAGTCCGTGGAAATGCCCAAAGCAGCGACCTTACCAAACCAGACGGAATCTGAGACCTCCAGCGAAGATGGCCTCGGCAAGCAGAGTGCGTCCCCCCTGCGGACTTATGAAAGTAGCTCCTCCCCCCGCCCCACCCCCCGCCCCGCTGTGTTCCCTGCCTGTATGGTCTCTGATGCCCACACAGAAGACAAAAGCCTCGTATGAACAGATGCAGGATGACTGTTGTCTATAGGATTGCGCTGATCCCTGTTGCTCCCCCATGAAGTCCTTGTGAGGAATCCCCCGATAATGCTTCAGGTATCCTTCATCTTAAATGATCAGATGAAAGCCCGCTATGGACAAGCTGGACAAAAGCAGGACCATTATCGGCTACATAAACGCGCTGATCCCTGTTTGCGCCCCTGTGAAGCCCATGTGAGGGGCCCGTCCCTCCTGAGAATCTCCTGGGGAAGCCTTCACCTTTGTGAGCAGCATGGGTCAAGCACTGCTCTGCCCTCATTTACTTCGGTCGTGGGGGCTTCAGAAAACCCGCGTGCCCCAGCCCCGAGGGATAACTCCGCAGACAGCCTTGCGGACGCGGCCAACAAAGACAAGGAGCTGGTTGTGATCAGCAACCTCTCACCTGCACCTTCTGACCTGATATCCTCGCCGGAAGGATCCCTCACAGAGTCCGACATCAAGCCCATTGTACGCTCCCAATCTGTGGCCCCCGAATCATGGTTTATTCGTAGGGTTTGGGGTGCACATCAAGCCCATTGTACGGTCCCAAGGATGGAGGGAGGGAACGGAGGGAGGGAGGGATGGGGGGAAGGGAGGGGGAGGGAGAGCAGAGAGGGAGGGAGAGAGGGACGGCAGCCCATTGTAGGCTCCCAGTATTCAGCAAGGAAGCATGGTGCATACCATGACCAGGGTGACTGTGAACCCACACGACACCTCGCTGATGTCACCAGCTGTTGTATTCAAAGCATATGTATTCAATGGGACGAGCATTTGTGTTCAATGGGACCAGCATTTCTATTCAATGGGACCAGCTTTTGTGTTTGGGGGGATGACATTTCGTCTTGAAAGGGTCAGCTGTTATGGTCAGAAGGAAAGAGGGCCAGTTACACCCCAAAGGGTGGCGTTTTGCGTTGCGACGCTTCCCACTCTTAAACAGCACTGTTGCATGTCTTCTCCTCCATTTGTTAGGTCCAGCCCGTACTCCTCCTTTGAAGAAGCTTGGGCCACATCCTTCCTTCACTAGAGGTGTACCCCACGGGTGGGATATAGGCAACTAATGGTCCGTGACAAGTGTTTTCTGTTCTTCGCTCCGGGCTTCTTTCATTGGAGAATTCCCCTTCGTGGGCCTCTTTCCATTCAAGTTGAAAAATGATACATGGGTTAATGAACCATGGGTCGTATACACTCGCGTGCATGTGTCCTGCACGCGCACACGCATGCATGCATGGATGCATTTGCGTGTGTGTGCGCACGCGCACACACACACACACACGCACACACCCACGCACACCTACACACACACACACACACACACACACACACACACACACACACACACACACACACGCACACACGCGCGCGCACATGGGGTAGTGTGCTGAGAAATTATTCCACGGGGTTGTTGGGTAGATCCCCACCAAGAGCAGCAAGGCTGCGCTGGCAGAGAGCGGGATTTGCCGCACAAGAAGCGGGGGTGCGGAAAGAGAGTTGCGGGGTCGCTCCGGCGCTGTGGTCCCTCGATCTGCAGAGCGGCCTCGCGGATCCCGCCAGCCCTCATTCCCTGGTCACCGGGTGTGTTCGAAGCCCCCCCCCCACCCCCCTCACAACAAGAGGAACGGAGAACTCCCAAAAAACACAAAATAACAACACAAAGAAAATAACTTTGTTGAATAAATAGTAATAACTGCTGAATAAATAGATAAATAAAAGTTAGCCAGTTGAATAATTTATTAACTGGTGTAACCCTAATATATTAACTTATTACATAAAACCCATAACTGGCAAGCAAACAAACAAATGGACAGAGATGCCTTTCAACTCCCCGTCCCCGTCCCCCCCGCTCCACCTCCTCCGCCCCCGCAAAGAAAAAGCGCCGCTTCCCCGCTGTCCTTGCCCCTACTGATTTAGTTGTTTTACTCCTCCGTGCCCAAAAACACTCTCAACCCGTCCCTCTCGCGCTGTGCCCCAGCTCCCTCCCCACTCAACTGCATGGGGTTGTGTTCTCCAATTGCTATCCTGCACAGAAACATTGTTCCTCTTCCGGCTCACCTTCTGTC
>KV908498.1:170974-178474 GCA_002005505.1 Botryococcus braunii
TCTGGTCGGGCGGATACAGTAGACACTGAAGAGCTCCAACTCACATGTTGCAGAATACCGATAATAAATGCAGCGTCGTCTCAGGTGCTTTCCAGAACGCAGCGATTTAGAAACATTGTAGTGGTGGTTGTTGGTGATGTATCGAAGTATGCAAGTTTTGCGAAGAACCTCACTGAGGAACTGGTTGATTACATCAGTTGGCTTGTTCGCATGTCGGGATAAGAACGTCGTGTCAAGTCAGGAGAATGCGTTGTACATTGCTAGCAACATGTATTCCGGTGGTCTAGGTCTTAGGAAGCACCTGTCCCGGTGCCCTTAAGCCACCACCACCTCAAAAGGGGTCTATTCTATGCGGAGGATTCTCCGCACCACGAGTTGCTTTCCGCTGTTCTTTGTGCTTTGCGGATCAGCATATCTACAGTTATAGGACAGGGTCCGGCCTTTTAGAAAAAGATGCAAGCGTCCTTGCCTCTTGAAGAGTGGGCTGTGCACGCCAGAATAAGGCGTACTCTGCGTGTCATCTGCAAGGGAGTGGGGTAAAAGATAATTTGCACATTTCCTCCAGGAAAAAGATTGGAGTTGGATGACTTTTCACTCGTTCTCTAGACCAGATCGGGCTAAGATGTCCTCACGTTTGCTCTACTAGGGACAGGGGCAAGATATATTTCCACTTTTACTCGGAAAAGTGGCACGCGTTGATCCACAAGAAACAAAGGAGTAGAACAGACGCTTTTTTTAGGCTCTTGAGATAAAGTATCCGGCGTGACGGCGGATCAGTTAGTGCCCATTGCAGCTGCTGATGTCACGGCTGTCCCCTTCGTCTCTGGTGGACGAGACCGCCTGCAGCAGCTGCCAGAAGGGCTGTTACAGTAGCATGCCAGCAAGGGTGCCACACGGGATGTAGAGCACCTGCATGGGCTTGGCTGCAGAAGGGCCAGTTCCACACGTGCGTGTGTGTGTGTGTGTGTGTGTGTGTGTGTGTGTGTGTGTGTGTGTGTGTGTGTGTGTGTGTGTGTGTGTGTGTGTGTGTGTGTGTGTGTGTGAAGCAGGCCAGGGAGGGTGTTTCACGGGGTGTCAAGCACCTGAATGGGCTGTGGTGCAGCCCTATATGTGGTTTGGGTGCATGGACGACGGCAGGTAGTGGGGCAGATGTCGCCTTGTGGAGACTTGGTGCCCCAGAAAGGAGCAAGAAAAAACCCGAATTGGTACCTACGTCTGGTACCGGCCTGATGGATCGGATGATCCAGGCTCCAGCAGAAATGCTTCATCCATTTTTTATTTGAATTACATGAGTACGATGGCCTAGCATGGATTCCAGAAGTTGTATGCGATGAAGTGTAAAGGGACTCGGAAGTTTGTCCTCTGCTGACATCCCTGACTTCAGGAAATTTGTGCTCTGCTGACAGCCTTGACTTCAGGAAGTTGTTGTGCCCTGCTTCTCAGAAGCATAGGTCCTAATCAAATCCCTGCCACACTCCTCTGCACCCTCCGAACCGCGCAATGGACGTTTCAAACTCGCGATACTGATGTATTTCACTATTACCTTCAGACAGTGTGTGTCCCTCCCTACCTCGCTCCCTCCCTCCCTCCCTGGTCTGTTTTGAAATCTCCCTTCCCCAGTTCGTCCCTGCCCCCCCCCCCCCCCCAATTCACTCCCTTCCCAACCCGCCTTGGCGACCTTCCCCTGGGCTGTTGCAGAACAGCGCTACTCCTCCTTTCTGGAAGGGGCCCTAAACAACTGCCACTTGTCAAGGAAGTTCAGCGTACTGCATAGAGGATTAAGGGCGTGCCCTACCTCTGAACATCCAACTGGAGCCGTGCCTAAAAAGAAAGCTTATAGCTTGAAACCTTTAGGTTTAGGTCGTTGAACGTTGGGCTGGTCTTTTAATCCCACTCTTGTAAAAGGAAAAAAATACATCCACCAGGAGTCGTGCCTAGAAGAGAGGGGGCCTGCCCAGCACACCCGGTGACTGACCCTGAAAATCGGATGCCCAGCTTGCAGGGCCACCGGGTTTACGACAATGATGTTCATATACATTAATGATTATGCTTCTTCGGGTTTACGACTATTATCCGACCCTTCTAAGCGTTTCCCAAGTAACAACTTGCGAACAGAAGAAAGGGCCATTGTCCTTGCTTTGTTCAGGCCTTGTGGGGGACGAGTCCACGACCATAGCTGTTGTTATGAAAGTCTCCGATGCACATCTTGCAAAGTATGCTAGTCCACACTGCCCAGAACACTAGCCAGCTACTCATTCTGCCAATAGCTTGGTCGGCAACTTGCCAGCTCATTGCTCTTGCGACTGCAAGATGAGAAGCGCCATCGAGAGTGCCAGCAAGCCTGCCATCGTCGCACCTTCGCTTCTCCGAAGCTACCAAAGTTCGCCATATTTTGCATCGTTCAGAATATAATCCCTGCGCATCGCCGATCCCTCTTCCCACACACATTCACGCACACACACACACACACACACACACACACACACACACACACACACACACACACGCACGCACGCACGCACGCACTCTCACTCTCTCTCTCTCTCTCTCTCTCTCTCTCTCTCTCTCTCTCTCTCTCTCTCTCTCTCTCCCTCTCTCTCTCTCTCTCTCTCTCTCTCTCTCTCTCTCTATCTCCCCCCCTCTCTCTCTTTCTCTCTCTCTCTCTCTCTCTCTCTCTCTCTCTCTCTCTCTCTCTCTCTCTCTCTCTCACTCTCTCTCTCACTCTCTCTCTTTCTCTCCCTCCCTCCCCCCTCTCCCCCCCTTCGCCATTTCTTTTGCCCTCAGGCCGTTGTGGCAGCCCCGGAAGCGCGGAGGCGGTGGGCGTACTTAGCGCAGAGGCCGCTCCTCTCTGCCTCACTTCCCATCAGGGCGGTACGCAGATCCTCGTCACCTTTTCGGACAGACGCTTTCAGGATCTCAATCTGGTATGCTTGCTCAGACGCTTTCAGCTCCAAGGCCGCTCTCTCTGCCGCTGCCTGGCCTCCGAAACCACCCCCGCTCGTCAAGTACGGCTTGTGTGTGCCCAGCATTTGGAGTTCACGACTTGAAGGCCGCCAACGATGGAAACCATGGACACCCTCGTGCGCGTGCACACACACACACACACACACACACACACACACACACACACACACACACACACACACACACACACACACACACACAGAGAGAGAGAGAGAGAGAGAGAGAGAGAGAGAGAGAGAGAGAGAGAGAGAGAGAGAGAGAAGAGAGAGAGAGAGACAGACAGACATAGAGAGAGGGGAGAGAGAGAGAAAGCGGGGGGGGGGGGAGGCACGCACACTGACGCACACGGCGTGCATAGGACGAGAACCCAGACCATTGGGGAAAGGCAGAAAAACAGAGGGAGGGTAAGTTCAGCAATACGCAAGCAGCAAGCAGGGAGGGTTTGGGGGGGGGGGGGCGCAGATAAAATTCTGGACTTGTTGAGAGGCCCTTTGCGCGCGCCAGCGCCTTGATCCATTGCAGCAAGGATGCCCAGGGACTTGATCGCAACAATATTCAATGCATTGCTCCAAAAGCTGCCTTTTGAGCCGGACACTGTTGGCAACAGTGAGTTGTCCTTGTGAGCCTGTTGCCCACTCCTTTAGACACGAATGCACAATACACACTACCTTACTGCAACTAGATGATTACATGGGCTACTGTTCAGACGCACCTTTTTGTATTCATCCTGCAGCTTCAGCAGCGTGGTGCGAAGCTCCAGTAGTGCACTTTCCACCCTCGGATCACTGGAATTGCCTGTGCAGGCAATTGCATTCCATCTCTACCAGCCCTGTTTTGCTCACACTTGCTAATTTTATGTTAATAAGAAACCCCATCATGTGTGTGTGTGTGTGTGTGTGTGTGTGTGTGTGTGTGTGTGTGTGTGTGTGTGTGTGTGTGTGTGCGCGCGCGCGCGCGTGCACGTGCGCGCGCATGCGCGTGCCTACGTTCCGCAATCTCTGGACTGCAGAAAAGTTGCAATGCCTGAACAACCTGAAAGCAAATATTTTCTGAGACAATTACTGTTGCTGGATGTGCAACTTCACGAGGATGTTACCTCCAAAGCAGTCTCCCACGCTAGAGACACTTTGGGCCTCCTCATAGCACAAGGGACTCTCACATTCTGGGCGTTTACCTGAAGACACAGTGAGATTCTTCATGAAGTCCTCCAGGGCTTCTACTCTTTTCTCTGTTTTCGCTTGGTCTTGCTGCAAGATTAGCAGTGCTTCTGCAGCTCCCATCTCAGCCCGTCAAGAGGCTTCCTGTCCTTCAGCTCCAAAAATTCCGACGACTGCAATTACAGACAGGCTCTCACTGCGTCGATCTTTCGATGACAGGAAAGATCTTTCAAAGAAGTAGCTAAACGATTCGAGTTGACTCCTCGTGTGCAACATAAGCCTGTTATGGAACATCAGGCATGCGGTTTGACTGCTTGAACCATGTTTCAATCACAACTATCAACCTGTTAGTTTCCAGCATCACAGTGCCAAGCTTGGGTAAGTTCACATTGGTTGCAGAACTGTCCAAGTCCTTGTTGGAGAGGAATGCGGTACCTCGTCCTGCAATTAGTAACAGCGGCCTCTTGCCAAACGAAAGATAATGAAAAACCGAAGTGACCTCTTTGGCATATGCAGGACAATGTTTGGTCGCTGATTTCAGAAGCAAAACGGACGACCCAGCGGCGACAACAGTGCCCCACCAGCGCACTATTGTCAACAGGATGACAAGACTTGGCAATGTGCCACTGAACGCTACCTTGTTTGAATAACATCTACCGAGTACAAGCATATGCATTGGCATGTAATGCGTAGCGCAACCCGTAGTCCCAAACCAGGACCCCGGGAAGTCCGGTACCAGCTTTGGATCCCTAGTCCCACGATCAAGGGAGGCGGCAAGTACTACGCTTCGCGAGGCTTTCGTCAACGTTGCAGCATTTTATAGCCGGTTTCCCAAAAGTCTCTTGTTCTTGGATTAATATAATAAGAGGCTTTGGGTTGTCGCTTTTGGTAGTGTGAGGGTGGTTCCTTGTTTGGACGTTACAGATCTTTTGATTAGTACTAGAATGATTCTACTCAGATCACCATTAGTTATGAAGATGACATTGGATGTCAAACATGTGCGTTAAATCTGTGGCCAGAAGGTTGTATAGTGCTGGAAACTGTATACATTTCTGTTGTTGATCTAGATCGTGTATATTCAGCTTCGAGGCGTTGACAACCGGGAATCTTAGAAACGACACTTTCCGCACGCCATTTGTCCAAGATGGCAGCTCTGAAATCGTTAAATCCAAAGGCAGAGATAATGAGCAGGAGCGCAGCTCTGTTCATGAACATTAATGCCGCAAAAGGTCTTGAGGACGTCATGAAAACAAACCTAGGGCCTACTGGAACCATCAAAATGCTCGTTGGTGGAGCTGGGGGTAAGTCAATGCTGTCTCTCGTGGTTTTGTCAAGTCGCTCAGCAAGCTGTGGAGGCGACCCTCTTCCGGTCGGAATGACCTCAAAGCTGCAATGTTCTGAATGCCCACGCACGAGGTCAAAGGCACCTTTTGATACAGCCATTGTCTAATCTTCAATCTTGACTTTGACCAAGCTCGTAAGGGTGCATGTCTCCTTCATGCTCAGTAGTGAATGTTCGTCTGCAGCCAGAGCTGCCCCACCATGCTTCTTTCAATGTGGAGACTAACTAGTGAAAGGCGCTGTGCCTTGCCAAGTCTGTAACAAGGCAGGCAGCTTGCCCTGGCTCAAGCAGAGATACAGTGGAACCTTTGGGCAACACTTGCCCTGCCACTTATTGTCATCCCCATACACGCCCTTGCCGTAGCATCCTTTGCCGGAAGGCTCTAGTGTCTCTCTGCTGGAACTACGGCGAGGAGTCTACCTGGTACTGCTGTGGCGGTGACGGCCACATGACAGAGAGTTCCCCAAGTATTCCAGTTTACCATGTCTGCCGGTTAATGCAGACGCTCACCTCTTTCCCGTGAAAGAGTTCCTGAAAGACCCATGAAAGACATTTTGGAAGCGATGGGGCTGAGGCTTGACTCGGGGGCCGAGATTTTTGATGTCTGGCCCTAGTACACGTTTTGAGGGTGTCTGCGCAACCCCTTTCAGGGGCCCTTTTTAAGTTTTTATTTAATGTTCAGTAAGTCTTTAGTATAATGCCCCTTTTGTTTGCCAGCCCCTCATATCTGATGGGGACTGGGGCCATGCGCGGGGTGATAGATTTGAAGCTGACAAAGGACGGGAACGTGCTGCTGCGGGAGATGCAAATACAGAACCCCACGGCCGTCATGATTGCTCGCACTGCTGTTGCCCAAGATGATGTGACTGGGTGGGCACCTCGTGCCTACACTGCACTGAACTTGCCCATTAGCTGCCCTCGGTCATGTCCTGTGTCCATTGTGTCCTTGGCATTGTGATGCACTTGCCCATTAGTTGCCCTCGGACGTGTCCTGTGTCCATTTTGTCCTCGGCATTGCGTATCCCTCTGATAGTCTTTGTTGCCTATTTTGGCAGGATACCTCAAAACCCCGTTTTTTGACGCGGCCTGCTTTCATGTGTGTCCTGTATCAAATCCTGTGTCAAACCCTGTGTCAAATCCTGTGTCAAATCCTGTGTCAAACCCTGTGTCAAACCCTTTTTTTGACGCGGCCTTCGCCTGCTTTCAGATGTGTCCTGTGTTCATTCTGACCTGGGCATTGTTCACCCATCTGATGGTTTTGTCTTTTCAAGGAGGGCAATTCAATTCCTGTCTTTGGCTTGGTCGCTCCTGGAAGTCCCTTGTCCAACCCACACTGTAGAGAAATTTTTGTCCTGAAATGTTGAGAAATCTCAGCTTCTCGATTCGTTTACTCCTCCTCGTCACATCCGCATTGTGTCTATCGACGTGCTTGCTGGCTAGCTGCTGTTCATTAGTCCTGTCGGTCCGGTCCCTGCTGCTGCTCCGGCTGCTGCTGCTGTTATCAATGTTCTTGATTTTGGCTTCGTTGTTGTTGGTGTTGGTGTTGTTATTGTTGTTGTTGGATTTGTTGTTGTTGTTGTTGTTGTTGTTGTTGTTCTTTTTTTGGCCGAAACCCCAGCCTCCAGCTTAATTGATCTCAAGTAACAGAAAAATTAAAAGATCTATAAGAGAAAAGAAAAGGGTGCGCACAGCTGATGTGGAAGCCTGTATGGACAGGGACGGCACGACCAGCATTGTACTGCTTATTGGGGAGCTGCTGAAGCAAGCGGAGCGCTATCTCACAGAGGGCTGCCATCCCCGCCCCTCACCGAGGTCTGCCCCCGCGCCCCCCCCCCCCACCAACAAGAAAAGAACAACCCTAAACCGTAGAAATGAGGAGGAGGAGGATGGGTCGACGCTGACACTCCCATCTACTCTTATCATGAGCCACGCACAAAACAGGAAATCGTTAGAGCCCTACCAAGCACGAATCTCTGACTCCTGCACACCACGATACCCGCCATCTCTCTCTCTCTCTCCTCTCTCTCTCCTCTCTCT
>KV908498.1:185974-233474 GCA_002005505.1 Botryococcus braunii
TAATGTGGTAAATCTAATTGAAAAATCAACTGGAGACAATTGTGAACTGCCACAGAGGAAGTGGCGGACAACAGCTACACTCTTTGGCAGGTTCACAATCCATAACTTGCAGTTGTGTCCTTTCAAAAAAAAAAAAAAAAAAAAAAAAAAAACCACACACACACACACACACACACACACAAACACAGGGAAGCGTGTCATAACACCAATTTACCAGGGTGTGATACAAACATCTCCGGAAAATAGCTAAAAAATTTTACCCAACCAGTCATCATAAGCTATGCCTGTTATGCAACGAACCACGGTGCACGCAAGCAGAGGAAGGACCAGAACGCTGAAGGCCCAGCTTCAGGAGTCTTGGACACACGAGGACAGCATGCCACGAAGTCCTGGCTCGTCCAAACCAGTGCGTGGTGGATTGCCACAACAGTTGCCTGCTCAACCAATTCTGAATATGTAAACAGACACGCTGGTCCAAGGAAGGCAGCCGCTGTCACTCCGTAGCCAGAAGTGTGAGAGATATATCTTCTGACAACGCCCCTTGTCTTTTGTTGGCTATTGCAAAACTGACGAAGCACTGCACGTGCTTAAACTGGAACTAGTAATCGTTTTTACTGTCAAAATCACGGGGCGTTTGACACCCACAGTAGCTGAGGCAATGCATGTGCCCATAAAAAAGAACCCAGCATGGCCAGATATGTTGACAGAAGAGTGTCTGCCACAGACTTGCATGTTTAGCAAGAACCACGCATACAACTTCTAGAATGCAGTCACTCTCTGACTTTCCCCTCTCCGCCCCTCTCTCAAAACCAACGTACTACGCATCCTCTTGTACTTCTAATGGTTGATTTATCAACTTTATAGTCGATAAGTACAGGGCCCTCAATATTCGTCACAGCAGGCTTAGCCAAAATTACATTTTGGGCACGAAGCTTGTGTTTAGCAGGCAGTGCTAAGATCACAATGTGGGGTAGGAACTAGTCCCATACTCCCATGTAACAGCCTTTCAGACCATAAGCCAACGGCCCGCCCACTGTCAACATGCGGAAACCGCCAGGGTTGAAGGAATGAGCATATATGGCATTGCCTGGGCGGTCATTGAAGAAGTAGTCCCTGTTCCCCAAGCCAGAAAAAGTCGTCAGTCCTCAGCCGCAAGAGTCTTTGCCTCACCCCCCATGTGAAGCTATTCACTCATGACGCCCTCCCCCTTGGTGTCTTTCGTTAATTAAGTGGACGGCTTCATGTGGTTTGAGAATGCTGGGGAAGACAAGGCCCAGAAAACCATACATCGAGGGGAAAGTAAGGGAATTAATGCACTGACCTACAGTGAAGTCAGGGTATCGACAAATGCGGGAGTGTGATTCACCTGTACACGTCATTTTCTTCTAGCCACCCCTGGCCGACCTCTAAGCAACTTCGTGGTCTCAATGCATGTGCATCGTATTTGCCATGCTGGTTCATCGAGCCGCTACCTTCCAAGTGGAGAACAGGGACCTTGGGGTTCCGAAGGTCATGAAATGCCACACGCCCATGACCAGTTCCATATGACAATGTGTAATCAGTCAAGTTTATTGACCGTACTCCAGTGTCAACTGCAAGCAACCAGAAAAGTCTTCTCGACGGCTGAAGAAAAAACAATGAGACACTTGTGTCCGGAAAGTGGTACATCGGCAGACAGCTGGCTACACTGGCATAATCTTATACCCTCATGGTTATTGTCCTACAATGGACCTGGATGCACGGCAAAGGCAAATTGCACGTTGCTGAATAATGTGTGGGCTGTGACCTTTACCCCCAGACCCATGTTTAGTGGATAGGATGCATACAAACTTTCTGAACTTGTTTGTGATGCCTCTGAACCCTAGTCTTACTCGTTACAAATACCATATCTTTTCAGTGAAAGCAGGCCGCCTGTATTAAAACAAACTCCCCCCTGGTGTTCAGTAACTGTGCAAGTTGCTTACCATCATGACTCTCCACGTTTGCTATGTCCATTCCGGGGCCTTTAAGACGAGGATCTAGCAATGTAACTTGCCGTTGGCTTCCAACTGCCAACAAGTCATGCTTCATTGCCAAGCACACCACCTCCTTTTCATCTCCTAGTCTAGTCTGCAAATCACACAAGCAGTAAGCGCCTGGAAGAGACGCATAAACCTCAAATGGAACCTACATTTCCAACGAGCCAATAAACTCCGATTACTCTTGACAATTGCAAAGACTCCCTCTGGATTAGACTGCAGGACCAAAAGGCATCTGTTTCAGTCGAAGGCTCAGCTGATCGCTGTGGTCTCAAATGTAGACGGCACAAAATGCTTAGGCGTACTGTGTAGAATGGAGGTTATGCCAACTTGGACCACAAAATAAAACAAGCTGTTTTACGTGTGCGATTTACTGTGTATCTCAAGCATATTCGTGGGCAGGAGACGCACCGAGCGGATGTAGTTAAGATTCTGATCCCATAAAGTGACTTTGCCACTAGGATTAATAGAGGCAAGACGCTGACTTTCCTGGTTGAACTTAACATCCCGAACTTTGTCTTTCTGCATAGAGACCCCCAATTTTTCTTCAAACTTTCAGAAGAGGGATGAAGTCTGCAATGAGGAAATACATCCTGTACAAAGATGCCGATATTCAAGCTGTACAACGAGTGGTCTTTGATCCAAATCAAAAGAAAGATGCTATTTTGTACCTTGTCTACTCTTGACACCAATGGAGAAGTAACGACTTCCGCATAGTCATTTATGCTCCAAAGTTTCAGTGTTCTGTCCCTTGATCCTGTTGCACAAATTTTTTGTCAGCCGGCCCCAAATTCATCTCCTTCAACCAACTTTTACTGAGAAGGAAGCAAATATATTACCTTCTGTGGACAAGGATATATGACAGAAAGGGGGAGAGAAAGGGGGAGGGTATCCACCGACACATTTCGCCTGCATACTGTGTGACAGAACCGTTCCATCAATTGGTTAATAGTTTGTATTTGGGAATGATTGGACGGATCCCAATGCCAGGATATGTTTGCATTGACCCATGGGAATTCAAACCCACAAGAAAAATCAAAATACGTTGCAGAATGGAGGGGGGGGGGTGCTATAAGGGGAAGGTAGAGAGAGGAAAGGGAAGCGGAGGGGGGGGGAGATAGATAGAGAGAGGGGGGCGGGGGAGAGAGAGACAGAAGGGGGGGGGGGGGGCTTGGGGAGCCTACCCGTAACTAAACGCCTGTCTGATACCCATGCTGCTCCAAATAGCCAGTCTTCATGACCCTGGGCATAGTACCAGAATTAACTCCATAGCACTGCGTGCAGCGACATTTACACCATGAAAGGGCCGCTTGAGACGGTCATATGCACAAGCAGCAGCAGTCTCTAGAAGCCACCATGAACACCTTGCCATTTTCTTATGTTGCTTGCTCTTGATGTTGTCAACGCGTCTCAGTCCTCAAAACAGAGAAACCCATCAAGAAGTTATTAGATGGGAGCTGAAAGTAGAAACAGCTGCCACGTCTAAAAGTGATATCTCTGACTTGTTTTTTTCTTTGACTGGGGTCATAGCCCTAACTCAGGGAGGAAGGATATGGCACATCCCATACCGGCCACTGTGGCTGAAATTGGGCGGACAGGGTCTATTATGGAACTACCATAACTCAAACATAGAAATAAGCATGTAACTACTCCCCTCTCCCCAACCAAAAGAATGTGCAGCACCAAATGAGCCAAGTCAAAACCATTTTTTGAGGTAATGTTGAAGATTGTCTATCCACTATTCAATGTGTACAAAGACAGGGTCTTCCAAAGACATAGTAAGGATATCTAGTACCAAACAGGGAGTTCACATGCTATTAAATAGATCTGCGGACATGGGAAACTTACTGCAAGGACACACTTTGGAGTCAACACTGGCACAGAATGCCTGCCCTCGAGCCCTGAAATATTGTAGATTTGGCAGTCATGAGGCCGATCTCCTCCAGTAGCAAGCATAGTTCCACACGGGGAGCAAGCGATAGCATGGATGCCACAGTGGGGGTAAGGATTTAGGGCTGAAGGAGGCTGTAGAGTCGGGGCAACGTTTTTGGGCAGTGGGACTTCTAACACCTGTGATTGAAAATATTTGCTAAGTCGAACCCATCCCATGGACAAGCCAAGCGAGGCCTCTCGTTATTAATTCTCCCGTAGACAGTTATCAACAGGCAGACTCATCCCTAAGGTATGGGCATACTTTTATGGTGTCTGTATCCACCAGAAGTAGCTTGTTACACTTTGTTCCAACTACAGCCCACCGGGTGTTCAACCAGCCCTGCATCCACCATGAGGCTCCATAAAATAAGTGCCTGTGGGTGCACTTACAGGGGACTGCCCCGCCACCACTTTCTTAATAAATCTTTTGAGCGGGAAGACAGCAATTAGGAAAGCTGTTCATGTCAGAGACAAATACGGCCCTTTTGGCTAAAGGGCTGAGCAGGCCGTGTCAGAGTTGGGCCAAAAGCATTCAACTGTTCAACATACACAGTTGCCAAAGGGCACAAACCGCAGCAAATGCTTTATCATATTTTCTTTCTGCCACGCAGCGTATTTCCATCTCTCGCAGCAGAGCAGGCATTCTAACAGCTGCCATATGCTCCACTGCTGCTGAGGCATACAGCCTGCACCAAACAACAGCAAATATCTCTGTTGAATGCATTTTTTGTACTATGCCAACCCCAAATTTGTCCTAGTCAGTTTTAAGCACAGAAGATATCAAGACTGAACGTCCTGGCTTGCGGTGACTAGCTGGTCCCATCTCTCACTTGGACAGCCCTGACACTGATGGTTTATCAATGAAAAACAACGTACAATTCTCGTCCAAGATGTATCTTTTGTTTGGCATTCGATTTCAGCCAGATCTTTTAACGATTCGTGCGGTTTGAGGCGAGAACACAACGCCCATTGACTAGTACGACAGTCGGCTTGTTACCGCTCGCCTCGTAAATTGTGCCATTCAACCTTACTATTCGAAATTTCTCTCAAGATGTCATCTTTTGGGCAATACCGTGGACACCCGCCTTGTTCCCTTTGGCGGAGGTGTGCAAGTGCTCCGGGTCCTCGCACTTCTGAAAACGCCGTGGCTTGTCGGCTTCCCTCCCAGGACTTTTCATTCGAAATATCAGTCTTTGGGGCCTTCTTTTTGAAGCTAAAGAGCTCTCGAATGAAACCTCCCGTTATGGTGGGGCCGGACGCCATTGGGCTGTGGTCACTGCTTGGAAACCTGCCGTTTGCAACACTGCTGGAAAATTACATATAGTAACGATTTTCCTTGCAAGGATACAAACGCTAAGTGAGCGCCACTATCTGCCGCAGCTTTACAGTTTGATTAATGACTCAAGGTCATATCTATAACGGAAGCCTAGTGAGGGAAGTTCCGGACAGAACAGCGGTCAGGGTCGGGGCCTAGTCTACTGGAGGTTTGAAACCGGTCCCCCTCGCGCGCCCGTGGTGGGCTCCCGTAAAGGACGCGTCAAAGTCGCGGATCAGTTGTGTACAAATGGGTCTATCATGGCAACGATGGAAGGCAAACTTGACAGCAACACAATTTTTGCCAGTATCCCTGAGCAGTATGGTGGTTGCAGTGCCCAGTGCAGTGCCATAAGCACAACCTGGGAAAGGCCAATCTACTGCAAGTTGTTTGCGGGAGTCCAGCACCACGTGGGCTTGTCTGGCGAATCATGCGCTGGGGGCCCAGATCAGGCTAGGGGCCGGATGTGCGCAATGTTCGATCTAAGCTCCTACTGATGCGGCTAGACCATGGTCCTAATTGCAGTAGGATAAGATGATGCATTTAATATGGCTGTTGTGTCTGCTGGTGTCCTTGAGAAGCAGCTTAGCGATGGACTGGAGTGTATGCGAGGGTGTGGATCCGAAGTCAATCTCCGCAGTGACGCTAAAGCCAGATCCTCCTTCCCCAGGCGTTACGGTAGACTTTGCAATCAAAGGGACCTCAGGTACGCAGGAACAGCTTGGAGAACTCCTCCCCTCTGTTTGATGATTATAGACCAGACACTATCGACGGAAGTGTACGATTTCATGGCATCCGATGTCTTCAAAACGTTGGATGAATATTTCTGGATATATTGTTATATCAGTGTCAATAATGAGGTCTGGACACACACTTTGACAGTGCGTAACAGTCAGTCGAAGTTGGTGTCACAACTAGTTGCCGTAGACTGTTCTATTCCATGCTGTTCGGGGTCTGTCCTGTTTTTTAGATTTTGCATTTATTTTTACTTTGGTCGTGCTGCCATGCACGTTTTGTAAATAGTTGCGGTGCACAACAGTGAGCAAGGTTGGTACCAGGTCGTATGTGTTGTCTGTAAAGCATATGTACTGGCGGCATCATAAATTACAGATAATATGCATTATGCCTTAGGTCTGGAGCTGACTAATGGTACACTGGAGCTTGATGTCTACTTCCATGGTCTGCTGATATACTATGAAACTCAGGACCTTTGCAAGGACACAACATGCCCGGTGAAGAAGGGACCCTATGAGATCCACGTAGCGCAAAACTTCCCCCCCATTACGCCTCCGGTAAGAAATATTAACCTTTTTTCAATATAATTCACAGCTCTAAGCGCTGCTTCTTTTTGTGAGATTGACAGACTTCAACTCTAATCTGTATTGAGTAGCCACTCTGCTGGGGCACCACACTGGTTGTCAACTTTGCATGTGGAGCAGACAATTACAACTTCATAACCTTCCCCCCCCCCCTTGAATTGGAGGGAGAGAGGGTTAACTTGGAAGATACAGAGTGTGTGTCCCACTTCTTAATGTGATGTTGACATCTGCGCTGTGTTGTTGACTGTGCTCTTCTGTGCAAATCGTGCAGGGTACATACGTAGTAAAGATGATAGGTTCAGCCGGGGATGAGGAACAACTTCTGTGCTTAATTGTGGAATTCAACGTCGTCCCACCATCTGTGCTTGGTCAACGAGAGTCGAGCTTGCAGGATAACCCTCCCCAGGGTTTGGGAGCCATTGCTCCGCAGCAATAACCACTGTAAGCACAGGTGAGCTGCACTACATTGAAAGAAAGTTCAGACTGCTACATGGAGTGATAGGTGCAATGCAGGGATGCAGTTGCACCGTCCTCTTTGCTCATGCACAATTAGTATTGGAGCTATCCGAGATATTTCCGGCATGTATGGTGTCAAAAATGATCACCATCCACTGCACCCAGAAGTGGCTTTCGAAAGTTTTCCTACGGCAGAAGGTTTTGCACCATCATCAGACTGAGCTGCTATGCTTAGGTGCCAGAGTCTACCTCCAGAACTTTTGAACATGGAACTGTCTCTACACCTGTCATAAACAGCTAGAACTACACACTATGAGCATTGCGTAATAATTGACATATTGTCAACAGCAGTCTAACTCGTATAACCCTTCATGCTCAGAATACTGTATTGCATTACACAGACTCATATCTTGCACAGGTTGTTGGGTGTAGCCAGCAAACCACCAGGGGGGATAGTATGCAAATTTGTCTGTCGGTGCTTTGTCTCAAGGGCTTGGTTATGCTGTGGGTGGGGGAAAAGAAGCTTCGTGTATATACAGGGGGCACAGGGAGTATTTGTGGTGCTTACATACGATTTCGTCTGCGTGTGGCGGGTCATGCACACTATGCACTTTTTCTAGAACTACACTAATATTGTACTGCCAGAAGTACCATCTATAATGAGTATGTAGCTACAGTCACAAGTAAGCTTCCAGCTGAGGATACCGTTTATCTGCTGTCGCTACACCATAACGCTGTGAGAGAGAAGACTGAAAGCAAGAGGCGTTTGGTTGTAATAAACAGGAGACTCCGCAAGGATTCAATGGGACTCAGTATAATTTGACTGCGTGTTTAAGAAGTCTGAAGCCGGAGTGTCTTGGCGCTGTGGCGCTGGAGCTGAGAGTCATCACGATCTACATCATCATCCTTATCATTGAGGCAGCTAGCTAGCACATGAATGAAGATCTAAACGGATATTCACGAATTTTCCAGTGGGTGCTCAACCTCGAATGTTTTGGAAACAAGTTATCACATGTTACGACGACACAATGCAGTAGTGTGCCACAATGCACAGAGTTTCGTCAAGCATCCTATTGGTCACTGCTTGGTTTTGTTTTGACAGTTAAAATCACAGGCCCGTCTTGAGTCCGGGGTCTGGCGTTTTTTACATTGTGCCTCCTATGGGCACATTGCATAGCTCAGAGACAATGTTGAAACCACCTTTTTTGGGTGCGACTGACAAGAGAAGCTGAGAAATGTGTGAAGTTGTACAGATTTTTACTAAGTACAGAGTCTACTTACTAGTCTTGCCGCACAAATGTGGAGCTGTTATACGTGGCTGTACTTGTGCTGGGCTGTTATAACGAACTTTTGCTTGAAATCTTAGCTATTTTGCGATGCTTTCCCGCCCCAAGCCAGCCTTGTGCCACCATGGGTTGTCATGCATGGTTTACTGTTGATGCTTCCCTCCATTTAAGTGCACGACATCCTCCTTTCTACTTTGTGTTCATTAGACCTCCTAGGGGGCTTATTGTCGTCCATGACCTTGGTGTTCAGCCCCAAAGGATTTGGCCAATCTCAAAACCATTGCCAGCACTGACGGATACCCAAGCAAATGGGATCTCCAAAGCAGGGCTAGCAGTTCTGCTAGAGCAGCACACCATGCTGGATTTGGGGAAAGCCCCCCCCCCCCCCCCCCCCCCGGGGGGGATGGGAGAAAATTGGGAATGTTTTGTGTGGCGACTTCTTTTCTTTACATTGAACAATCCTCTTGCAACTCCCCACCCGGTCTCCATCTTGACGCTGCTACTAGGCCTAAAAACATCCCTAACTTGCCATGTGCCAAAGAATGGGGTGTGATTTTCGAACAGCCCTGCCCACCTATTGAGTGTTCCCGACTAAGTATGTATCAGCAGTTGGAAGTATCAGCAGAACTATCAGCAGTTGCCCATGCGCAACTCCCAGAGAAATAATTCGATACCTAGATGCATATGTCCGGCTTACCTGCCCCTCATTGCGTGCCTGCCCCCATCCTTGCAGGCAGCCTGAGGGTACTAGCCTCCGGCAGAAAAAATTTCAAAGGCACTTCTAAAGGCACCTTTAACCTGCATGTGCAACCAGAACAAACGTCGGAAACCAGTCCCCCAGCTGCTTTACACAAGCTGGGCCCTGACGTGTTCTCCCAGCTCGAGTTGGGCTGCTTGTGGAGTACCCCATCGCAGTGCACAATTGCAATATACAGGGGTGGCCACCAGCACTAGCCACCAATCTCAAACCCAAAGACCTTCATTCTTGCAGCTGTGCTCGGATGCCGCTCAAGAAACCTCGCCACATTGCAAGCCCGGCTGCAGGCGCTACCTTAATCGTGCTCCAGCTCATCAGGATAGATGGGGCGTTCTCTAGGGACGACTGTCTCAAGTTCCTTGTCCCTTGACATGGCCTTCCGCATGTCATGTGCATCCTCCTCTCCACTATAATAGCCCAAGACTCTTCGGTACAGAGTGTACCCCATCTGCAAATGCCCGAGCCATAATTCCTGCCTCAGCTCCGCGATGCTTCTCATACGAGCCAGTGATTGCAAGAAGGTTGCTCCCTCAACCTCTGTCTCTGCAGTAGTTTGCTCACAATTCCTTCCACTTCAACCTGACTTCCCTGGGAGGGAGATTCACAAGAGGGGGGGGGGGAGAGAGAGAGAGAGAGAGAGAGAGAGAGAGAGAGAGAGAGAGAGAGAGAGAGAGAGAGAGAGAGAGAGAGAAGGGGGAGGGGGAGCATGTTTCCTCACGTTGCCATGCTCAAACAATGCATGTAAAACAAATGATTCTTAGGCAAAGTTGTTGACCCCACCTTGAAATACATGTTAATGGCATTTATATTGCTGACACGAACAAAAAGATCCACAAACCAGCCATGGTGCACCCGATCCGTCACGTCCTCCAGCATGCTCATCAATTGATTGGCCAGTCCCTGTCGCCTAGTGCAGCATGATCAAATCTCAAGAAGGCAATTCAGGAGAGACTATTCACCTCATGTCACACTCTCTCAAATGGATCATCCTGCTGACCAAAAACCTTCTATCACTATGCTTTTCTGGTTGATTAATGCATAAGAACATTCTCTATGGTGTTCCGTACCTAAATTCAGGAGCGACAGTGACAGCGGTTACATGCCCATGCCAATTTTTCACTATCTCTTCTTTCTCTTTCACTTTCACTTTTTTATCTTTCCCTTCCACCTTTCCCAATATATAACCCATGGCTGCTCCTCTTGGTCCCTCAGCCATCATGCAGTATTCAGGCCATCTTGCTAGGTACTGAAGGTAAAATGGCAGATGGTACTGCAGGCCAGACACACATGGATTGTTAGCTACAAAACAGGGTACACAGCACTGCAGATGCATCCAACCAAACTTGCTATCGGCTTGCATCTAACCCCTTTATCGACATCCTCAATAAAGCCTACATATGATGTACATGCTACAAGCTTGCATTGCGTGGCCCTTGTTTAAAGTTGGAGTACCAAGGTTAAACTGAACTTGGCAACCCTGTCCGAACCCTTCCTTCCCAAGTTTCCCTTAACCACTATCTCATGAAATGCAGTATGCAGATTTGCCTAAGCGACACTGTCCTTCCCCGTAACGTAACAAACCGTATGCAAAGGTGAACATACCGTTTCGGTGAAGTAATCGAGGTTGACAGCATTGAAAGTGAATAGATCATTGCATACAAATCGCCTTATCGTAGTCATGGTGTCAGTTATCAGAAGCAATATTGGATACACGATATGAAGACAGCGTCATAACGTTCTAGTCATGGGGAGAGATAAGGCGACAGACAACTCAGATTCACTGCGGCCGGCTGCCTGGGAACTGCAAGCACCACAAAAAATAAACGACTTCTTGAGTTATTGCTTTCAAATTGGCAATGCCGCTTGAGACCGACAGCTGAGAGACGCCTTTTCTACGCTCCGTCCGCATCATGATCAAGCCCAATCGTGCGTGCGACTCCCCAGCGCCAGATCATCTAGCCCAGATGTATTCGGCTGCCGAGTTTCGCCACCAATGTGATCTGAGTTTGGGTACTACCACTGGGATAGGCACCCACACTTTCTTAAGGGAAAAGTGAAATACATCAGTCCTTTCCCACACTTTCTTATAGGGAAAAAATATCCGTCTTTTCCTTACACAACCTATATCCCCCGGGGGGGAGGGGGGGGAGGGGGGTTAGGTTGTTCAGATCATCTGATCCCAGGGGCTTAAGAAACCGAGGGCCAAACCAGAGTATTTTTTCAGCTATAAATGGCATTTCCG
Organism: Botryococcus braunii; assembly: GCA_002005505.1. NCBI lineage: Eukaryota > Viridiplantae > Chlorophyta > Trebouxiophyceae > Botryococcus > Botryococcus braunii. Next base: position 197,300 of record KV908498.1, read on the forward strand.
CCGTCAAAATGACATTGCAAGATGACTGAAATACTTCACTTGTCTCTTAACACTCTTCCCTCTCCTTCTTTGGGAAAGGAATGCCCAGGAATCCGGAGAAATCTAGCCCAGGGGTCTAAGTTCTCTCCTCAAGGTCCTTCACCCCACTTCTTAAATATGGAGGGCGCTCAAGCCTATCACACCCATGGATTCAACCCGTAGCTACAAACCCCGCTAAGACTTCACACTGCACCTTTCGCACAGTTGTTTGCCGCTGGCAGCCAGTCACTTTCAAGTGATCATGCGCAAAAATCCCGGGGTCTTGGGGGTGTTGTACGCTTGGTCCATTGGTGTGTTGCATTGTGATTGGCTCCTTGTCTGGGTGGTGATTAAGATGGAAGCGAAGCAAAGCCTGACTCTAAACAACGTAAGTAGGGTATCTCCACGTGGTGGAGAAACACCACCTCCGGATCCGGGGCAGGCCCCAATTGGAGTGTAACATGTTTTGGACACATGTCCACTTGGGCCCGTCGCTCCTGCTGCCTGTGAGGCTACATGCGTACAATTGTAAGTCATCTGTTCATGGACAGGTGTGAGGGCATTGAGACGCTGAAGTACACAGACAGATTTATAATAAAGAGTGAAGCCTATCCTAACCGCACACCATAAATCCGTCATGCTGGTACGCGGAATCTAGGGGCCAGATACTAATGGTGATAGTGAAGAAAGTCCAGATCTGTTGATACAATATAAAGCGGGAAGCCTACCCGGGGGCGGGGGGGGGGGGGGGGCAGAGGGAGTGAGAGACAGATTTGTGAAGCAGATGTTCTACAGATAGGTTTCGGCCAGACATATTCACATGAAAAATGATGCATACTTTTAACAATGACCAGCGCAACAATACTTATTTATGCACCGTATTCCATGTCTTTAGTACTCACCGCAGATTTGTTTGTTTTTGTGTGTGTGTGTGTGTGTGTGTGTGTGTGTGTGTGGGGGGGGGGGGGGGGGAGTGTGTGGTTGTTTGTTTTGTTGTCCCCCTTCTTCACTTGTGCTTTTGAAGGCAAGTCTAATCCTATCTGGTCCTCCAGTGGGACTGATGGATTTTCAGAACTCCAAGTGTAAGCACACTAAGCATGCCACATATATCAAGACCCCGCAGTTATCACTGTTAGTTGTCCACATAATACTATCTGCTGTTCCTTCAACCGTCAGTGACATGCTCCCAGAATAGCTGTTCCGTCCATGCTAATACCCACAACAATGAAGTGTGCAGCTGGCCAGAGGCATTAATCATAGAAATAGAAACTACACTAGCAACCAGAACAACAACAACAAGCATTAGCAGATAATTGAATTTTTGATATCTACCGCTGATAGGCATTCCGAACAGTGTCAGCCTTGTGGATGTACTGTTAACATTGAAAACACTGCTATTATCTTCGTGGTCGCTACCATAGTGTACATATCCACGTGCATGCGTTTCCCTACTCTGCTGGCTGATCAGCAGAGTACAGATGTCAGAGGAGACGGTCTCCTGGCCCCATCATCTGCAGGCGCTAGAAACCCCTGGGGGCGGGGAGAGTATGCTGCAGAGACCTCGAGGATTGGATGACCCCATCTATGTGAACTCAGCTTTTCCAGTATCAACCACCTTCTGGCAATCCGACCAGGGGCCAGTGCGACTTGATTATATCCATGCAGGTAACCTTGCCTGATCGTCTTGGTATGTGAAGTGTCACTCCAAGGATTGATGTTCAAAAAGGATTCCTCACCTCTTATAATTAACATACTCTGTTCAAAAGCCTGCGCCACTTCAGGTGCAACTTCCAGAAGATTGCCCCAGGTTCTTTCCAGTATGCAACGCAGACACTGGCCCTCATCCCACTGGAAGGAACACTCCAGCACCTGACACCCCTCCCCAGCACCTGACGTCCTCGATGTGGAGGACGCAAGCCGCCGGTCTTGTCCAATAAACTGAGACGCTGAAGCATACAGACAAATGTGTGAAGCACGTGTACTACAGGTAGGTTTGGCCATACATCCTTTAGTCCAGTCGCATGCTTCCAAGAACTCTTGGCCAGAGACATCAGGCCAGCAACACCGGCACAACGAGTCGAGTCGTGCACAGGATTGATTCTTACCTTTGCACCCCAAACTCTTTTCTGTAAATGTTCGACATTCCAACAATCCCTACAGTGGGCAAAAGCCAAAGTGCATGCTGCATATGGGCTGCTGCCCCTTGTCTTAATCCCAGACCCCTCCCCTGGATTGTTCCCCACCTTATTAACCAAAAAGGTTTGTAATAGGGGCAGTGACTGAGGTACTCAGCGATGCAGTCATTTCCATCAACCCGTACATCATGGCCTGGCAAGGCGTCCCAAGTTTTATTTACACTTTTTTGTCTCACTCCCTGAAAGAGATCTGACATAGAGCCGCCACATTCTTATCCTTATGTAGAACTTCCCAACAGTACCCTGGACATTGCAAGAGTAATTAAATAGCTATGAGCAGTCCTTGCACGCAGGGCTATGCTGCCGCTGGGTTCCTTGCTTGTTTCTCCCAACCATATCAAGCTCAACAGCCAAGCAACTCTGTGTTCGAAGTTAACCCCCTGAATTGGCACAGACAATCTTCTTGTGGGATCTCCCATTAAGCCAACCCCACTGTTCCTCATGTAGCTCTCCCCACCCCCCCCCCCAAAACAAAAAAAATGGACAGGTACAATGATGTCGAAAACAAGCACACCCCGCTCATAGCCCCCACAAAGGGACAAAACACCCCTTCAAAACTTAGAACACTTCTAACCCGAAGCCCGCTGCAGTGTTCGACGGCATGTTTGGCCAGCTCCACCCTCCTCTCCAAAAGAAGCCCACTTTCACTTCCACATAAGCACGAAATCTTCCATGAGAACACATGCCACAAAATTAGACTTGTGTAATCCACCTGAGATTGTAAACGGGAACCATGTAACCCCTCGACAGCAGCCCGTTAAGAACAATACTGGAAGCTAAGTCCCTTTATAACTGTAAAACCACGCACTCACTTCATCAGGACACTAGGATGACCGTAAATGGCACCGGCTTCGTCTACTGATAGACAATAATAATCATGTGTTAGTAACACTGTTGCCACATATGCGTTGCGCAGCACTCTTCCAAATGGCTGTCAACCACATACACTGGACACGCAGTTGGAGGCAAGATTGTATAGTACAAACATGAAGGACAAACGCAAAATCCGTGCTGAAGGGCCTTTGCAGAACGCAATTTCACCATGCCTATATATTGCCCAAGCAGTGGCAAATCACCGCTTCAATATGATAGTCCCGTCCTTAAATTACGGTAATATGATGCTAAATACGCCATCGGCATATGGAGCCGAAGGCTCTTGAACGACTCATGAACTGCAGATCAACTGTTGATATGTGGCACATAGGAGTTCATACTGTCTTCCCTGTTCGTTCCACATCTTCCCAAACTCACCAGTGCCTCTCTATGCTTCAGGTCAGTGGCATGTATTCTTCTTGCAACTTACAGCATCGATCTGTCCGACACTGACATCAAAACAATTCCAGGTGAAACCACCTTACTTTCTGACACATACGAGTGACCTCAACATTAATTGAGGTGGCCCAACAAAAGGCTGAGGCCCGGCTGTTCCATGGGCATTTGGAATCCTGGGTGGAAGTATGCCAAGAGCCCTCATATGCCCTGCCTCACAGGGCCATTCTGTTTGGGCTTTCCTAAATAGGCAAGCCCGAAGCCTTCTGGCTGTGACAATTTGCATAAGAACGCAAGCTGGGTGGCCGGCAAGTAGTATGGCACCTTGGATCAAGGGAAACCCACATTGTACCAGTGCACCCTCTGCAAGAACACTCAGGTAATGTCCATGGCCAAACAGGACATGCCAAATTTGCATGTGTGTGCAAATGGGCCACCGCCATACCCATCTACAAGCCATAAAAGTACAGGCAAATCACAGGTTACCCCAGTGAAGCCCACGCAGGCATTCACGGATAAAACCCTGTCAGTGACCTCAGAAGCCAAGGACAACGCAAGGGGTATCCATGCACCTCACAACATACGAAGGGGACAAAACCGCAATGTCAGACCCACTATGGTCATCCAAGGTTGCTGACTGGTCACATATACTGCCTATAGACCTTCATATGTGAAAGCCACGCCAGGGGTGCAGAGACGGACTCTCACGATCATACGGATGCATGATGTTCCTGACCGCGACAAGAGCGCCAGAAGGCAAAGGAAAGTAGGAACAAACGACCTCGCAAATCATACACACCAAGGGCTTTTAAGCCAGCTCGTATGTTGAGAACGTCGTGCGCTTCACCATGTCAATGTCATAAACACCGATCCCGAGCTCTCCCATGCCAACATACAAGCGCCTTCCGGAAGGTGCAAAACAGATGCCTGATATCTGACACCCGTTGGGGTGCACCTTCAGGACCTGCACGCCCCCCCACAGCAACACACAATCAATTTTCAGCATATCCCAAAAGGGCACCCCATGCTTCTCAAGTGCTTTCTCCAAAAACTCTGCATTTTGCCTGCTACTCCTTGCCTTGTATGTAGTTACAGGGCACCCCATGCTTCTCAAGCTTACTCCAAAAAAGCTGCATTTTGCCTGCTACTCATGGCCTGACATGTGAATTCCTCATCGGAAAGCTCAAGTTTGACTTTGAACCTCTCCCAGCCATCAATTGCAACATCAGTCGCATGCAATTTTTAACACCCCATGTCAATGCAAGCCGCAAGCCATGTCTGAAAGGATAGTGGAGCAGAAGCAAACCTCAGACACAAGGCAGACAAAACCTGCAAACAGCAAGAGGGATTTGCATGCTTGAAGCATGTGCCCCGAACCTGTGACTCTGTGTACTTCCGAGCGTCCACAATATGACAGTAATTCTCGTGCTCGCTAAAGACCAGCAAATCGGCGGGGCCACTGCTGTACTTTACTCCACGGCAAGCGCTGCCAGCCTGAAGCCTGGCAACCGCCTGCAAACCAAGAAATGCCATGCCATAAATCAGCCTGCTGAGGGGAGGGGGATAGGGAGGGAGGGAGGGAGGGGGGGGGAGAGAGAGAGAGAGAGAGAGAGAGAGAGAGAGAGAGAGAGAGAGAGAGAGAGAGAGAGAGAGAGAGAGAGAGAGAGAGAGAGAGAGAGAAAGAGAGAGAGAAAGAGGGGGGGGGGAGGGGGGATGGGGGGAGGGGAGTCACGTCAAGAGATCAGCGGCACAGCTTAAATATGATACCCCAACTCAAGCGCTGCCCCTGAGAACTCACACTCTCTTGCAGTCTCTGGTAAGCACTCAGTGCAAGCAATCCAGCGACTTTGGACCATGCCCCCGAAGCCCATGGCAGAACAGAGAGGCCCTACTTCGACGAAGTAGGCCACATACCCGTTTGCCTCGAGGATCCCAAACGCAGACCTTTCCATCTTGGCTTGCCGCTGCAAAGCACGTTCCAGTTGCATTCCAAGCTGCAGACATGCCAGCATCTCCGAACTCACAATAGGTGCCAGCTTCTGCATAGCCTGCAGCCCCCACACAGTGCTCAAAGCCTATGGTGACGTCACCAAGATCCCAGGTCGTCCCAAAGGGTAAGTCCTGACATGCCTGCCCAAGTGAAGAGATCAGCATGCAGTGTAGTCCTTACCCCAAGCAAGTACAGAAGACTAAATTGCGATGCACCTACAGGCGGCTTCCTGGTCCTATCGCACCTGATTCTGTTGCCTTGTAGAGCATGGCCTCTGGACAGTCTCCTACACAGGCAAGGAGGCCAAGACCCTTGCTTAGCGCGGCATAGTTAATAGGCGTGGGGCAACGCACTGCGGTCACAGGAGCTTGCATATCTGCCAAGTTGTAAACCTTGATCGTGTTGTCATTATTGCATACAAAAAGCCGTTGTTCGCCTGCATTGCAAGGCCCAACCTCAATCCTTGTGATGATAGCAGATTTTTCTTTTTGTCAAGCCTAGTGCAATGTGCTAGGGTTCCAGAATCTGCATGTGAAACCCAGGAGCAAAAACAAAGCAAGGGCAGACTGGAAACTTACAGCGTCCAAATCTAAAATAGATACAAAGAATCACTGCTGAGTCCGATACAGCCTCAAGATCTTGTGTCAACCAGGGAATCTTGTCCATATATGGAGGGAGACAATCGTTTGTCTTTCACGACACTTACCTGACAGGTCCTTCGCAATATGCAGTGCATTGTTTACGCTTCCGCCCACAGTCCCTCGGAACATCACCTCCCCTGTTGCCAGATGTCTGACATCCAACTACAACAAAGAAAGGATGTTAAAATGAAGGGGGAAACCCACAGCAAGTATAACTAAATACCCAAAAGTTAACAACCGCTTGTCAGCATGTTCCATACCTGACTGTTGTGCCCCCCTGCTGCTATGTAGCCCCCTCCCACTGTCATTGATGTTGGCCCAAAAAGTAAATCTTGGACAACTGTTGACTGCAACCCCTCATAACCATAAAATCATCCCCTTCAAGTGCAGCACAGCTGTACTTCCTTAGAAATGAAGCAGAACGCACCCTGTCAGCACGGACATTGTAAAGAACCGTGGAATGCTGATGCACACAGAACAGCTCGTCCGGTTGCTTGCATGTTATCAAGTCTCGCAACTGCCAGTGCTGTATAGTTGTAGACCGGGCTGCAAGATGACAACAACAAAGTCAAAAACGGGCTTAGAAAATGTGATAGTCGCAGCAGATATACTTCAGAATTTCAGTGACTGCCTTCAGGTCAACTGTTAAGTTGCAAACGCCCGCACCAATACCAAACACCAATGAGTTACAGGACGATGGGCCTCACCGCAAGTTCCTGCATAGTGAACGAAAGGGCTATTGAGATTTTCATACTGAACATCTACTTCTTGTGCCATTCCCGCTCAAGATCAGTCCTTATGCTAGGAGTTGAGTCCAGCTGCCGTACGATAAAGCGAAGTCGCAAGTATGCCACTGATCAGCGCCCTCCGTGTTTTTCCTTTCAATACCTATATAAAATTTCTAGTTGTAATGGCCTAGTGCCTGCCAAAGCAAACTGTTTCCAGAGTAATGGCTGAGTTGGCTCCTGCCTGCGTTTACTCGGGTGGCACGTGCGTTGCGAGTATAAGTTGCCGGGGTTAATTGCAGAGTTTGCATTTCCCAACACGACGTTTGCCATCAAATTCATCTCACCATGTAGCCTCTGTTCACCTGTACGGGTGCGATACTAGGCTGACGAGGAGCGACACGAAACTAGGGGCTGTGCTATCGAAAGAGGACAAGTACAACAAAAACAACTTCCCAAACCCTTACAAAGACTTTATGGGGCAACAAAAACCTGAAGATGCTAGTACATTGCTGTGGCGGCTATGTGGACGGTCCGTCACAAGGTTTAAAACGGTTGCGAAGGGGCGCAAGAGTGTGCACAAATCCCATGCGACGGAAAGGGCGCTTCCCGCCCGTATCAGCGAGAACGATTTGTGTTTTGGATGTCGTGGGTTGCTTCTGATGTGCCATGTCACACGTTGCCCGTACCGGACACCTGGTCAGCACGATACATGGGTCCCTTCCAGGGAATCACGATGAACTCGCTGCCGCAGGACGGGCGTTCACGTTCTGGAGGATCGAGAAGTGGGTAGAGCGGCTCTACTACGAGCCGATTGGCCAGCGGGGGTCCGACTAAGCAGCCCCCCGCCTGGCCCCTGCTAGCCGCCTTCCATTTGGTCAAGCAGTTGAGGACTCGAAAGATACCTCTAACGAGATGATTAACAAGAGCATCGTACTGCTCCCAAAAGGTGGCTAAAGGTTACGGCACCGAAGATGCTGTTGTGTTGAGAGGGCGATTATGCCGCTTGCAATTGCAGTTCACGTCTAGTCCGAGTCAAGATCAAGATGGGCAAGAAAGGAAGGATGAGCATATAAACATGCACACAAGGCAACGGCTCGACTGCTCTAGAACCAACCACAATGCTGGCAACACACTATAATTCTTCTACACACCTGCACACCATACTACGCGACCAATCCATGTAGCATGAACAAGGTAACATTGTTCGATGGCAACCTGCACAACAAAATATCTCATCCTTCGATCAAATCTTCAATCTTTCCTTCCTAAACCCTTCGACCTAATGCTCAACCCTTCGAAGGCAATTTGTACAATGCAATATCTAAAGGAATGAAGATAAACAAAACCACCACAACAACGCGTCCTTCAGTGATGTCGAACCTAAAGGCGTTAGCTAACGCATTCCGAGCTCTGGCTTTCATCTGACTGTAGGGCTAGATGGTAGTCAAATCAATTAGGGTGCGCGCATGCGAAAGAGAGAGGGGGAGGGAGGGAGAGAGAGGGGGGGGGGGGGAGGGAGGGGGGGGGGGGGGGGGGGGGGGGGGGGGGGGGGGGGGGGGGGGGGGGGGGGGGGGGAGGGAGGGAGGGAGGAGAGGAGAGGAGAGAGAGGAGAGAGAGAGAGAGAGAGGAGAGAGAGAGAGAGAGAGGAGGAGAGAGAGAGAGAGAGAGAGAGAGAGGAGGAGGGGGGAGGAGAGAGAGAGAGAGAGAGAGAGAGAGAGAGAGGAGAGAGAGAGAGAGGAGAGAGAGAGAGAGAGAGAGAGAGAGAGGGGGGGAGGGGGGGGGGGGGGGGGGGGAGAGAGAGACAGAGAAAAGAGAGAGAGAGAGAGAGAGAGAAGAGAGAGAGAGAGAGAGAGAGAGAGAGAGAGAGAGAGAGAGAGAGAGAGAGAGAGAGAGAGAGAGAGAGAGAGGAGGAGGGGAGAGAGGGGGGGGGAGAGAGGGGGGGGGGGGAGGGAGGAGGGGGGGGGGGGGGGGGGGGGAGAGAGAGAGAGAGAGAGAGAGAGAGAGAGAGAGAGAGAGAGAGAGAGAGAGAGAGAGAGAGAGAGAGAGAGAGAGAGAGAACACACACAGAGAGAGAGAGAGAGAGAGAGAGAGAGAGAGAGAGAGAGAGAGAGAGAGAGAGAGAGAGAGAGATAGAGAGAGAGAAGGAGGGGGAGGGAGGGAGGGAGACATCCACCAAAGTGCATTTACTGGGGGATACACGTCTTCTCTGCCATTATTGGCAAGTATAACATTCCACATGTGCTAAACTGGGGTGCACCAACTATGCTTCAAGCTTCTCTTGCAGGAGGAACTATGTAGTGTTGGCGCTCTGTCAACGCGTGCTTTGCCCTTTGTCACGATCTGTTAATCACTGTGGAAGCCGATCATGTCATCAGGCTCGAGAGCCTGGACAGATGTGCCCTCTTTGATGCATTCGTTGATGAAAACGAACGAGCAGGAGCACGAGTCCTGTGTTTTTACGGAGCATACTAAGCGGGTTATGTTCTCAGGCATTTGGTGTCCTCTTGAGCCGTGGTGGCTGGTCCGTCCTTCTAACGTGCTGGGACTTCCTGCTTGGTCCATCCAACGTGCTGGGACGCCTGGGAGGGTCTCTAGTGGGGGCCTGGGGCCCAGGCCCTGGGCCCTGGCCCAGGGCCCCTGGGGATCGGAAGCGCCCTCAGGCCCCACTGTCATCAGCAAGAAGTTACACCAGCAAGACATGTCAGTACTTGGGATCCTATATCATGGCATCACATTGCATACTTAAAAAGGGACCTGCCTGGAATCTGTCGTAGGGAACGGAAGCAAAATCTCAGCGCTGAGCAGTCATCCGGGGCAATCGGGAGCTCGTAAAAGTATCTCACAGCTGATGTCGCAATAAGGGTCTGTAAGTATATCTATTTAATTAAGAAGACCGGCTGTTTCTTTAATTACCAAGTATTTAAGAGCACTCTTTGGCAGAGTACTCGTTGGGGGGCTTGACGGGTTGGTTTGTGAGTCATGTGACAGTCTTTGCCACTAATGGGCAAAATCAATTGCGCAATGGCATGCAGCTGTCGCATTTCCTCCAATCATCAGCTGATTTTAGGTCGGTACCAGAGGATACATCAGTACCATCATGTGAATGCCAGATCAACAATAAGGTAGACCCTCAGTGCGGCTTCATCTTCGGTGATGGAAACAGTCACTCATGGCAAACGCTGTATTCGTCATCATCAGTCCTGTCATCGCTACTTATGCTGTTAATTTCGGGAGTTCAGGCTCTCCGTACGGAGGCGTGCTACAGACCCGGCTGATCATTGTGTAGAGAATTTAGAAAACGTCCCCTTTTCCTGTACTTGGAAGGTGCGAGTGATGAAACAACTTTTGAGTTCTTGCGAAGATAATGATTCAAGGACTCTACGTCTCGCAAAGGAAGGACAAGTAAAGTGATTGGTCAGCTGTTGGTCAGTGCAGGTTCGTGATTATGAACTTGACCAGTATGGAGTAGTCAACAACGCCATTTACGCGAGTTACTTGCAACATGGTAATGATCGCACCTTTTTAAGAGACTATGCGCGTGTACAAGGCATGGGACTTGTCATATCTGTTGGTGGTCCACATATAGAAATTTGAATAGTGTGCTTTTTGACTTCTGGTAGGCATGATGGTCTGTATAGGTCACTAAGGGATGTCTCCTTTTGATGCGATTTCATGTACCTAAGGAAAAATAGGTACATGTAGCGATTGGATGTTGTTGACTTCAGTTGCTTGATTCAGGACCTTAGACTGCAATTGGTTGTGTGTGGAGTGACCAAGGCAAGTTGATAAGTATGTATGTCTCCAAAACTATCTGCAGTTACGCAGTGTGGAATCTTGCTTGAGAGAAATATGCCTTGAAGTTAGGCTTAAGATCAAAATGTGATCTGAATAACCGAAAATTACTCTCAGTTTGTGCATCTTTCCATAATGTCGAAGTCCTGCCCGAAGGCCGAAGGTTTCACTCTCTTCATGTAGCTACACAGTGAGCGGAAAGCAAAGCAAACACACACATTGGTGGGCTTGTCACTGAGGTGGTCTTGGATGATTGCAGTGCGACATGAGTTCTTGGAATTTCTGGGCCTTGATGCTGACGAGGTTGCAAGGAAGGGGAATGCCTTGGCCTTATCTCAGCTCGACATGAAATTCAGGGCACCTTTGAGAAGTAAGGACATTGTCCGTGGTACAGTTGTGACATCAAAGGTTACTGGGGCACGCATTATTCTGGATCAGGAACTCTACCGCCTACCAAGGCAGGGAGAACAAAATGCGCAGGTGGTGCCTGGCTTTTGTTCACCACTTCACCTGAATAAGGCCTGAATGTATGTTGACTCGTTCAAGTGACAACAGTAGGTGTATGCAAGTCCCGGTTGTCTCCGTTGGCATACCAGACTGAAGAATGACTGCAAACTTTGTCAATGACAACTTGAATTGCTTCCAAATGCACATGGATGTGTCAGCAGCCCAACAGTCTGCAATTATAAAATGAGTAACACGAGGGCAATAACAAGGAATAGTGTATTGTAGTTGGTTGTAGAATTCAGCAATTGAAGACAACTCCGACACAATACCCTTTATCTGACCTTATCTAATATTAATCAAGCCCCTGACTCACTGTTCTGAGGCTGCCAATCAGCTCATTTATTACCAAAGTATTTAGTTATATGAAGCTGAAAACACTCTGTGTAGGATCCTGGATGTTTTCAAAATGGTACTTGATTCAAATCATTGGTCTCGCTGGTCTGTATCACTTAGTTTTTGTGGGCATTCTGCGGACTTGCAGATACAGCACATCATGACAGCCAGAGCCACAATTGTATCGTTGGACGTCAATTACAAACCTCTTCGCATTCCAGAGGGGGTTGGACAATTGTTGCTACATGGCAAACCAATGTCCCCTCAGGAAGCTGCTGAACTGGGGGAACTAATTGGATGGGCAACCTAGTTCACTTCTGATGACTTCTGAGATATACTTCTGAAGGACAGCGAAACAATTATGAGAAAAGACAAGTCGGGACCCCTAGAGTTCTTATACTGCAAACATATATGTTTGCAACTATATAGTTGAACCCCAAAATTTGTTCTACAAGTGGGAGGACACGCCTGCATTTCACCCGTCCACCTGGCAAGGCACTCAGAGTACAACCATTACATATTTTGAGAAGCTCAATCCATTTGACGGTCCAGTGTAAAAAGTCCCTTGTACCACTCGTAAAGTTCTCTGACCCACGCATGTTGCACAGATGCCTGTGAAAGGCTCGGTCTCCAACCCAAACAACTTACACCGATGCCTTGAATGACTGGAAGATAAAATAGTTTCAACCACGCAGTCGAAATTGCATCCCCGCACCAGGCTTCCATTCGTTCCTGGCTCGAGGCCCCCTTGCTTTCTCCCTCAGGCCCCCTCCCCCCCTTTCGACCTCTGAATCCCTTGTATCTCCCCCCCCCCCTCTCCCCCCCTGGCTCTGAAGGGTTACTAGTGATTCGGCCTAGGGGCCCAGAGCGACAGAACCGTCTCTATGCCTCAGTTGTGGCAAAGCCCCATATCTGACTGGGGCTTCCCACTAAAATAATCCCGGTGTGTCATTTGTTAGGTTCATCTCCCATCCTCCACCCCAACCCCTCATCACTACTCGCAGCTCGTGGCTCCACCTGCCCAACTCCCTCATCTTCATCTCCCCCTTACTAAGACTTCTTAAATCAACCTTACTTGTCACCAGCTGCAAAAAGATGAGCCAAGCGGCGCCGCACCAGCTAACTAGACAAACACAGGTACCCCACCACAAAGGAAGAATAATTGGATCTTTTGTAAAACCTAAGTGATTGCTCAACTCTTGCTCAGAATATCTCCACAGTCTCATAGAGACAGCTGCCAGCCCTGGTCTGTGTCGTTTTACCTCCACGTAAAAGCAGATGAATTGCCATCTAGTTTCTTTCCTACATGATTGTCACTCACAATTATCATCAGCTCTGGGGTTCACTGTCTTGTAGTATCCGCTCCTTAGCTTCGTGAACTTTGGACTGCAAGTAGAACGATCCAAGCTTCTCGTTCTGGGTAAAGAGGTGATTATACTTCTGCACATCATGACACACAGTTCGTCAAGAGCTTTGGGTCAGTACGCTTGACCAGCAGAGCTCAACTCCTGCAGATAACTACAAAAGACGTTAGCTCTACCCCACAGGTGGTTCAGGAGTACCTGTTCAACTTCCAAGAGTGGGGCTCCTCGTTCAAGCCCCAGAATTTTGTAAGCCTCATCAAGTGTCATCTGGCGGGTCCGTGAGGCAGCTTTACTTACATTTTCAGCTGTCATCCCAGCCCTTTGTCCATCTGTGCAACAAGGGTCCGTCAGAAATCTCATGTGTTAGGGACGCGCATTAAACTCTCGTACCTATGCACCACGCAAAGCGGGACAACAATATTTTCCTTGACAAGTAAGCTGTAGTATGATGAAATAAAGCCGACCGACCTTTGGAACATAGACGAGATCACAGCCCCATGACCTACGCATTATTACCATGACAAAATTGAATGCTTACTTATGATAGCCTGTCGGTACGCTTGGCTTGCTGCCCGGATCAAGATACCAGCACCCGCTACCAAAAGATTAGCTATAACTCGAGCAGCCTGCAGTCAATCACGGAAAATTTCAATTCTAACAGCAGACTTGGAGCATACATAGTGCATCTCAAGGGTAAGACGGGCCTATCGTACCATATACTCACGACGAAGCAAAGGATGTATTTGGTACTAAGTCTGCGGTGACGCCCCTCTCCTCTTCATCAAATGTCATTACAAAAAAGCATAAATACTACCTGCCTGCAGAAAGTACATAAGCGATGTACTCGTAATCGCACGGGAAGGTGGTTAGTTGGCATAATAAAACGGTGTCTCAGGCAGTGACGAAGGGCTAATGTAGCCCGGCTCCACGTCATGTAGTACATGATCGATGAAGCTCCGCGTGAGTTACCGCGTAAGTTACCTTAACGCGGCATTTGGCCGATCAACCTTCTGGAGCTTCCATCCTTCAGAGCTCGTGAGGAAACTACACTACACGAGAGTGCTTGAACATTTCCCACTACTTTAAGCACATCGACCTTCTCACGTTAACTGGTTGAAAGCGTGAACGCACATTCAGATTGTTATCTTCTTCCTCTATATTGCTGTGTGCTGTGCGTATCTCTTTGTTAGGATAGTACTTCAAAGGAGTTCGTCGCGTTGGAACATGACTACCGTTGCAGATATGGGAGACCAGTCTGAAACACAACTTAAAAAGCGAAAAATGATGCCACCCCCCGCCCCGCGACCACCGAAAGGAGAGGTTAAGATTCTGGACGAGGACGAGTGGACTGCAAATATCGAAGCTATAGTTCAGCGCGATTTTTTCCCAGATGTTCCTAAGCTCGAAAATAAATTGGAGTGGCTCCAGGTGCTTAATACTGGATTCTGTCCCAATGTGGGTGCCTGTGTCGCCAGTCTATTCGTCGAGACGTTCTGTATGCTAACAAGCAAATCACTGCAGGCATTGAAGAGCCAGGACCCGGCACAGATTCGGCAGGCCCAATTAAACATTCAGCGCCGCCGTGCAGGCTTCAAAACACCCGTTGGTTTTACCCCTGGGACTTTTCGAACTCCAGGAGCAACCTTGCTAAGGACACCAGGCTTCACGGGGACACCCATGGCCACACCAGGGCTTACACCAGGTCCTGGTTTGGGGTTACGGTGCGTCAGATAACGTAGATTGTAGCCGCTCTTCTTTATCTCCTTGTTTGGACTGTGGGCCTAGAGTTCTCAGGTCGCTGACAGGACTTCCGCTGAGGCATTTGGACCTCAATCATTGAGGGTGCCTTTTTGTTCCACAACCTACCAGCAACTCACAGTGAAGAACTGCCCATACTTAAAGCAAGCAAAAGGAGGGAAAATGTGACTCACCAAGCTATATCAGTCTCTAATCTCCACACACTGACAGTTGCCCCGCCACCCGCAGGGAACTTGAGGGTGCGGGTGAGGTGAAAGCAAATGTTCCCCCACCTGTGAGTTTGGACAAATACCTTTCCAAGCACACCAGTGAGGATAATGCTGCCTTCTCTGAGATAATGGAGTCAGAAAATAAGCGTCGCCGCTTAAAGCACGCCTGGCTATACCACAACCCAGATGAGGTGGGCAGTTTAAGTTGTCCACAAACAGCCCTTTTGTTAAGACAGTTGGCATGTCAGGGATACGGGCACAGATCTGTTGCACCGGAACAGAACTCTGTGCTCCAAGCGTGGGTCGTTGAGTTATGTGGGCATGCCCCTTCGGGTTTTGAAAGAGATTTTGAGTATGTGTAAACGGGGGTTGAAGGCACATCCACATTCACCTGCGGCTGCATTGCCCCCCCCCCCCCCAAAAAAAAGAGAAAGGGACGGCCTTCAACACACACACACACACACACACACACACACACACACACACATACACACGCGTGCACACACACACACTCACATACACACACACACACACACACACACACTCACACCCACACTCCCACACCTTGCATAGGCCCCACGGAGATGATGGTGCAGGGGAAGGGGAGTACTGTTGGAAGGGATTTGGCTGGTGAGGGCGGGGCTTGTTGAGGTGAGAAAAGGGGACAAGGAGGGCAGCAACTGGTGGTGAAGGTTGGATGTATTCCAGATGGGGAAGCATATGAAGAATGGGGAGAAATACAGGGGGGTTAGTATTTAAGAGCATGGAGCTGTTGTGTGTTGAACATTTTTGGGTTCTTGGATTGTGGGGAATTCGGGGACATCAGTTTGCCCTCTCCTTCCCCTCTGATTTCACGCACCATAAAAGTTGTTAGTGGTTCCCTACTCATTCAGAGCACTTTGGATGTTTGGTGAAAAAGGGGGGGGGGGGATTTCACCCGGTATGGTGAGCGGCCGTTTTTTTTTGTTGGGGGGGGGGGGGGGGGGAGGGGGCATCTGTTGCCCTGGAGATTGCATGGGATCTTCATGGGGTTATTGTTGCAGGTTCTACAAATAGAGGGACCTCGGAACAATGATGGATATGGAACCACCTTGCAGCCGATGGATTCTTTGGAGAGTTGGACATACACTCCAGCCAATGCTCTTTATTATGACTCCTCCCAACGTGCTGATGCCCCACTAACTGAGAAAGAACAAGCTGCAATGGTGCAGGTATGTTCTCCTGTGATTGTTATCATTCTGTATAGCCTGCCCTGGTTGTTCACAATTTTGTAGCTTAGGGAGAGCGTTGCTGTGCAAGGCAGGTGAACGCTCTCACTCTTCCTCAGCAGGTTTTCCGAGACAAGGATGGGATGAGACACGGACAAGAATGGGGAAACAGAGGGCCTTGGCAAGGCGCTGAGATGGGTGGAGAAGCTATATATGGAGGGATGATGACCCTGCTCTCAGCTGTAAGTCGGGTGTGGTCTTGTATTGTTATTAGGGAGGCTACGACATTGTCTATCCCCAAAATTTTCCGGTACGGAGCAATTGGATAGGGATTTGGTGAAAGGTGGGAATGCCGATTGGCTCTACCTGATCAATGCTACAGAAGGCATTAGGGTTTCTGGGTTGGTGGCAGCCAGCTGGAATGCACAATGCGTGTGTGGCCTCCCATCAGCATTTGTGAAGCAGCACAAAGTCACGCTCCATATTTATTAGCATAACATCTCATGGCTTCAGCACATACCACACCGCTTGTCTTCTGATTGCAGCCTTGAAGTGTTGAGGTTGTACCTGTGATTCTTAAATGGCATGCAGATCTGCAAAGCCTCTGTAATTGACATAAAGAAAGGCCGTTGCAGTGCATTGCCCAGAATGTGCTACCATTCACAACGTAGGACATTAACATTGGAACCACAAGTTGCTTATTTTCGCTGGCACAATTTGGAGCAGCAGAGGAAAGGTGTTCCTGATGATATCTCTGAAGAGAGACCTGCCTCTTGGTAGAACATTTCTTACTTTCGCACCCTAAACAGCAGATGCGTGTCCTCAAATACACCATGCCATGCGTGGGTCCAAGCACACAGGGCAAGTTTTTTTCTTTTTCTCCTTCCCCCCCCCCCTTTTTTTGTGTTTGGGGGGGGGGGGGTGTGAGGGGCTGTGATGGGGGAATGCTGGCGCGCTCTACAATGGTGTATGCCATGCCATGCTGAAATAGGCGAAAAGTAAATGATTCGGGGTATCAAGTTTGACGCCTCCTGTGAAATGTATTATCACGGCCTCTACTATCTGCAGAGGTGAATGGGGCTTGTGAATCCAGTACAACTTGCCGTAGCTTTTCGGAGGGCTTTTACAACTAAATGCTGGATTGGGTGCAGGGAGCCCCCAAAAGTATTAATCTTAGAGGTACCCGCTTCACAGGAACAGCAGCCCCAGGGGAGGCACCCGAACTGGAACCTGCAGAGGGCCCTCGCAACGCTGTGGAGGCTGTTGCAGCACACCACGCAGCAGCCTTCCCCCGCCTGGCCACGCCATCCCTCACGCCTGGTGTTGAGGAGTCGCCCTTTATGACCTGGGGTGATGTAGAGGGGACACCCCTGCGATTGGAAGTGGATGACGACATTCCGCTTGCCCCTGGGGATCCTGACGCTCCACAGTTTCGCATTCGCGAGATGCCAGCGCGAGACCAGTAAGTTTATAGTCCCATGTCGACCTCAACCTACAAATTGATTGGGCACGTTTGCTAGGGTGGAGGGAGGAGGTGGAGATGTAAAATCTCTGGATTGCGTGTTGGGATGGAAGGGAGGAGATGAAGGAGGGTGGATTTTCTTTTTTTTGGGGGGGGGGGGGGGTCCCAGTATGTTGTTGTAGGAATTTCGAGCCGTCATCTGTATATTGTTTTGTTTGGTCGGGTTTGTTGGAAGCCTGATGAGTATGTACTTTGCAGATACAAGGGCCGTGCTCCTTTTGAGTGAGGCACGGGTGAGCGTTGCTGGATGTACAAAAGGGAACTAATATCTCCTTTTTACCGTGGGAAACTAGTATTGTACGTCTACTTTAATGTGACGTTTGGGGACATGGTATCCCTTTCATCTTCAAGGGCATCTGTTCAGGTGGCCTCCTCTGTCAAAATGTGCATAATGCACTTTTTGAAGTCAATCTCATTGCTATCATATGTGGAAATGACAGGTTGGCAAGGGACTTGAGCGCAAAAGCCACTGCCAGTCTTCTTAAAAGAAAGGCCCCAGCTAAAGTTGGCACACCACTGCGGGGTAGCAATCGGAGGCCCACAACAGCTTCTGGTGGGCAGGCATGCCTTACACCAGCCGCACGGAAACTGGCCTCGCAGCTACGCAAGAATGCTCCTGACACTGACTTGCAGGTGTGTGCTCCCACCTCTTACAATTAGAGTCACCGGTTGTAATTTCTGGGGTGATCATCGGGACCCCACTGCTCTGTAAGGCATGTTCATTACATTGTCTGTTACCTTGGCATTGTATAACAAAAAACTCTTGTTTTGCCAACCTGTCCGGTGCATATAGAAACTTGGAACTCGTCGTAGGAGCTCAATGCCGCTTCCCAGGGTAGGGCGGCCGGCAAATGTAGGGTTGGAACTGACAATACTGCAGGTTGAGCAACTGCCGGCCTTGCCCCCTCTAGTCAAATCGTCCATGCCGGGTTGGTCCGTGTTGGGTCTGCTGTTGGCGTTTTTCTGCCTGGCAGCCGACTTATCCATGTCTGCATTGCTCAACGTGTATGTTATTGTGGGTCTTCCTGTCTTCCACGTGGCTTGTCCTGTTTTGGGTTTGTCTGTCTGCGTTTTGTTCCTGCGCTTTTGCATCTGCATAGCATTGCATCCGTTGGTCAAATTTGTGCTAAATTTTGGTCTTGCCTTCATGCAGCTGCGAGCCAGCTATAAGGGGACACCGTCTTGGCAGAAGCCAGCCTCCACACACCATAC
Organism: Botryococcus braunii; assembly: GCA_002005505.1. Lineage (NCBI taxonomy): Eukaryota > Viridiplantae > Chlorophyta > Trebouxiophyceae > Botryococcus > Botryococcus braunii. Next base: position 216,046 of record KV908498.1, read on the forward strand.
AGGTGTCTCAGGCTTCGTACCCCGTGCTCCCAGTCTGACACCTGCTCAGCAACTGCATAATATTTTGCAAGACAGGCGGGGGTACACTGGCGCTGAAGCCAGCAACAAATCTAGGAAGGCAAACATCACTGATGACCTTCTCAAGATATAGGACTGATGATGGTACAATGGACCTGATGGTAGAAGGTGATCCATCAATCCAGGGAAGTGTAATTGTAGAGGCAGTGTTGTGGAATTTGAGCATGCCCGCTGACCATGCGTTGATGTGGAGTGGGCAAGTTCTATGGGTTGCAAAGTATGATGAGCGAATGAGTGTTGCTGAGGGTGTCACGCTGCATTGTAGGTCCAGAGTTTGTGTAGTGTTGCAGTCGTTTCATTCTGACGACTTGCATGCTTGGTTGGTGCGTTGTGGAGGGGACTTCGTTGAGAAAACAGTTAAGCTTGATCAAGCGCAGGTATTAGAAGGTTTTACTCTATAGATATGTGAGGGGCTGGTGCTTTGAAGTTTGTTGGAACAGTTCTTGAACTACCCGTGTGAGCAAATGAACCGCATGACAAGAAGGGCATGGGGGATGTCAGATATTTCCCCCCTGTTCTTGGTGTTCCACTTGCAGCCTGCATCTCTGCCAGGTCCTGGTGGAACAGGAAGTGCAGAATTAGCAAAATGAGGGCATGAAGTAACGAGCAAGAGAACTGAAGGTGTCCTGGATAAGTTTGAGATGGCTGCCAGATGTGGGCCTTGTCCCATATGCCTCTTGCCACTTTGGAACTCCTAAGAGATACTGTCTCTAATCCTTGCAATACCAGGTTGCGGAGTTTAAACCTTGTGTGCGGTAAAGTTCTTATCCGCACAAGGCAGCTCCAGGCAGTGAATTGGCAATAGACATGTGGGTAGAACCTCATGCTGAGCCCGACACACACTGCAGCAACGGCATTGTAAGCTGATGCCGATTGTGGTTGGTTTGGGCAGTAGCGTATTAATTCTGTGCTTATCTGTGACTACTCTACTTGTACGGAAGGTTACAAAATGTCTCTCTATTGTGCTTAAAATACTTCACTTTCAGCGTTTGTGAAGCTTAGCAAAGATATGGGATTGGAGCCATTTTCATTGATAAATGATTGGAATGACTGCCTGCCAGGCTGTAGCTGGTTGCTTTTTTTTGGGAAATTGTGGCACTTGCGGGGCTGTTTCAAAGATAATTACTGGTACACTTTGTGGACTCGTTATTTACATGCCGAGCCCTGAAGTCCCCCAAAACAGTGATTTGATTTTTTTGTTCCCGGACGAGGGTTTTTGCCCGATCAGTGCATGCTCGCCGACCCCACAGACACTGTCACTTACAGAACGTGGGGCATACTTGTGACTGTGGAGGTTCGAAAGTTGTTTGTGAGAGCAGATATTCAGCCATTTTTAAAAAGGCGAGCTCGGCATTGGGGGACAGCTGTTCAAATGAATCGTGTCCCAAGCATGTTGCATTTCTTTCTATTCGAGAAGTGGAGTAACATGACAAGCTGCTGCAGTGAGGTTGTGCCGCGCTGGAAGAGCTCACGACATGGGCTTCCATATTGCCATTAGACACATTCGAAGATTCAGGAGCGAAGTGGGAATTCAAGGGAAGGATGGAAGGACGGAAACGATCCGCTTAGAACCAACCAGGATAGCTTATGGGGGTTCTCTAACATTTATAACCCAAGTCGGGCCATAGAAGGGGTCCTACTATATATGGTAGGACTGTTTGGGTTGCAGCTGGTTTGGCCACTGGCCAAGCTGAGCGGACGCGGGCTGTGGCCTTAGGTAATTACCATGTAAGACAGGGCTGTATTGCGTGTTAGCACATGAAGCTGCCGCAACGTTTCTGGATATGTATTTATGGGAAGGCTTTGCGGCAAAGAGCAAGGGTAAGATCATGCTTCTGTGATGTGTTCCTTCCTTCTGATTGAATGATGTTAAAACTTGATATCATTGCCTTAGATTGGATAAAATGGCGTACCTGAATTAGAGCACGTGTACTGCGTAAAACGTGTCGTGAATGCCATAGCACATATCCCAAGAACTGAAACCTTGACTGGATAGCTCTCAGTGGCATGACAGGGGCCACCAAAACGGGAGTAAACAAGAGCGGGCCAAACCATGTCGAGAGGGAGTGAGCACTGTAAAAACAAGCGCGAGAGAGGGGGCGGGGAGAGGAGGGGAAACGGAGATGACAAGATGTACAGTGATGCGGCAGAGGCACAGCAGCAAGTGGAGGGCGGTTGTACGGGAAAGGAGCTAGGGAGAGGGAGGGAAGGTGATCACCCTCATGAGCGAGCTGGTGGGCTCAGGAGAGGGGGACCCCCGGGGGGGGGGGGGACAGTGAGACAGAGCGTTGATGCATCTGACCCGCAGGAATGCATCCTATGATACCGTCCTTTGAATATGTTTCTGTTCCATCATTGTGCATGTTTCTATCTGTGTCCCGCACGGGCAGCGGTACTCTTTCAGCCTCTTTGCCAGAAACGCCCGTTCATGTCTGCGTCAAGAACTGGAAAAGGAGGCAAACCTTTAAACACCCGCCCCCAACACACACACACACACACACACACAGAGAGAGAGAGAGAGAGAGAGAGAGAGAGAGAGAGAGAGAGGATCTCGCGCTCTTTTTCGCTCTCCCCTCCCCCCTCACCCTCCCTCCCCCCTTCCCTCCCTCGCTGAACCCCTTCTCCCCCCCCCCCTCCCTGCTGTCTATTTGTCCGACTCACTGCTCTCCCGCCCTGCCAGCGGACCACTAGGAAAAGGAAGATGGGGGCGAGAGCTCTAGGGAGTCAAGGCCTAAACTCCCACCCCAATACTCCCGGCAATTTGACCCCATTGGCTAGGAGCTCTACCCAACCCTCTACCCCGGTTGACAACCCTACTAGGCAAAAAATTTGTAAAAGCTGGAAGGAGAATGTCAAATGGTCCCAAACGCACACGTACATACCCCCTCTCCCAACCACAGATGGACCAGTGGAAGGAAGGTAGATTACATCCAAAGACCAGCCACTAGGGCTGAAGAGGACGGCAGTACAATGTATGACCCATATCTAGCCAACTAAGGTCGCACAGCACCTGGGAGAGTGAGGTAGCTCCCCAGTGCTCTAGTCACAAATTTGGCAACCCTTTGAAGGTCTTCTTGCCACATAAAGGTACCGTCAAGTGGACCGTACACTGTGTACGAGTCGGCATCTGCAACTTTCCAATTTTAGGACAGCGCCGGTCTCTCGTACCAGATTAACAAGCAAGGGTCAACGTGAGATTGCAAGCTCTCAGAATTCTGATAATAGTTACTTTTATACCCTGGCGTTGCCAACCGCTTGCATAGATCTTACTCTGCCGGGATCTCTCGTGCACACCCTTCTGATTGCATTATCCGGGATGTCGAACAAGAGAGGGGTTCGACATTTATGAAGTACTGAAACACATGAAAACATTCGACGTCCTTTATCACTTTACATATTCCCCGTCGACCTTCTTTTTTTCTTAGGTTAGGCTACATGTGCGGGACACTTCTTTTTGCAGTTTCGTGAATAATGCCTGTTGCTACAGTCAAGACCTTGACTGGGTTTACGGATATTTTCTACTGTATTCGTGGGGCGAAAAGTATCCAGAATTCAGGTTGTCGTCCAGCATGGTAAGGGGATTTTTCGTGGATCACTATCGCAACTGTCAAGTAGTTTGATATGTCAGAAAATGTATGCGAGTCTTCTGATATCATTTGATTTTGCAATTTTAAAGACTTTCATGTCAGTCTTGCTTGGAGTTAACGGATTCGTATGGTGACTAACAGTCAGGGACCCCAGGCTGCCTCCCTCCAATATGACCCACGCAGGTAGGGCCTCAAGCTGCGAACTTGAACAAAAATTTTCAATTTCTCATTAAAATTCACTGAAAATGAATTCATGTTAAACGCAACTTTCAGGGCGACGGTCAATGTGGCCCCACTCTTGTTACTGGGATCTTTTGAAACCGCGGATATATCCGCGGGTATATACTTTTGCGAAAGTACCACTGTTGGTTAACATCCCATGAATTTCTCCATTCAATCTTTGAAGTCGTCAAGTAAATATGTTTTCTTGACATGTCAGTGGCTTGCCAACTCATCGTGTACCTTAATATATAGGTACCTATACACTAGCTAGCTCTGGGATGACTTTGCAGGTTGGTTCTATGCGAGGAAGCAAACGGTTCCAGAAGAGCCCAGGAGGGAGCTGTCGAAGAAAGTTTTGGATCTAGTCATAAAGTCATTTTTGTGTCAGGACTAGCAGCTCGAGGAACCACAGAGTTTCTGGAGCCCCTCGTGCATCATCTTGCATCACTGACGAAGACCAGGAGCTGTCCTCTTCTGCAGGTCTGCACCTTTGACAATAGAGGGGTCGGAGCCAGCTCTGCACCGGAGGTAAGCTGTCGAGATACCTGCATATGTTACAGCAAAGAGAACGTTGTTACAAACATATATGTATGTATGCATCCGCGATCGTGTGTTTGTGGGAGTGGGGAGGTGGGGGGGAGGGTGGTCGTTTTGAGGGCATATTGTTCTCTTGCTGATTGTTAAGGCTCCAGAAACGGAATGAACATGTTAAAACATAGTACACTCCAGAAATGAAGGCACACTCTGTGACAGCACTCCTGGCTAACCAACCTCTGGGTTATCACGTAGGCAAGAAGGGCATTGATGGTATATGTGTGGTTTCTTTTTCTTTTTCTTTTTTTTTTTTTCTTTTTCTTTTTTTTCTTTTTTTTGGGGGGGGGGGGGGAGAGGTATGTTAAACCTAAACATGTTTGAATGGGGCCCATGCAGATGGCCCACGTGGTGTCCGGGCAGTGCCAGGTCTTTTATGGAAAGTTACCGCAGTACACACGTGGCATTAAGTATGGAATAAGCCAGCGGCACATGGGCTATGCCTGTGGTAGGCAAGGAAGGGTGGTGTGTGTGTGTGTGTGTGTGTGTGTGTGTGTGTGTGTGTGTGTGTGTGTGTGTGTGTGTGTGTGTGTGTGTGTGTGTGTGTGTGTGCGTGCGTGCGTGTGCGTGTGCGTGCATGCGTGCCGTTGTGTCCCATGCATGCACAAACGTGCATGCCCGCTGGGGTATCCAGGCAGTGTCAAATCGAGTATGGGAACTCACATCTCTACCTCTAGAGGGCTAGGTCAGATCCATGTGGTCGCGGGGGATTCTTCTCACTTCAGAGGATGATGGAGGCTTGCTTCTAGAAGTCGTTTTACTCGTGATAGGTTTGGTGACCTGGCAGTGGCACTGTTTATGCAAGGCAAGCCAGCACTACTCTAGCAGCATCATGGCACATGATACGCTGGGTCTAATGGACCACCTGGGCTGGGCCAAGGCGCACGTCATTGGCTGCTCTCTGGGAGGTACGCACCTGTCGTCACCTGTACTGTCTTCCCTTGTCCCCCCCCCCCCCCGGGGCGCGCCACCTGCCCAGACCTCCCCTTTCGATAACGGGACGGGAAGAAATAGTAGAGCTATGACCATGATACGTCGTACCCGAACAAGTAGGGTGGTGTTAGCAACGACAGCAGTTATCGCTGTTGCCTGGGAACCTTGTGTTATGTGTTAATTGGCTCTGGGGTTCTTAATGTGCCTACAGGGGTTTAAGCACTGAGAACATTGCCCCCGGGGGGGGGGGGGGGGCGGGGGGGCGCAGGTATGGTTGCTTGCAAAATGGCGGCGATTGCGCCCGAACGTGTGGCCTCTATGTCTCTAATCAGTACGACCCGTCATGGATGGCAGATGGCTTTGGGCCTCATGCGCCTCCCTCTCACATCTCTCCAGGTAAATGCGGTCATGACCTTTGCTTGAAAATGATCCGCACTGAGACGATGATAATATATTGTATTCAAGGCCGTCAGCTCGAGACGTGCATGCTGTGCATACAGAGTAATTTCCTGTAGCAGACCTCTGCATGTATTAACCAGGTGGTTAAAGCACGTGCAAGTGTATATGTGGGCGAGTATGTGGATTGATCTCTTTTTGCCTGCCTGATGAATAGCCGTAAGCTTGAGGGCGCATGCACTTGCGCGTGTAAGATTTAGAGTGCGTGTGTGTGTGCGTGCCTGCGTGCGTGTGTGTGTGTGTGTGTGTGTGTGTGTGTGTGTGTGTGTGTGTGCAACTGAATACAAGCTTACTGACCAGCTATAGGCCCGTTCCCAAGTGGGTTTTGGCGCTATGGCAGGCAGGAATGTCGCCTAACAAAAGGTCTTCTATTTTGGCAAACCTCCGAGTTAATTTCTCAAAACGGTTTCTGGCGGAGAAAGTTCCAGAGGCCGGCAATCGCCGTCGAATCGCAGTGATGGCAGATAATACGCAGAACGCCATTACATTGGGCCTCCAGAACTCGCACAAGTTCCTTGCTGAGGGCATGGAGTCACATGCACGCACGGGTCAAACCCTAGCAACCCTTTATCACAGGTGAACTCCGTGCCAAGCAGAGCTAGCTAGGGTTTATAATTATTGGGGTTTGCATGGACGCTGCGCGGCGTTGAAGGCGATTCTGCCCTCGACAGACTAGCGATAGATTCAAGATCTCTGGAATACAGGATACCACATAACACGCCCCAAATTGCACGTGCTGGAACTCGCAATGCAGGGGGCTTATCATCATGGTTGAACGTTTTTGATCAGGCCTGATCAAAAACGTTCAACCATGATGATAAGCCCCGTGCATTGCGAGGCCTCTCAATTCAGCTTTGAACATGCATGGGACTGGTATACCGTATATACATGCATTCTTGTGCCCTTGCAAGGGCAGTTGCACGATCGAAGTCGGTTGCATTATCATACTAACACTTTTTGAAGGGGTAAATGTGTATTAAAACTATGTTTTGTCACCCCCCTTCCCCCCACTCTCTCTCTCCCTCCCTCCCCCCCCCCCCCTCTCTCTCTCTCTCTCTCTCTCTCTCTCTCTCTCTCTCTCTCTCTCTCTCTCTCTCTCTCTCTCTCTCTCTCTCCCCCTCCTCCCCTCCCTCTCCCCGCCCCCTAGGCCTTCTTCCATTGGGGCATGTGCAACGGTGACGCTCTGCCTTGCTTGTTAGGTGTGTTGCTTGCAACCGGACGGTTCAGGTAATAGTGTAACACAAGAAGAGGGGGGGGGGGTAATAACAACATGAGGTCAAGCATATGCAGAAGCACGAGGTACAAACCTGTTCAGCACATGTTAGCACGACCTGCAGTGTGGTGAAATTGGACAGGTAATCATACGATGACCTTCCTCAGTTTTGAAAATGCGCACCTGCATTGAAGCATTTACTTGGTGTTCTTGGTGCGTTACTGGGGCATGTTCGGGTGTGATCATGGATCGTGATCTCCTCATGATCATGCTTTAATATTCCAATTTGTCTATGGCTTGCAAAAGACAGCTGCAAAAATGCAGTGTCTGCAGCTGTATGCTGCTATATCTGGGTGAATCTGGCCCCGTTGGACATGAATTGCAGGCTGACGAAGAAGGAGATTGACGGAATCAAAAATGCTCGGGTCCCCGCCTTATTTATCAATGGTCAAAATGATCGGGTTGCCCGTCCTGGCTTTGTCCATTCTTTTGCGAAGGCCTTGGACGGACACCTGCTACTGACAGGTGCTCCCTTTCGCCCAACCCCGGGTAAAAAGAAGCCAAAACCCTGGCTCAAGCAACCCCTTATGTAAGGTACCTTAATTAATTAATTTCTCAAAAGGACTCGAGTGATGCTATAGCTCTAGAGCTATAGATCTATTTGATCTACCACAGACCTCCTCTCAATGTCGTCCTTTCGTCATCTAGCCTGTTGTAGAGGCTCCTAGCTCCTTTTCCGTACTGCTACTTAGCTTGTAAGCTGCAGCTTTGTTCACTGGCTTACTCACCTTGATCTTATCAAATATAGACACGTGCGCATGCTGCCTTTCACAATTTTCCTCCTGCACTCAAGCACGACATCCCAAGAGCCACTGTCCAATTGATTGATGATTGGCATGCCCTCCAGATGGTGCGCATGCGGGGATTGTTATCGAGAACCTGGAGGATGTTGTGCCTGCTCTGGAAGTTCACATACTTGGCGAGAGGATTACGCCATCCGAGGATTGTCAACGGCTGGGATTTGAAACAAGACGGCTAGCTCTGCAGCTGGAACCTGACCTTGCACTGTGACCCTACCCCTTAAGTCAAACTTTCTTCCCTGTAGGCGCACCTGTATACAGCTATCGCTGCTTCCTGTAGTTGCCAAATCAGGACTTGACATCCACGGATCATGGATATGGGCAAGCGGTACCACCCCTGCTCACAGAGGGTGCCTCCCCTGAGAAGAATTGATCGTCAGAAGCATTAGCTAAGCCTTTAGTTGTTCTTCCGGTTAGCTTCACCTTTCTGCTGATGGAATAGATGTAGTCTTAAACTGGAAAAAAATGTAATCTTAAAATGGCCAGATGTAATCTCAAGGATACAAGCTTGTGCCTGAAGAAACGTATGTAGAGGGTCTTGAATTCACTCACCTAAGAACTTGAGGTGAGGGAGCGTGGATGAAAAAGGTAAGCCGGAGCAAAAGTACCCTAGAGGAGTCTTGGACCCTCGATCGTGGACCAACTACCACTTACTTCACTATGACACCCGCTGAGCAGCGAGGGGGCGGCCACTGCACTGTCTGCGTCGGGAGTCAGACCCTAACCCCAATGGTTCATCCTGCAATCATGATCAGCTTCCTTTTGCAAATACTTCAGGAAGTTCTCTCTTCTTGCATCCACAACGTGAGACAGGCTGTAGCAAGCTCTTCTATGCAAAAAACACACGAATTACCTGGCTTTTCATGCCGACGTTCTGCAGGCAGATTGTTGCGCCCGGTCCGTGAGATCTCGTGGCTGCTTGTGGAGAGCCCGATTGGCGGAGCTTAACACGTGAACGCCAATGGATTCACAGCGCTGCCTTCCCGGGCCCAGGAACGCAGCTCTGCCCCTGAGGGTTTGAGGGTCACACGAACTGAGCTGTAAACCATTGTAAGAAATGCTGTTGCAATACGCAGGACGCGCAGTACGAGTTCAAAGCTGAACACAAACAATGCTCAGGCAGCACAGAACAAGGGGGCAAGATCTTCTTGATCCCCTAAAGCATGCCACTGAGGGCCCTTTCAAGCCATTCTACAGTCCCTGCCCTAAACCCCACCTCCCCCCGATGGGGTGGGATGGAAGGTTCAGAGAAATACCGTCCGCCCTTCCGCTCCCATTGGGACAGGAAATGTTCGCGCCCCTACCCCCCCCCCCTGGGGGGGTTATAACAGGGGCTGTTTTCTCCACTATTACAGCAGCGTGCTGGGATGAGAACATGCACCCACCGCTTCCCCTGCAATGCAAAGTCTCCCTCTTGCCACGGGATGACAGTCTTTATAACAAGTTGGCCTGCCCCAATTAGGCGTAATTAGGCCTGCCTAGGCTGAAATCCCAGCCAGGGGCACAACACTGGAATCAGCGGGTTTGTGAAGCTTCTGGATCCCTGCTGACACACTTGGCACCTGTTCTCAGTCGTCTTCATCGGAGTCCAGCTGGAAAGCTGCCATGGCAGGCTTTGCCTTGGACAGCCCTCCTCCAAACCGCCCGGGCCCCGCACTCGGCTTTGCAGCCATCCCAAAGGATATGGCCCCACCAGCACCCGCCTGCGCACCACCTCAACCTTTCATCCCTCCACAATGGAGTCCACACCCAGGACAGTCCATACCAAGCCCAGGACAGTCCATACCAAGCCCAGGGGCTGGCTTATAGACGAAGACACTCATAGCAAAACGAATGACAACATGATCATGTGATAACACATGAACAGGACATACATGTAATTGCGGTGCTAGTCTCGTGATCTGATCGAAAACACCACAAACACGTGTGAGGGCTGTTTCAAGAGCTACACATAAAATGTCTGTTGTGACTGGCTTGATTCAAAATAACATTGACACAAGGGCACTTCGACAGACGGATTTGACTTGATGTGCCAATGGGCTCCAGGCCCTAAAGAGGCAAGTGCAACAGAAGACGCAGCAACACAGCGGGTCCTTGCACCCACACCAGTACCGTAAGCATGCAGCCCAACTTCCCCCCTTGCAAACCCCGCGGAACAAGCCTTTGGTGGGATGTGCATGCAGCCCAACTTCCCCCCTTGCAAACCCCGCGGAACAAGCCTTTGGTGGGATGTACAAGCCTCAGGCAGCACCTTCCCAGCGGAAGCTCCCAGAGTGCCGGCTTTTGCAGGGCCCAGGCTAAACCCGCCAACCTTTGGAGCAGGGGGAGGCGGCTGCGGGGGTGCGGAAGCCGCCTGGCCCGCACCACCTCCCCATCCACTCGCATCCCCGCTTGCTCCCCAGCCGGTGCTTTCTTCTGGTGTGGGGGGCGGGCCCCACTCCCCCTGCCCAGGGGCTCCCGGCCAGCCCCCGGGGACCGCCGGAGGAGCCCCATCAGGCAACGGCGGCGGCGGTGGGGGCGGGCCCTCTGGAAGAGGCGGCTGCGCCAAATGATCTGCGCTGCCGCGGGACTGGTGCGCCCGTGCCACCCTGTTGTACGGGAGGGCAAACGCCACTTCAGCGCAGAGCGCACCATGTAGGCCACGCTCGCCCTGGTATTTGTCGCCTCACTTCGTACTATCACGCAAATTTACCAACCATTAATCCCCTTGAGCAGCAGTAATGTTGCTCGTACTGCTGCTACTATTGCTCACGAATCAATAGTAGTAGCCGTACCAGCAATCCTCCTCCTCCAACTCCTCCTACTACAACCAATTTACAACACCCGCCTAGCACTGCCAGTGTTCAACTGCTGTTGCACCTTAAAACAGTTCATGTTACCAGGGACCATATCGCATGTGCTTCGTGGCAAATATTCTCTGTAGAGCTTCCTAACGAGAAAATGTCGCGTAGGCTGCCTTAAGGCACACATGCCCAATACGTGTTTTGTCATTCGCACACAAGATGCCCTTTCACAATGAAGCAATCGCAGCACATCTTGGAGGCGGCGGCAACAAACACTGCATTCAAAATATGCCTCCCCCGACGGACAGGGGTGTCATACTGCGAAGGGACCCCTCATTTGACTTACTGGATTTTAATGGGATGAAAGAAGGTGCACTGCCGACTCACAGATTGGGTGGTGTATTGAAAGGTGCCTCCCCAGACTATAAGGAGTATTTGATCGCAGACTTCCTGAAGTTTCTGATTGACATGAGATGCCTGCCAGGTAAATGGGCGCCCTGCTGGGCAGCTGACCTCCAAGAGAGACGGTTTCATAACCACTGCTCAATTGCCCTATACCATGCTGCCAATACTTCAAAAGATATGTGCGCTTGCAGCCTCGCCTTTTGTAGGACCTCTTGAGAGACCTCCACGCTCAGCTGGCCTCTGCTTTGAAACACCACACTTGCAACAAAGTACAACCGCACGAGAGCACGCGCGCGCACGCAGAGGGAGGGGGGGGGGCGGGGGGCAATGGGGAGGGAGAGAGAGCAGTGCACGTGCAGGACTGAGGATACTGAGATTAGGGGTAGGTCATACTGTTTCATCAGAGCGGCCTGCTCTTTCTCCATTCGTTTGCGCTCCCTCTTCTCCCGCTCATAGCGAGTCCTCTCAGCCTCGGACTGCCGCAGCTCTTGTAGCCTCTGTGCCAGCAGCAGCAGCCATTAGTCCTTCCAATCACATCTCAGAGGTCACTTCACAGATCAACAAGAGCTGGTACTGAAGACTTAACAAGTAATGGAGGCTTTACATTAAATCAGTTAAGTGTGACGCTGCCATAAAATCCATCCAAGTCCAAGTCCATCCAGTGGCTACCTCATACTCCTCTGACATGCTACATGGCTCCGATGCAGCTCTGATATCTCCTACGGCGAGGCTGCATAGGGACTAAAAAGGGATATGCCTTGCAAAGATGGTACACTCGACTTAACCCTTTCACACTCCATCTTCCCCTCAAACACTCCACTTTGCCCTTTAACACTCCATCTTTCCCTTTGACACTCCAGTATGCCCATTGAAACTCCATTCTTCCTTTTGGCACTCCACCATGCCCTTTGACACTCCATCCTTCCCTTGGCACTGTGTGTCAACACTTTTGAGGCACACTAGTCTATCTCAACACTTTTAGCCACACAAATCCGTCTCAAGACTCTGAGCCACCCAAGCACGCAAACCCCTTCGATCCCTCCATGTGTGTACCCAAGATGGCTGCAGAATGACCATCATGGAGGCGAAAAGAACAGCCAGGGCTGCTCAGGGACTATCCCGCGTGAAGCAGACAAGTGCAAGCCTGCAAACAATTGCAATCCTCCAGACTGAACACACATCTCACTACCCACTGGATGAGGATGACAAAGAGATAGCACACTAAGAGTTGTGCACAGGAGGGACAAGGACAAAGGACAAGAGAGATACAGCATTTTGGGGTTATGAGGTTGGTTTTGGGGCATGAGGGGGGTTTTGGGGTTGGGGGGGAGACATGCAAAAGGTGGGGGGGGGGGGGGGGCGCACCTTCTTGTGGTGATGGTCATAAGAGCTCAGGTGGACTTCCAGCTCGGCGGCCTTTTCATACTGCTTGTGGCAGGTCTGCAATCGCAAACCCATCCTCAGACAACGCATCTTGTCTGAGACCCCTGCTACCCACCTCTCCTCTGCGAGAGCTCCGCAAAGCAGCCAACCATGTAGCGTTAGAAACCTTGCGCTTGCGGGACCCATGCAACACCCACCCGGGGGGGGGGGGGGGAGAAGTGTCATGTTTGTGCTCATCCAGGCGTAGGCCTTGGTGATCTGCCATTGGACTCCTCCGGGACACGCGCGCGCGCGCGCACACACACACACACACACACACACACACACACACACACACACACACACACACACACACACACACACACACACACACACACAGACAGAGACAAGCGCGCGCATGGATGGGAAAGCCTATGCTTACAGAGTTGAAAGGACAGGTGGCCTGCAGACCTAAGCTGATGAGAACTTTACCCCAACATAAACAATGGACAGGGCGTCAGAAAGTGCCGTCGATCCGGCAAAGTGGCGCAAACATTGCCAGCCCATATTTATGAGCATACGCCGACACGTCAGGGAACAGAGCAAGAAGAGCAGCAAGCATGAGCACTCTGTGCTTACTAATGAAGGATGAGAACGGATAGGAAAGGAAAGGAAACGAATATGTATACACACAGCATACATAAATATATCTGTCCGGCCCACTTCGCATGTTCCAGTTTGTAAGTACATGTGTCCAGCGCACTCCATATGGTGGGAAACCGTTATAGCCCAGGGGTTGAACTGCCAGGAGTATTGGGGTGAGGTGTAGGTCTCTCGCCCCCATCTTCCTTTTCCTTACTCGCTGCAATGCAATGCAGGAGCCGCTCTGAAAGCTCACCTCACAGTACAGAGTCCGCTTGATGTCCGTGACGTCTTCTCGAATCTTGGCCTCGCGCTCAACTTGCATCTACGCAGCGCACCCAACAACCCCCAAACGATAATACTGGATCCCCACAGCGCTAGCCCCTCTTCAGTTTCACTTCAGAGGGCCGGAGGGATAGCGCAGAAGCCCAGACCACACAAGTGGCCTGTCTGGCGGTGGGAAGCAGACAGGATCCCCCCTTTTTTTCCCCCCTCCTTTTGTGTGTGTGTGTGTGTGTGTGTGTGTGTGTGTGTGTGTGTGTGTGTGTGTGTGTGTGTGTGTGTGTGTCTCCCCCCTCCCCCTTTTTTTTTTTTGGGGGGGGGGGGTTAGAACCCCACAACCACAACACAAAAGGCCTCCGCCCTAGCAGATTGGACCGTAAAATCAGCCTCTAGGAGTGCTAAGCAAGGGCAACCCACTCCCCCATGAAAGTGTACAGAAGAGGTTCACTTTCAAGCTCATGCTTCACTTTAAGTTATAAAAGGTTGGCCCCTGGCGGCGGGGGGTGCGTGGGGGGTCCAACCTGGCAATGGTTACCGTCGCCTTCGCTGCGTTTGGGGCACAAATCTGATAACAAAAATCTGAGAAGTGAGAAGTGACCACCAGTGTTCCATGAATGGGCATGGCAGCAAGAAATGTGTGTCGGACTCCTCAAAAACATATAGATTCTTGTTAATCAATATTTACTGTCCACATTCTTCTACCACAGCCTAGCTTCTCTGTGACAACCCACTGAGTACACATTCTTTCCTCTGCCATGGGCATAGTCCTTCCCCTGCCTTAAACACTCCGTCCCCTCCTGTGCCCCTTGCAGTCTTCTCCCACCTTCCCCCGTTATCACTAGGGGCTATTCCAATCTTCATCGAGCCTGACAGATGATGGCACCCAATTCCTCAAGATAGCTTCTGCCTCTTCATTTCCCTTCCCCACACATTTTCCCCCTGAACGTACCTGGGTTCCTTGTAATCTCTCTCTCAACAGAAGACATTCAGTGAGCTAAGCTGTGTCATTGCACAAACCAGCCTACACAGGCATGAAGGGAGGGTCCTGGTGCCGTGCGGAAAAAGGAATTGGCCCAAGAAGGCAGGGAGGAGTAGTTCCAAGGGAAAGTTGAAGTCTCACCTCTCGACGGTTGCGACGATCTTCATCCTCCTCTGCTTGCACCTCCACTTCGAGGCGCTTCCGAACGACATTTTCTGCCGATGTGAAAAAATTATCCTGCTCTGCCTTTCCGAGACCGAGGCGAACTCCGGGGTCCACTCCACCCCGCACCGGCTCTAAGATTCCTGTTCCATTACGACTGGTTGTTCGCAAACATCGGCGCATCAAGAGCATTCCCCTTAGATAATGGGTTCATCCACTGAAGACGCCCGCACGTCCGCGCGCGCACACACACACACACACACACACACACACACACACACACACACACACACACACACACACACACACACACACACACACACACACACGCACACACACGCACACACATACAGAGCAAATGCAAGCACCCCTTCCAGAAAGTGATAGGCATCCTGAACACACACACACACACACACACACACACAGACACACACACACACACACACACACACACACACACACACACACACACACACACACACACACACACACAAAAGTACC
This sequence comes from Botryococcus braunii, assembly GCA_002005505.1. NCBI lineage: Eukaryota > Viridiplantae > Chlorophyta > Trebouxiophyceae > Botryococcus > Botryococcus braunii. Next base: position 231,102 of record KV908498.1, read on the forward strand.
CTTCCCATGCAATATCCTCCAAAAGCTGAAGTCCTGGTTGCACGACGTACTTCTAGTGAGTGCCTGACACCATTTGCCAGCAAATATGTGCCATTGTGGCTAGCATGTTGGCCATGCTTAGTTTCCAAAGAACTTCATAGGAATGCAGAAGTGTGTGTTGAGGGAGGGGAGGGGGGGGGGGGGGCGGTGTGGGTTGGGGCGGCATGAGTTCAACTGTTCATGCATGCATGCTTCCATTGCTGACTATGCGGACAAAGTTGTCAGTTGTAGTCCATATGGAGTAGTGAAACAAGACCTACCATCTTCCTTCCGGCCCAAGCCTTTGCCTTCCGACCAGCCCATCCGTTGCAGCATGCGGAAGCCCACATTGTCTGAGCTTATATGTTGGTCTAAGCTTGCCATTTCTAGACCGGTTCTGTCCAAACTCTCTTCTATGCGAGTTCCAATCGGTAAGCTCCAATTATCTTCATCCCCAAACCATTGCTCCTCCTGCTTTTCTCTCTGCAACCACAGACACCAGTCTCAAACAAGTAACATTGTTGCCCAACCCGAATTTGCCACATTCTCAGCGACTGCAAGGAGCCGTATAAAACGCTGCAATCCCCCACAATTGAAGTACGTAACTCCTCCCTATGCCATAGGTTGGGCAAAGGTAAACATGGTGAAGAACTCCCTAATCCCGGGACCCTTACTTTGATATGTATCACAAGAAGTAAATATGCGGGACACGTACCAGCCTCGAGGCGGAAAATTCCTGGCCTCGCCCCACTTGGAAGCGGTGGTCAACCACCTCTACCCCGTTGAAGGTAAATCCACTCCCTTGCATTGCGCTACACGGTCCTTTGACCCGCCGTAAAAACACAAACAATGCTACCGTTATGTTTCGGCCAAGACCACGCTACTGAGAACTGCCGAACAGCAAGAGAGACTGGGTGATCGGTCCTGGCAGTTCCACACAACCCATTAAGCGCCCGCACCAGTCGAGCGGCATCCCAAAGGTGGAACCAAGGAGCATTTTACTGTGAACTACCAGAACTTGCTGCTCTAAGCTGCTACTCTTGAAAGCCCATGGGCCATTGCGATACTGCACAACAGGACATCCCGTTCGCAGACATCCGGTACATGAGCGATGGTACCAATTTGCGAGATGATCTCGGTTCCCAGTAAACACAGACGATTTACCAGCCTTGCATGCCATACTTTCATTTTTGCAATTTATTTTCTGAATTTGACTGTACTGTAGCACAGGTGTCTGTGGATACGGGCTACGTGCTAAAGTGGCTGAGATCGGGCAGCTGCACTCTCGTTCGTCTGGCATTCCTTAGAAACAAACCTGATTGAGCCTATTGAGTAACAATTTGAAATATACATTAGGGGCACTTTCTGCCTCGACCTCGTATCAGAATGGGGAAAGAGGAAAAGAAGAAAAAGGATAAGAAGGAAAAAAAGCGAAAACGTGATGACTCCAGCGATGATGACGACAGAAAAGCGAGAAGAGCTGAGAAACTGGTGAGAGGTGTTCTTGTATTGTTGTAAGTGACCACCAAACAGCACCGCCTTCATATTGCACAATAGAAGGGGCGGCTCCTGAGCTGGAAGAGTTGGGCACCAATTGGAATGGTGGCTGGACTGGAGGGATAAAGAATTGCGGCACCATGGGACAATCAACAGGGGTGTCCTGGTGGCGATGCAGGCGAAGAAGGTCACCAAGCACTTGAAGAAGCATGCAACCATAGGACATGGTTATGTTGACACAGAAAATCCTTTCAACGATGCAAATCTTTCGGAGCGATTTGTTTGGGGCAAAAAGATCGAGAAGCAGCTAAGAGAGGGAGCAGATGTTCGTGAACTCACAGCAAGAGCAGAAAGAGAGCGTCAACTGGAACGACTGGTATGCCAGCTGCCATTGTGCATACGGCGGCGTTGGGAGCAGTGGGAGGCACTGCACACACACGCCCCCTCCCCCCCCCCACACACACATACACACACACTCTTACACAGACAGACAGGCAGATATGGAGACAGGTGGGGTAGGGAGGGGGAGAGGGAGGGAGGGAGGGAGAGAGGGAGGGAGTGAGTGAGTGAGTGAGTGAGTGAGTGAGTGAGTGAGTGAGTGAGTGAGTGAGTGAGGGTGGGTGGGTGGGTGGGTGGGTGCGTGCGTGCGTGCGTGCGTGCGTGCGTGCGTGCGTGCGTGCGTGCGTGCGTGCGTGCGTGCGTGCGTGTGTGTGTGTGTGTGTGTGTGTGTGTGTGTGTGTGTGTGTGTGTGTGTGTGTGTGTGTGTGTGTGTGGGGGGGGGGGGGGGGGGGCTTGCAGATTTGATGTCGATCTGTAGGGCATGTCCGTATGTCGTATCCTGTTTTGTAGTTCAAGACT